>UESW01004132.1:334513-358971 GCA_900491605.1 Calamus simplicifolius | reverse complement strand
AAAGTTAGTAGAGGTGGTTGAAGTTGAATATCCCGGTTGGCCTATGAAACGAACCGTATTGTTTCGTTGTGATTGGTTCGATCCGATAGTTCCTGTGGGCAAAAGGGTTCATAACGACTACAATTTGGTTGAAGTGAACCATCGACGAAGATTGCAGAAATATGACCCATTCATCCTTGCATCCCAAGCTCAGCAAGTCTTTTACTGCGGATATCCAAGTTTGCGCAACGACAAGCGAGATTGGTGGGCCGTTTCTAAAATCGTCCCACGTTCAACAATCGTATTAGAGGAGAGTTCATCAAGTCATCAGCCGAGTGCCCTGCATTTCAAGAGGATGAGATGGAAATGCATGCAATTGAGGACGACACAAGGGCTCCTGAAACATCACTTAGAGATCCAAATGGTGATGTCCAAGAAATTGCGGATGCAAATGTTCGGTTTCCTTCCGATGATAATGAAACTGAATCGCAATCCGATACGGCATCGGATGTTGAACCAACATTTCACGAAACAAATGACACCGATTAAACATAGAGGTTTTTTAAAATTTAACTTTTTTTATAAGTGTTAAATTTTTACATAGTCAATCATTAATCGTAATTTAATTGTATGAATCTTTAGTATTTTCAGTATGACGGGCAGAGGTAGATCTACCGACGACAGACGGAGTGAGCAGGACGTAGCCCTGCGCATCAGATCACATGAGCGTCGGAGATGGAGAGTTTGGATCTCCAGCAGTCGCACAGCCTTCGATCTCTCCAGCAGTATTACCATCCAGCCGATCGGCACATACCTCCGAGAGTTCTTCCACCATCGGCCGCACGTACTTCGACTTGATGCTCAGGGGATGTAATATACTAATTAAAAATATATGTTTATGTTTTTAAGTCAATTACTTATAAACATGCATTTTTTTAACAGATTCATTGAGCAGCATCATGTATCCAGCCACATCAGCGCCGTATTTCAGAGGCGTGCAGATCCCAGTGGCTACGATTGGCGCCACGTATCTCCAGCCACGAGGGAGTTTTATTTTTCTGAGTTTCAGGTAAACTTATTAAATACAATTTATCACTGATATAAAATTCTTAAACTTAATAAATTCAGAAACTAACTGTTTATTTTAATGCAGAAAAAGTTTACGTGGGATCCTGCCAGCCATGATGCCATTAGGGCAGCATGGGAGGCTCTGACGGGACGCCGATACTCCGACATGCTTCATCGTTGGAGGTCATCGGGTCAGCGTCCTGCGCACGTGCCAGAGGGTATTTGGCACGAGTGGCAGCAGGCCTGGCAGTCCGATGGCTGGCGCAGGAGGTCCGCATCAGCCAGCACGAACCGCCGATCTGAGAAGGGCGGTCCTGGCACGGGTCTCTCCCGCCATACTTCGGGCTCCATTTCGATTCAGGAGCACAGACGGCGTATGGTAAGAAAACATAAATATTTTAATTACTATTTTAGTTATTTACAAATATTTGTATTAATATCATTTTTTTATTGTTATAGTCTGAGCAGGAGGGCGGAGATCCTGGTGAGTTTCGTCTATTCAGGGCGACACACACCAGGAGGGACGGTTCCTGGGTCGACACGCGATCACGGGAGGTTGCGGTAAGAAATTAGATTTATGTAGTATCTGTTTAATTTCTAAAATTTTATTTCGAGAAATTTATTAACTCATTTATTTGATTTCATAATTTAAAGACACGAGTCGAGGAGCTTCGCTCCCAGGCATCGCAGGTCGACTCTACTGATGGGGAGACGCCCGTCGAACTCTCAGCAGAGGAGAGTCGCGTGTGTTTTTGGAGGCTGTTGGTGCCCAGCCACGAGACCGCAGGGTCTATGGTCTGGGCACTAGAGCTTCTACATATTTTCCCCATCAGGCCTCCAGCTCGCGAGTTTCTGGTGATATTCCTCCCGAGCGTTTACAGGACCTTCGCAGATCTATTGCAGAGGAGGTTCGCAGGAGGTCGAGCAGGATTTTGAGGATCGTATGCGAGGCCGGGATCAGGAGATTGCAGACATGCGAGATGAGATGCATTATTTGCGGGATATGGTTAGCCGCTTGTCGCAGAGTCTTCAGCCTCCACAGCCTCCACAGCCTCCACGTGATCCAGATTCTTGATGTATTTTTTTTTTTTTATGTTGTAAAAACTTTAAAATTTTAATATATGAATTATTTTTTGAAATTGATTATTGTTTGGATTGAGTGAAAAATGTTTGTATCAATATTTAGATTTAACGAAATTGTATTAACCGTTTTAATTTTTAATATTAAATATTTTTTAAAAAAAATTTTCGACGCTTAGCGACGAAAATGCGTCGCTATTAAAATATTTTTAAAAAATTTATTAATAAATATTGCGACGCAATTTATTGCGTCGCAATATTTTTAATTAAAAATATTAAAAATTATTAATAAATATTGTGACGCATCAAATTGCGTCGCAATATTTAAATTAATTTTAAAAAATTAAAAATTTATTAATTTGCGACGCATTGCGTCGCAATAATAAAAATTATTTTTAAAACAAAAAATTATTATTAAATATTGCGACGCATTAATTGTCACAATATTTAATAATAAATTTTCTGTTTTAAAATTTAATTTAAAATATTGCGATGCAATTTATGCGTCGCAATATTTATTAATAATTTTTAATTTTTAAAAATTAATTTTAAATATTGCGACGCAATTTGATGCGTCGCAATATTTATTAATAATTTTTTTAAAAAATTAATTTTAAATTTAGCGATGCATTTTTATGATCGCAGAGCGTCGCAGAGCGTCGCAATATTGCGACGCAATTACGATAAAATATTGCGACGGGAGTTGAGCGATGCCATCATTGCGTCGCTATTGCGTCGCTAAACATGGCCATAGCGACGCAATAGCGACGCATTTTGGCGTCGCAATATTTTAATTTCTTGTAGTGTCGACGCTATATCCAACTGTGATTGAAATTCATCTTTGTCGTCGTCTAATGGAATATTAACATTCTCAATAATATACTTGCTGAGCTTGTGACGCTATAATAAATAACTCATATTTTTGCAATCTTCGTTTATGGTTCACTTTAATTAAATAATATTCTTTGTGAACCCTGGTCCCAATATTTACTGTTGGATCAAACCATTTGCAATGAAATAAGATAGTACATTTCATAGGCAACCTGGATACACTACAAGAAAGTATGGTATTTGTGGCGAACCTATTATGGCGAAATATTTTCATCATTATAGGTTTATTTATAACGGAGAAATAAAAATTAAATTCGTCATAACAATTATTTATTACGGCGAAAAACTTTTTCACTGTAAAAAGACTTATTACGATGAATTTTATAATTTGTCGTAATAAGTCCACATTTTATTTTACGATTTTAATTTTTTTAATTTTTCTTTCTTTTATTACGGTGAAATACTTTTTCACCATAATAAAAAGACTTATTACGATGAATTATAAAATTCGTCGTAATAAGTCCACATTTTAATTTACGATTTTAATTTTTTTAATTTTCTTTATTTTTATTACGATGAAATACTTTTTCACCGTAATTAAAAGACTTATTACGATGAATTTTATAATTCATCGTAATAAGTCCATATTTTAATTTACAATTTTAATTTTTTTAATTTTTCTTTCTTTTTATTACGACAAAATACTTTTTTGCCGTAATAAAAAGACTTATTACGATGAATTATAAAATTCATCGTAATAAGTCCACATTTTAATTTACAATTTTAATTTTTTTAATTTTTCTTTATTTTTATTACGGCGAAATACTTTTTCGCCGTAATTAAAAGACTTATTACGATGAATTTTATAATTCATCATAATAAGTCCACATTTTAATTTAAGATTTTAATTTTTTAATTTTTCTTTCTTTTTATTACGGCGAAATACTTTTTCACCATAATTAAAAGACTTATTACGATGAATTATAAAATTCATCGTAATAAGTCTACATTTATTTTACGATTTTAATTTTTTTAATTTTTTTCTTTTTATTATGGCGAAATACTTTTTCACCGTAATAAAAGACTTATTACGATGAGTTTAAAAAATTGTCGTAATATAATGAAAATATTGTCTTCCTCCGGGACCTTATTACGATGAAAGTTAATTTTGCCGTAATAAGGTCCCCTAAAACACCACCAGAAATCCTCGCGCGATTTTATTTTGCTGTGAAACCCTTCCTCTCCGCCGTCTTCCCCCCGAGCTCCTCTCCGCCGTCACCCCGGACGCCGCCATCAGCCCCCGGACGCCGCCGTCAGCCCCCAGACGCCGTCAGCTCCCGAGCTCCTCTCGCCTGGACATCGAGCTCCTCTCTGTCGTCTTCCCCCCCGAGCTCCTCTCCGCCTGTGGACGCCGAGCTCTCGCTGCGGATGCTGAGCTCCTCTCTGTCAGCCCTCATTAGCTCTACGGTGGATCTGTCTGCACTTATCGGTAGACCCCTCTCTTTTCTTCTGTGACGTTCTTCTCTTCTCATTCCTCTCTCGCCGAAGCCACTTTTTTTTGGTCATGAGCCGCAAATCCGCTCTGTTTCTGTTACCCTGTGGACGGCGAGTCGATGCAACTTTTCCTGTCTTCCTAGTCCTTAGCACAAGAGGTCCAGCATAGGATCATATTGATGTGCTATATTTCTTTGGATCATTTTTCTAACTACAGTTGATTCATTGTGCACAGGTGGATACATTCCAGACCAAAGCAGATCGGTCTTCCTAACTCACTATTTGAGGTAATACTCGAACCTCTCTTTTGTTTAATTTGATTATTAAGTCATGCCATAGAAAAACACAGGAATGGAGTTGGGATTGATGATAGCTTATTTAAATTAGTGAGGATGCCAATTTTCATATTTTATTATGCCAAGTATTGATTTTAAATTAATCAGGTACAGTAGGTATATTTGTAGATTGAGTTGGCATATTAAATTAGATTTAGCTTCCAGTAGATCAAGCTATTGTTGTTGCTCCATTCCTTTTTCGAGAACCATATGGTAGATTTTTAATTGTTTGTATTAGCTATATGAATGGGCTCATGGGTGATCGTTTTGGCGCCATCTCTAGTTTTTTCATTACTAAGCGATTGATTATTGAAAGCGTAATAATAGAGACAGAGATTAGACATAATTTCATTATCAAGCAAAGTGAAAGTCTAAAAACATGGCTTTAGTTCTGGTTTAAGTTCAACATGTGGAATTTTGATTTTTTGTAGATTCAGTGGTTTTGGTAGTTTCAGTGGCTTCCACAGTTCCACTTCAAGATTCAGAATTTCAATCACAAAAGCCAAAAGGGAAAATAAAAAGAATGAAAAAAAGGATGAAAAGAGAGTTTAAACACCATAGAAAAACATCATAGAGTAAAGCATACATAAGCATGATGATTACATCCATGAAAAGGAAAACATGGAGTCTTCAATATATGTATAGTGATGAGTGAAAGTTAGAGACAAGGATGAGAATGAAATCCATAGATTAACCAAAATAAGGAGGACGAAATCTAGGGACATCGATCAAGTTAGCTGTCAGAGTGACAACTTAGATTTCCATGAAATAAAGGAAAAAATGAAACAAAGATGTGAATGTTATTTTCAGAAATCATTTACTGAGGTTTCTAGCTGAAAGAATTAGTATTACCTTGTTATGCTGTTTCAGTGCAATTGCTGTCCAATCCAATGGTTCGAATCTTCGGTTTACTCTTCTCCACCTATATAAGAAAAAGAAAACTGTAACATAGAAACCTTCATGACATATAGAAGGCTGCATACTGAGATTGCCAGTGATGACCAAAGAATTTTATATTTGGATGACAATGGAATGTCTTATTTCAGTTTTAGCACCACCAAGCAAACAAGGCAAGAAATGCATTCATACAATACATAAATATCATATGTATCAAACTGAGGCCGCTCCGCCAACTGAAGAGGCGATAGCCAAGGAGCCTCCGCAGATGGTAGTGCCAACGGAAGAGGCACCATCGACCTCTGACCCGATGCCAGCAGCTCCAACACCCGCCAGTGCCGCGAAGGAAGACGAAGCCAATGCACCTTCCTTCCGGTCAATCCTCGAGCACCACGGCCGTTAGGCTGAGCGAACAATGGCTCAGGTCGTGTACCTGAGCTTTAGAGAGTCCTCCAGAACCAAGGGACCTCTATCTTCTTCCGCGAAGCCTCTGTGGCTCACTTCTGGGTAAGTGTTTTCCCCCCTTATCGATAGTGCTTGAGAATTTCCTTCTTGACCCGAATGTTGCTTGTGCAGGTGATGAATTCCTTGGCTGCCGTCAGAGGTGTCCTATATTAGGCCGAGGCCACCCTTGGCCATTCGAATGAAGAGGTTAGCCGAGCTCAGGTCAGAGCAAAAAAGGCTGAGCAGGCTCTGGAGGCAACCCAAGCTGAATTGGACCAAGCACAAAGGGGCGAAGCCGAAGCCGAGGGTTTAGCTCGGGCGGAAAGGGCAGAAGGGGCACTTGAGGAAGCTCAACGCCGAGCAGTCCATGAGCTCGATAATGCTCGGGCGGCAGAGGAGAAGCAAACGGTGGCAGAGTCAGAGGTATTCATGTTGAAGAATCGACTACACTCCGCCATCATTGAAACAAAAGCGGCCGAGGAGCGAAAAGAAAATGCCGAAGAGATTGCCCATCGATCCGACGTCGAAATAATTGACCTAAAGGCAGCTGTGATGGCTGCCAAAGAAAAAATTATCACGGCCGAGAAGAAGGCCGCTGAGGCCGTAGAGAGCTTTAGGCAGTCCACCAGTTATGAGGAGGAGCTGGTCGGGGCCACTGCCTTCGCATACAATGCGGGCTTCCAAGATTGTAAGGCTAAAGTAGGAAGAATCTATGGTCTCGAGGGGATCGGCGACCTGGAACCAGACGACGACGAAGAAGATCCTTCCCCTAATGACGATCCAGCGCCAGCCGAGCCTTGAGAGCACTCTATTTTCCTTGTAATGAGGCCCGACTAGAGTCGGTAATTTTGTAAAACTTCTACAATTAATGAAAATACATTTTTGATATCTTTGAGATTTACTGTTGGGAATTTGCTCATTCTAGAATCGGGGCCGGGGCAGAGAGTGTAGATCCAATATGTGAACCGAAGTAGTAGCTAGGGTTAGGTGAGGCAAAAGTTGATAGAAATCCTGGCTATAGCTGGGACTTGGGGCCATAGTTGAGAGTCGACACTCGATGTAGGTGTCAAAGCCGAAGTCAAGATGTGGGGAAATCGAAATGGGAGTTAACTTGAGGCTGGAGCTAAGACCGAAATGAGTATGAATAAACGCTGATCCAACCTCATGCTTGCACGCTGATGCAAAGTCGGGATAGAGTGTCGACGCTGAGTCGGGCTTGAGTGTCGATGCTGAGTCGGGCTTGAGTGTCGGCTTGAGTTCCGACGTGAGGTCGGGTTTGAGTGCCAACGCAGAGTCGGGCTTGAGTACTAATATAGAATCAGGCTTGAGATCTGACGTGAGGTCAGGATTGAACGTGATGTGGCTATCTAATGGCTGGCGCAGGAGGTCCACAGCAGCCAGCACAAACCGCCAATCCGAGAGGGGCGGTCCTGGCACGGTCTCTCCCACCACACTGCGGGATCCATTTCGATTCAAGAGCACATACACCGTATGGTAAGAAAACATAAATAATTTAATTACTAATTTAGTTATTTACAAATACTTACATTTATTTCAATTTTTCTATTGTTGTAGTCTGAGCAGGAGGGCGGAGATCCTGGTGAGTTTTGTCTATTCAGAGCGACACACACCAGGAGGGATGGTTCCTGGGTCGATACACGATCATGGGAGGTTGCGGTAAGGAATTAGCTTTATATTATATCTGTTTAATTTCTAAAATTTTATTTAGAGAAATTTATTGATTCATTTATTGTTGATTTTATAATTCAAAGGCATGAGTCGAGAAGCTTCAGTCCCAGGCATCGCAGGTCGACTCCACTGATGGGGGACCGCCCATCAAACTCTCACCAGAGGAGAGTTGACGTGTGTTTTTGGAGGCTATTGGTGCCCAGCCACGAGACTGCAGGGTCTATGGTTTGGGCACTAGAGCTTCTGCATATTTTTCCATCAAGCCTTCAGTTCGTGCTACTCTGACGATATTCCTGCCGAGCGTTTAGACGACATTCAGAGATCTATTACAAAGGAGGTTTGGCAGGAGGTTCGGCAAGACGTTCGGCAGGAGATTTAGTAGGAGTTCAACCAGCGCACGGAAGGCCTTCAGCAGGAGCTCTCTGACATAAGAGAGCAGATGCGTTAGATGCAGGATTTGGTTAGACGATATCACAGGGTTTTCAGCTTCCACGTGATCGTGCGAATTCTTGATGTATTTTTTTTTACTTTTTATGTTTTGTACATGGAAACTTCAAAATTTTAATATATTAATTATTTTTAGAAATTTAAAGATAAATATTTCGATCAATATTAGTGTTTCGATCAATATTTTTAAAAATTTAACCGTTTTAATTTTTAATATTTTATATTTTTTTAAAAAAAATTAATTAGTAATGTATTAGCGACTGAAATTGTGCTGCTAATATTTTTAAAATATTATTATTAAATATTACAACGCAAGATGTGATGTCGCAATATTGCGACACATTTGAATCATCGGTACGTCAATTCCAAGTTCACATATCGATCGTGGGCCAGCCAGCCACGTGACTTTCCTTTGTCAACGTAGAGATGATCCTAAAAAAGAGTGCAATATAGAAACCGAAAATCTTTTATTATTAAAATAATTAATATTTATTATTAAAAGAAAAAAAGTTTTATAATTGAATGTCACATGGGATAATTAAATATCTTTTATATTCAATTTTATAATATTTATTAAAAAGAAATTTTTTCCTCAACTGAAAATCTTGTTTCTGCACTAAAATTTACTATAGGATTAAGAACACTTTTATTATACATGCATGCTTTATGTCATAACTATATTAAATCATGATATATATATATATATATATATATATATATATATATATATATATATATATATATATATAGCCATTTCATAACTTGCACGATCTATTTCAAAACAAAGAATAGATCTATTGCCATCGATGAAAATTGAAAAATTAAATATATTTTATAAATTTTTTAATACATATGAATTAGTAAATATTTTGAAATATTTTTAGTTTTTCTCTTATCCAAATAATTCTTCTTAATTTATTTTTTTTCCAAAAATTACGGGTCCATAACGGAAAGGCAAAGAAAGTAAAAAAAATTGAAACGCAAATTTTCTTCGAGCAACTATTTTATTTATATATTTATTTATTATTCTTTGCGGCGTTCAAGAAGTTTTGGCAAACAAATTGTTTATTCCTCGTTTCAGATCTTGATGGCCTGTTGATGTCCTGCTCCTTGTCAGTAAATTATTCGTAATTAATCATTTTTCTTTACAATCGAGGAGATTAGAACTTTCAAGAGCAAATGCACAATGTATTATATATGTAATTTATTCAGATCTGAGCACCAAGTCAGCAAACTGTGGACACGTTGCAGAAGGTGGAGACTACGTTTTAATGTTCCGGAAAAATTTAAAGTAAAAATATGAATAAATAAAATATATATACTAAAATTTTTAATAAAATACGTTTGAATTTCTTTGTGATCATTTTTTTAAGCTTTCAGTAAATTATAAGTTTAATGAAATAATTTTATTTTTTTATGTAAACGATCAAATCGATACCCAATGTGTACCCGTTTATTCGGTCGGATATCCTATCCTTGTCCCGTTAACTATAATAGTTTAATAGCACAAAGAACGAAAAAATTTTTTCCAAAGAAGATAGAGATCAGTAGAGGCCGTCTTGGATCGTCCCTGGCCTTTACCATCCCTAGTCGGTATTAGGTGAAAACTGCCGCAATGAAAAGCTCATTGGTTTATAATTTATCTCCTTCCCTCTCACCTCATGTCAATAATCGATATTTATTTGGTCTCGCTTCATTTACAATGCCATTCTTGAAAGGCATAGCACCTATTATTCTTTTCACACCCTTGTCTTTCCATTTAAAAAGATCCAATCCAACACTTTGTTTTCTTTTTCATAATGCCTATGCCATACCTAACGTACATAAATGAAGGAAAAGTCTTTCTAAGTCAAGCACGATGTAAAACAAATGCATCATGCGCAATGATTGATGCAAAGCACATATGCACGCATGCAAGGATAGAAACATCTTTTTTACCTTTGATATATGCGTGTGCACATACCATGCACCAAGGATAGAAACATATTTTATTAAAATTTTTTAATATATATTTTTTATATTTTAAATTTTAAATATTTAATATATATATATATATATATATATATATATATATTAAAGTTAATGGGGGTGGAAATGGATAAATAGGGATGGAGTGAAGGATACCATCCCTCCCTGATTTATCCATTTAACTATTAAATAAATAATTTTTTGTATTCATTAAATCATTTAGATTAAAAAATTTTTAACATTACAAATGGTACCGATCGATGAATGGTCAAATGAAAAAATTATCATCCCTTATGCGGACTTTTTTATTGACGTTATGTGAGAACAAACACTACGGCAGCGACCTCGATCAGCAATTACTCTTGATATTAAACGTCCTTCTCCATCAACGACAATCCAACGCATTGAGGTCCACCACCTTACCCCGTGGAATCTTTTGTGGGCACCTGGAGGGATTTGGGTGTTATGCGGTCCATGTCATTCAATAAACATCACATGGGATAAATTTCCTCAACCGAATATCTTGCTCCTACATGAAAATTTATTGTAATATTAAGGATAGTTTTATTACATGCATATTTTATATCACAATTATATTAAATCAAGATATTTATTATATTATATATTTTATATTTTTAAATTATTTTTTGCTATAATTATTTTAATATTGTAGAGGTGATTTCATAACTTGCATCATCTATCCCAAAACAAAGGATAGACCTATTGCCATCCATGCAAATTAAAAAAGGTTAAAAATTAAAAAATATATACATATATATATATATATATATATATATATATATATATGAATTAGTAAATATTTCAAACTATTTTCATTTTTTCTTTTATCCAAATAATTCTTTGTAATAAAAAGTCTCCAATTTCTTTTAATTTTTTCTTTCAAAAAGTAAGGGTCCAAAACTAAAAGGCAAAGAAAGTAAAAAATATTGGAACACAAATTTTCTTCCAACAGTCATTTTATTTATTTATTTATTATTCTTTAATATTATTATTTTATTATATTAAGGATAATATGGTAAAATTTATTTATAAATTTTATTTATGTTTTTATTCCAAATGAAAAAATAGGAATTCAATTCCACAATTTTATACTTTATTTCAAACATAAAAATTTGATGGTAATTTTATTTGGAAAATTATCAATTTGACTTTAATATTGCTAAAATAAAAATTGCATGCGGTATAATATTATATAATAAATTATATTATTTATTATATTATACTATTGCATAATATTTTTGATATAATAATAAATTGGATCATATTATAACTTATCTAGCTATGATAATATAATATAATATTAGTTTATATATTTTAATATATGATATAATTTAATATGTTATATAATATAATATAATATATGCTAATTATAGTAATATAGTATAAATATAATAAAGATAATTTTAAACTTTTGTTATTAAAAATTTTTCAATTAGATGGATGGATAAAATACACTTCTCCTGGCTTTCAGATGGAGCTTGAGAAGAAAAAGTGCGGATCCTATTGCTATTTTTCTTTTCTTTATCAATCAAATAAAAAAAATATGAATGAAAAACCATTCGATGGTTGTTTGGTTGGGAGAAATCACATGGCTCGCTAGCTTATTGGGGTTTTTTTTTTGTTGCTCTTGGACTTTGAGAGGAGTCCATTTGGTTTAATTTCCTGTCTGATGTTAAGAAAACAAAATAATGTATTTATCCATCAATTTTGCCCTTGAAGGATTTTGCCATCATGTTCCACTCAGCGAGTGACATGTAAATAATTTTGTAAATGCAACCGTATTTTATTAGACGTTGAGAAAAAAATTGAGAAGGTGAAGTGTGAAAGCATCTGCAAAATTGTCTGCATATTATTTACTAAAGGGTTGTTGGCAAACATTACTGAGCTGTAGCAGAATTTATGAAGGAGACACAAACAATGGGTTTGGATAGGCCCATGGTGATTAATTAATGCCAGCTATATAATAAACGTTAGAACTTGGAACGGTGACGTTGCTGTCAAATCACTTCCGTCGAACGAGAAGCGAGCGTTATAGGTCTTTCAGAAGATGACTAGAATGCCTCCTTTAGTCGGAAACCTTCTACAAAAGTCTCGGATTGGTGGTTCCGATGGGGACCCTCCGACGCTCAAGTTAGCAGTTTGAAGAACAACAGTGTTGATCTCTTATTGATTTTGATGATCACAAAATAATTAAGTATGAAACTAATAATTTTGTGATTAAATTAAACAAATTCCAGGTGAATCATCAAGAAGATGTTACTCCAAATTGGATTACTCTTCATATCAAAAGAAAGGTATTACAAAGGTAAAATTAAGGTAATGTGATTGTATTTTTGCAAGTCCAAATGTTTTTGGAAAGGGCAAATGAAATTTTCAAATGGACTTTTGCTTCAAAGGTATCACAAAATATTTGTTTTATAAATGACTAAAACTACCTTTGCATGAATGTATTGTTTCTTATAGCATGTATTTTCAAATGAGCCAATGAATTTGTATTCCAAATGTTTTTTCTCATGCCCAAATGTTTTATCATGGTTCTTCAATATTTGATCATTCATTTCTCAAAATACTAAATCTATATTTGATGATTTATCATGTAAAAATTTTTTTCAAAGTATTGCATGGCAATCCTGTAAATCCCACTAAATGCTGTCAATGGCATTTCTGTAAATCCCACTGAAGACTGTCAATGGCATTCCTGTAAATCCCATTGGAAGCTGTAAATGGCATTTCTGTAATTCTTAAAACCGTGTGAATCTTAGAGTTAACTAACTATTTAGTGCAGAAATTTGCTTTGGCCGAATACTCCTTGATTTCAGCTAGCTAGGCAGCTAGCTGGTTAGTTCAATGAGTTAGCTTATAAGCTAACTATTTTTCTTCTCTGTTGCTCTTGGCCGAATGAATGTTGAAAGCAGTTAGCTTAACAGCTAACTGCTTTATCTTTTCTCCCTCCACGTTGCATGAAAGTTTTCATTGGAGTTAGCTAACAAGCTAACTACTTTATAAGTCTTTTCATTCCTAGCCGCATGAAACTTGAATTGAGTTAGCTCTCGAGCTAACTACTTTTTTACATGGCTTCATGCACTTTTTAAATAGCTAACTAAAAAGCTAGCTAAATTTCAAATTCTCTCTGTTCATGAAAACATGGGATGCTTGTCTATGTGGCTAGTTTGCTAAAGAGCTAACTAGTTTGTGCCTTAGCTACCTTTCAAGCTAACTAATTTTTTTTATGGCAGATTTTTTCCTCAAAGCCGTGCACTCTTCCAAGCAAGCTAACTAGGGAGTTAACCACTTTATTCTCCTTGCCGCATGAATTCACATTTGAGTTAGCTAAATAGCTAACTCCTTTTGCATTAAAGTATGAAACCTTGAATATGGAGTTAACTATTTTTTTCCTAGCTTCTTTACCTAGCCGTGTAGATATTGAATTGAGCTAGCTTGCTAGCTAGCTCGTTTATTTCTTTGGATATGGCTGATTTCTTGTTGCCATGGAATCTTGTTTTCTAGCTAGCTAGCTTCGGTTGTTTAGCTAGCTTGGTGCTTCTCCCTTGTTTCTTCTATGGCCGCACGACTTTAAGGAGTTAGCTGGAAATTAATTCCAGCCAACTAGCTCTCTCAAATATTAAATGCTCTCTCTCTCTTTAATTATATTTCCGTTTTCATAGTTACTGACATTTTCTTTTGGTGTTTGACAGAAATCTTTCTTTACAAAAGGATTAAATGCAATCAATGTTTAAGGAAATAAATTCAAATTGTTATATTTCTTCCCATTTTTAATTTCCTTTATTTACCAATGTGTCTAGCGGACATTATTTTTGTTTTGGTTTAAATAGATGTGATCAAAGGAACAACTCTAGACGATTTCTTGATGTTTTTTGTTGACAAATCTGTGAAAATCTGAAAAAGAAAAAGGGAAAGAAAGAAATCAAAAGAGAGTGTTCATTGCATATTTTCCGGAGTGTTGAAGAGCAAGCTCTTGTGCTGTGAAGTTGCAAATCTTAATCCTTGTTCTAGTCGTCCAGATCCGGTGAAACATTTACAATCTTCAGCTACCTCGAAGATCCACATCCATTGCCAAAGACTTGCTTCGAAATTTGTAAAGTTCTTCTTTGAATATTTGCTCAAGTTAGGAGCTATTTGTTATATTCTCTGATATTTCTTGTAATAGGGTTAGAGATAACCCTAGATTATCGTTTGACTGCCTTGTGTCGTGAAACAAGAGGACTAGCCAGGAAGGCTAGGGGTTTAGGCTTTCTTGTGCCATGAAACAAGAGGACTAGCCGGGAAGGCTAGGGGTTTGGCTGCCTTGTGCTGTGAAACAAGAGGACTAGCCGGGAAGGCTAGGGGTTGTAATCATTGTGATACGATTAGTGAAATTCCCAAAGGGTTTTTGGGGAGTGGACGTAGGAGCCGAGTTTGGCACCGAACCACTATAAACCATCTTGTGTTTGTGATTGCTTATTCTGTGTGATTTTATTTCGTGCACTTCACTACACCGCTGCAAACTAATTTTTTAACTAGTGATTAAGCACATATATGCACTAGTAATTAATTTTTAAGAAACCCAATTCACCCCCCTCTTGGTTGCTACATTTGGGCAACAAGTGGTATCAGAGCATCGTGCTCTTGATTTCTATAGCTTTGAGAAGCTTGGAGCTAAAGATCATTAGCAATCCAAATGGGTTCAGTTTTGACTGAGGGACAGTCAACTAATAGACCACCTCTATTTGATGGCACAAATTATACTTATTGGAAAGCACGTATGAAAATTTTTATTCAAGCACTTGATTATGATTTATGGAGTATCATAGTCAATGGACCTCACACACCTACTATTAAATCTGATGGTATTGATATTCCCAAACCGGAAACGGAATGGGATGTGCATGATAAGAAGATGGCTCAGTTGAATACTAAAGCCATGAATGTATTATATTGTTCTTTAGATGCCAATAAATTTAATCGTATTTCTACATTCATATCTCCTATTGAAATTTGGAATAGACTTGAAGTTACCCATGAGGGTACCAATCAAGTTAAAGAATCTAGAATAAATATGCTTGTACATGAATATGAATTGTTTAAAATGGAATCATATGAAAGCATTGGTGATATGTTTACAAGATTCACTAACATTATTAATGGGCTGAAAAGCCTTGAAAAATCTTATACTAATGGTGATCTTATTAGAAAAGTTTTGAGATCCTTGCCTAGGTCTTGGGAGGCCAAAGTTACTGCAATTCAAGAAGCCAAGGACCTCAACACACTATCTCTTAAAGAATTAGTTGGTTCATTAATGACTCATGAGCTTCAGAAGCAACAACATGATTTGAAGAAAAGGATAAATCAAGTTCAAAATCTTACTTTAGAAAAGGATAAACTATTAGAAGAAAATGAAGTTTTATTACAAGAAAACATGAATTTGAAAAATGAAGTAGATAGATTGAAACCTATTGCAGATAAGTTTACTTTAAGCTCTACTAAACTTAACATGATTCTTGAAAATCAAAAGCTATTTTTAACAAAGCTGGCCTAGGATACAATCCTTTAAAAAGACAAAAATTTCTGAAAAATATTTATGTGCATGCTGATGATTCAACTAAAATTATATGCTTTAAATGGTAAATTAGGACACAAAGCATATACTTGTCGCACACACAAAGTTAAACAAATATGGGTTCCAAAAGGAACCATTTTAGCTAACCCTAAAGGACCCAAGAAAGTTTGGGTACCTAGAAGCAAAACTTGATATTATGGATGTAGGTGTGTCTTGCAACCCGTGGAGCAAAAAGAAAATGATACTTAGATAGCGGGTGCTTAAGACACTTGATGGATGATGAATCTCAATTCATCACTTTGAATGCAATTGATGGACGAGTGGTTACCTTTGAAAGTAATGACCAAGGTAACATTATTGGCATTGATAAAATTGATATCACTCCCTCTACTTATGTTAATAATATCTTGCTTTTAAATGGATTGAATCATAACTTGTCTAGCATTAGTCAATTTTATGAAAAAGGTTTTAAAATTAATTGTTGAATAATCTCTTTGCATAATTACAAATCCTGTTGATGACGGCATGAAAGCCATTAGTCATAGGCATAGTAATGTTTATATTGTTAATGACCAGATTATTGAATGTCTAGTTGTCATGAATGCTAAAATTGATAAATCTAGTTATGACATCATAGACTTGCTTATGTCAGCATGGATTCGCTTTCTAAATTATTCAAAAATGATTTGGTTAAAGGTTTGCCAAAATTGAATTCTAAAAAAGATAAGATTTGTGATACATACAAATTTTTAAAAAATTAACAAGAATTTCTTTTAAGTCTAAAAATATGATTTCGACTTCTAATCTTTTAGAATTTTTGCATATGGATTCATGATTATTGATGATTTTCTCGATTTACATAAGTTTTATTCTTAGTTAGCAAAAATGAAGCATCTTCAGTTTTCTAAAACTCCTTAGAAGAATTTCAAATGAAAAAGGTTTTCCTATTTTATCTATTAGAAGTGATCATAGAAAAGAATTTAAAAAATTGGCACTTTGAAAAATGTTGTAATAAACATAAGACCTTATATTCATGTTATGTTTGATGAATCTAATGATCTTCCATTAAGGAAGAGAAAGGTTTTAATTGATACAGATGAAATTAAAGTCAAGTCAAGAAGCTCACCTTGCATTCAATGATACAAGCGATACATGAAGAAGAAATTCAACATGATGAACCACAAGGTAATGCTGAATTTGAAAGCTAATGAAGGTATGTCTATAATCATTCTTAAAGAGCTAATATTAAGTGATCCATCTCATGATATTAGGATTAGATCATCATTTAGAAATACATGTATTAATTTTGCATTTATTTTTCATATAGAGCCTAAATGACATGCATGATAAATTAAATGAGAATTTAGAAACAAATTGGATGAGCATGATAATTTCATTAGAAATAAAGCAAGATTGTTAGCTATAGAATATAATCAAGAGGAAGATATTGATTTTGATGAAACACATGTTCCTATTGCTAGATTAAAGATTATTAGATTACTTCTTGCATTTGCTTGCTTTATGAATGTTAAATTATATTGAATGGATGTTAAAAGCACTTTCCTTAATGAATATATTGCTGAACAAGTATTTGTTGATCAACCACCCGATTTCAAAAATCTTGTGTCTCCAAACCGTGTGTTCAATTGAACAAAGCTTTATATGGTTTGATACAAGTACCCCGGGCATGGTTTGATAGGCTTATTAAGTCCTTGATTAGCAATAAATTTATTAATGAAAATGTTAATGCAACATTATGAATTAAAAGATAGAATGATGATATATTGATAGTACAAATTTATGAAGATGATATTATATTCGGTGCTACTAATACTTTCTTGTTCCAAGATTTTGCTAAGTTCATGCAGGGGAAGTTCGAGACGAGCATAATGGGTAAAATCAATTATCGGACTTCAAATCAAGCAATCAAAGAAGAGGATCTTCATAAGCCAATCCTTGTACATCAAGAAATTTTGAAAAAGTTTGGCATGAAGAAATCTAAAGTATCGGTACATTTGTCGAGTGATATGGGTTGCAGGTCCATGATCGGCAACTAGTAGTATCAGCTTGATCTATTTACTCCTTGCTTGATATGATTTTATTGTAAGACTTGAATTATTAAATGCCTACTTTATTAGTGGTATCATTTCTTGATCATATCTTATAATAAATTGCTTATGCATGAAATGAAAAGGATTGATAAAGGTGATGCATATTTTATTATAATATCTTGTTTGCATATCACCTATATAAGAAATCTTATGTTATCATATGAAATGTGAAATTGAAATGTGATGATTGTTATAGAATGCCTATGTATTTTTCATATATACATTGAGATTAGCACGATACATTTATAAAATGTTTTGATTATATGACATTGGTATCATTTCTTGCATAAAACTTTTATTACATATAGACCAAATTTGAAATATTAAGGGGGAGAAGAATGTAAGCATATTTGAAATCAAATATTTGATGTGGTATCTATTAATATTGTATCTCAATACATTTTTAAATTAGTAAGGGGGAGAAGAAACTTACTTGAATATTTGGATACTTTGACGCATTAAGCACTATGATGTATTAAATATCAAATATCTTACTGTTATAAGTGCTTTGATATATGAATGTGGTATCAACTCTTATATGTGGCAATGATTTGAATGCATATCAAACTATGAAACTACCATCTTGCTCCATATATATATATATATATATATATATAAGGTGATATTTTGATCCTACATTCAAACTTTTTTTTTTAATTGGTATCAATTGAGTTATGAAAAATGATTGTTATTAAATGATTAATATTTTTGCATCTTATTGTTACTATTGAAGATTAGAATTTTTCTTTATAATATAAACTTTGTTGTGAACTTTAATATATTTGGACCTTGACGTATTTTGAACCTTAATATATGTTATTTTTTATGATTTGAGATTATGAACCTTGATGAACTTTGATGTATCTTTGTTGTATGGTTGAAATTATATCTTGTATGATCAAGCCATAAACTTAATAGTTTGTATTATATACTTATGCTTTTTAATGCATTACGAATGCTTAATGTCTTTTCCTTGATGAATGCTTAATTGTGCACATTCTTTCATCTCTTTTTGATTAATGATAAAAAGGGGGAGAGAATAGCATACACTTCATTTACATTCATGGGAGAGAATAGCATATAAAGAGAAAAGCATATACATTAAAAGGGAAGAGAATTTTATATATTTTCTTTTGTATGCTTAATGGTTTTGTCATCATCAAAAAGGGGAGATTGTTGACCTCATATTGATTTTGATGATCACAAAACAATTAAGTATGATACTAATGATTTCATGGTTAAGTAAAATAAATTCCAGGTGAATCATCAAGAAGATGTTACTCCAAATTGGATTACTCTTCATATCAAAAGAAAGGTATTACAAAGGTAAAATGAAGGTAATGTGATTGTATTTTTGCAAGTCCAAATGTTTTTGAAAAGGGCAAATGAAATTTTCAAATGGACTTTTGCTTCAAAGGTATCACAAAATATTTGTTTTATAAATGACTAAAACTACCTTTGCATGAATTCTTGTATTGTTTCTTATAGCATGAAAAACAATTTTCAAATGAGCCAATGAATTTGTATTCCAAATGTTTTCCCTCAAGCCCAAATGTTTTATCATGGTTCTTCAATATTTGATCATTCATTTCTTAAAATACTAAATCTATATTTGATGATTTATCATGTAAAAATTGTTTTTCAAAGTATTGCATGGCAATCCTATAAATCCCACTAAATGCTGTCAATGGCATTTCTGTAAATCCCACTGAAGGCTGTCAATGGCATTTCTGTAAATCCCATTGGAAGCTGTAAATAGCATTTCTGTAATTCTTAAAACCGTGTGGATCTTAGAGTTAGCTAACTATTTAGTGCAGAAATTTGCCTTGGCCGAATACTCCTTGATTTCAGCTAGCTGGTTGTTCAATGAGTTAGCTAACAAGCTAACTATTTTTCTTCTCTGTTGCTCTTGGCCGAATGAATACTGAAAGTAGTTAGCTGTTAAGCTAACTTCTTTATATTTTCTCCTTCCACGTTGCATGAAAGTTTTCATTGGAGTTAGCTAACAAGCTAACTACTTTATAAGTCTTTTCATTCCTAGCCGCATGAAACTTGAATTGAGTTAGCTCTTAAGCTAACTACTTTTTTACATGGCCTCATGCACTTTTTAAATAACTAACTAAAGAGCTAGCTAAATTTTAAATTCTCTATGTTCATGAAAATGTGGGATGCTTGTCTATGTGGCTAGTTAGCTAAAGAGCTAACTAGTTTGTGCCTTAGCTATACCTTTCAAGCTAACTAATTTTTTTTATGGCAAATTTTTTCCTCCAAGCCGTGCACTCTTCCAAGCAAGCTAAGGAGTTAACCACTTTATTCTCCTTGCCGCATGAATTCACATTTGAGTTAGCTAAATAGCTAACTCCTTTTGCATTAAAGTATGAAACCTTGAATAGGGAGTTAACTATTTTTTTCCTGGCTTCTTTACCTAGCCGTGTGGATATTGAATTGAGCTAGCTTGCTAGCTAGCTCCTTTATTTCTTTGGATATGGCTGATTTCTTGTTGCCGTGGAATCTTGTTTTCTAGCTAGCTAGCTTTGGTTGTTTAGCTAGCTTGGTGCTTCTCCCTTGTTTCTTCCATGGCCGCACAACTTCAAGAGTTAGCTAGAAATTAATTCCAGCCAACCAGCTCTCTCAAATATTAAATGCTCTCTCTCTCATTATATTTCTTTTCATGGTTACTGACATTTTCTTTTGGTGTTTGACAGAAATTTGCAAAAGATTAAATGCAATCAATGTTTAGAGAAATAAATTCAAACAGTTATATTTCTTTCCATTTTTAATTTCCTCTATTTACCAATGTATCTAATGTACATTATTTTTGTTTTGGTTTAAATAGATGTGATCAGAGGAACACTATATAGACTCTAGATGATTTCTTGACATTTTTTTTGACAAATCTGTGAAAATCTAAAAAAGAAAAAGGGAAAGAAATAAATCAAAAAGAGAGTGTTCATTGCATATTTTCCGGAGTATTGAAGAGCAAGCTCTTGTGCTGTGAAGTTGCAAATCTTAATCCTTGTTCTAGTCGTCCAGATCCGGTGAAACATTTCCAAGCTTCAGCTACCTCGGAGATCCACATCCATTGCTGAAGACTTGCTTCAAAATTTGTAAAGTTCTTCTTTGAATATTTGCTCAAGTTAGGAGCTATTTGTTATATTCTCTAATATTTCTTGTAATAGGGTTAGAGATAACTCTAGATTGTCATTTGGCTGCCTTGTGCCGTGAAACAAGAGGACTAGCTGGGAAGGCTAGGGGTTTGGCTTCCTTGTGCCGCTGGGAAGGCTAGGGGTTTGGCTGCCTTGTGCCGTGAAACAAGAGGACTAGCTGGGAAGGCTAGGGGTTTGGCTACCTTGTGCCGTGAAACAAGAGGACTAGCCGGAAAGGCTAGGGGTTGTAATCGTTGTGATACGATTAGTGAAATTCCCAAAGGGATTTTGGGGAGGGACGTAGGAGCCGAGTTTGGCACCGAACCACTATAAACCCTCTTGTGTTTGTGATTGCTTATTCTGTGTGATTTTGTTTCATGCACTCTACTACACCGCTGCAAACTAATTTTTTAACTAGTGATTAAGCACATATCTGCACTAGTAATTAATTTTTAAGAAACCCAATTCACCCCCCTCTTGGGTTGCTATATCTGGGCAACAAACAGTAATGATGAGATAGTAGAAGTCAAGTCCCCTTCCTTGTTGTGAGTCAAGGTCTTTATATACCTATTCGGAGGTCCCTCTTATCCTTCGTGGATAACCATCGAATCACGTCTTCTGTTAAGATTGGCTCCGTAAGTGGTAGGTGGGCGCATAGCCGCTAAACGCATGCCGCAAATATCGGCAACTATCCACAATATATCGGTAACCGCTCGTAGTATTGGCAAAGAGTGGGTTAGCGGGCCACGTGGCAGTCTTAGGCATTTTAGATCAATGGGCCCAATATTCGAGGTTGGTTCCATGGCCAAAACTATAGGCCGAAAGTATGCCAAGGTGATACTCGAGGCCGAGGCTGAAGATATGCCGAGGCCGAGATGGGGTTCGAGGCCGAGGTCGAGGCAAGACTCGGGGCCGAGGCCAAGGGGAGACTCGAGGCCAAGGCCGAGGTGAGGCTCGAGGCTGAGGCTAGGCTTGAGGCCAAGGTTGAAGCTGAAACAATGTCCGCGATTGAGGCTGAGGCCAAGGTGAAGTCCGAGGCCAAGGCGGAGTCCGAGGCCGAAGCTAAGGCCAAGGCGAAGTCCAAGGCCGAATTATTACTTGGCTCCGATAACCGTACAGACTGTTATTCCACTGCCTGGGGGCATGATCAGCCACATCAGATGCCCCCCCACCCCTGAGATGGAAGGGCGTATAATCACCAGCGAAAGGAGCGTTATATCACCCGGTGGCTGATCTCTGTGCGCCAGCGGCTACTAAGAGGACACATATCCCCAAAGGCCGTATTTCTTTGATGAGGCATTGGGTGCTGCATTGCCCTCGCCTCATTCATTCTGACCGTTGAGATCAAGGGGGATTCTCCTTGGGTACGGAACTACAAAAAGGCGGGCATCATTATTTCGGTGAGGTCACCGCTATCCCATCATTGGTGGTGCCGCTCGCGTTCTGCGCATCTAGTGGTTGCCGAAACGATCCCCAGTAGCGAGCGGGCATGTGGCCAAATTGTAGGCTGGCAGGATGATTTGAAATGGGGCTATAAAAGGAGGGAGTCGTCCCTGACCTCGATCTTTCGTTTCTACTACAGTTTCCCATTCTTTTCCACTCGGTCCTCATTCGAGCGTCTGTTCGTCTTCTACTTTCCGAGCTCTTCGTCCTCGATTCCCAGTTCCCAGATCCTTCTTCCAGGTCAGTTTCATCTCTGTTTCCATGGCTTCTTCATCCCTTTCCTGTTCTATCTCTGACTCTGGGGGTTATTCCCCCGATCCTTCGCCGCCTTCTCAGTCTCCAGCACCCAGCTGGTCCACCTCCTCCACTTATAGGGCCCTAATAGAGTGAGCCATCGGGCCGTCTCCCATCGGGAGACGTCCGGTCGCCGGACGGGTCCCCATTCGGTGCCCTCCGGCCGTCGCCAGCTCATCTTCCACCATGAGGGGGACTGCCTCAAGCATGACTGCTCAAGAGATTATAAATCTTAGGGCTAATACAGTCTCCCCACCAATCTCTGCCTATACCGACCTCTTCCCAAAGATAGGGTAACTTCCTCTTATCCCGGTAGAGTGACTCTGTATGAAACTTATTTTAAGGCCAGCCTTGGCCTTTCCATTCATCCCTTCATACTTAACCACTTACATAGATATTCCTTAGCTCCAGCACAGTTGGTTCCGAATTCCATTCGGACCATCATTGGTTCTTAGTGCTATGTCATATTCCTAGGGTAGAAGCTAGGATCTCTCTCTTCCGATGCTTTTATACCCTTAGGAAACAATCGGGTGGTGGTCCGTTGCCCCTAGGCCCATAAGAACCCTCAAACTACATCTTCCCACATCCATTAAGGGATGGAAAGATAGGTTTTTCTTCACTCAAGTTGAGGGGGTGAGAACAGTATGGGGGACTCCAAACACCGAGCCGAACAAGGATCCAACCATACTCCCAAGGGACTAAGAGGCATTCGGGCAGTTGATAACTACCGACATCCCCCGATACAACTAACTGTTGGCCAAGGAGAGCCTTCGGCTGGCAGGCCTTATTCCGAGTGACGGTGAGCAACCATGACTTTTCCCTTCACACCATTTGCTCTCTTCCTTTTCCCCCTTTTTCCTCTCTGTTTTTTTTTAACCAAATCCTTTGACTTATGCAAATATGCTATCGTCACTCCAAGCAGTGAGAAGGGCTGCAGCCAAGGAGAGAAGAACCCATGCGGATGGGGCCCCCACCAAGAAGAGGGCCAAAGTCAAGGTTAGCAAGAAAACCGAGGCTGGAGGGGCCTCGGGAAGAAATGAAGAGGCCAAAGAAAGGAGGTGGCCTCATTCACCTTCACCTGCGCCGTCCCGATCCCCCATTGATCTCACTAACACACCCCCAGAGGAACCGAGGGCTGGAATTCTGCCGTCACCATCTGCTGCTCCTGAGGTGGAGCCAACCGCACCGATGGCAGGGCCGACTCCAGAGGCCGCTCCGCCAGCTGAAGAGGCGATAGCCGAGGAGCCTCCGCAGGTGGTAGCTCCAACGGAAGAGGCACCATCAACCTCTGACCCGATGCCAGCAGCTCCAGCACCCGCTAGTGCCGCAAAGGAAGATGAAGCCAATGCACCTTCCTTCCGGTCAATCCTCGAGCACCACGGCCATTGGGCTGAGCGAACAATGGCTTAGGTCTGTGTACCTGAGCTTTAGAGGGTCCTCCATAACCAAGGGACCTCTATCTTCTTCCACGAAGCCTCTGTGGCTCACTTCTGGGTAAGTGTTTTCCCCCCTTATCGATAGTGCTTGAGAATTTCCTTCTTGACCCGAATGTTGCTTGTGCAGGTGATGAATTCCTTGGCTGCCATCAGAGGTGTCCTATATTAGGCCGAGGCCACCCTTGGCCATTCGAATGAAGAGGTTAGCCGAGCTCAGG
>UESW01004132.1:276090-328476 GCA_900491605.1 Calamus simplicifolius | reverse complement strand
ATTTGCTAATTCAATCAGTAGATTAAATTAGTGGAGGTAGTTTACCTTGACACAAGCTAAGGATAGCTTGTGTGTTGGGTTTTGTGCTGGTGAGCCAGTGTAAAACCGGCTGGGTTCATTGTGATCCCAGGAAAAATAATAAGTTTGGGTTGTAAGCTTGTAAAACAACTCGGCTGTAATCGAGGAGATTATAGTGTGGACCCAAGTAGAACTTGGGAGTGGACGTAGGTGTTGGATACACCGAACCACTATAAAACTTTGTGTTTACCGTGTTTGTTTGTCTCTCTCTCTCTTGCTATCGTACTTTAACTTGAATTATTTATATCCTCTCATCAATAGTTTAATTGTTTAAAAGGCTTAATTTTTAAATAACCCAATTCAACCCCCCCCCCCCTCTTGGGTTGCCATCTGGGCCAACAATTAGTATCAGAGCCTGTGCTCATTTGTTTTTGATTGATCACACGATCAAGAGCAAAGATCCAAATGGCAACACAAGCCAGCTCAAGTTTTGCTGAGGGTCATTCCACAAATAGACCACCCTTATTTAATGGTTCCAACTATACATATTGGAAAGCAAGAATGAGGATATTCATTCAAGCTTCAGATTATGAATTGTGGAGTGTCATAATTAATGGACCTAGTACACCCACACACTTAGTTGATGGTTCATAGTTCCTAAGCCCGAAAGGGATTGGAATAAAAATGATAGGAAGATGGCTCAGCTTAATGCAAAAGCCATGAATGTTTTATATTGTTCTCTTGATGCTAATGAATTTAATCGTATCTCTACTGTAATTCCACTAAAGAGATATGGGATAGATTAGATGTTACCCATGAGGGAACCAACCAAGTTAAAGAATCTAAGATTAATATACTTGTGCATAAATATGAATTGTTTAGCATGGAACAATCTGAAACCATAACATGCATGTATACTAGATTTACTGATATTGTTAATGGTTTAAAGAGTCTTGGAAAAACCTATACTAATGCTGAATTGGTTCGCAAAATTCTTAGGTCATTACCAAGATCATGGGAAGCCAAAATGACAGCCATTCAAGAAGCCAAAGATCTAAACACTCTACCTTTGGAAGAGCTTCTTGGATCTCTTATGACCCATGAATTGACAATGAAGCAACATGTGGAGGAGGATAGCAAAAAGAAGAAGACAATTGCCCTCAAGGCTGCAAAAGTTGAAGATAGCAGCAGCGATGATGAGGATGATGATGAAGACACAGCTCTTCTAGCAAGAAAATTTAAGAAATTTATGAGAAGAAAGAAACCCTTCCATAAAAAAAATTTGGAAATAAGATGGAAGGAGAAAAGAAAAAAGATAAGGACAAGGACAAAGAGAAAGACCCCTTGATCTGTTATGAATGTAAGAAACCGGGCATTATAGATATGATTGTCTGCAATTGAAAAGACTTTCAAGAAAAAGAAGAAAGCATATGTTGCAAGTTGGAGTGACAGTGATGAATCTTCTTCCGAAGAAGAAGAACAAAAAGAGGTTGCCAACATTTATTTTATGGCGAATGACGACGACGAGGTAAGTACTGAAAACCCCTATGATGACTTTGCTTTTGATGAATTATTTGAAGCCTTCAATGAACTTGTAGATGATTTTAAATTTTAAAAAAGAAATATAAATCTCTGAAACTAAAAACAAACTTATTAAAGAGAAAAATGAAGTGATTAAAGATTTAAAAGGTAAAAAGGAGATGTTTCTTAAAGAAAAGGATGATCTTACTCATGAAATAAATATATTAAAATCAGAAAAAAAATCAAATAAAGAATTGAAAAAGGAAGTACAAACTCTATCTTTGGGAAATGAACAGCATATTGTAGAAAATAAATTTCTAAAGAAAGAAGTTAAAAATATAAAGATATTGTTGATAAATTCACCTTAAGTTCTACTAAACTAAACATGATTTTAGAGAGTCAAAAAGCAGTTTTTGATAAGGCTGGATTAGGATACAATACATTAAGAAAACAAAAATCTTTGAAAAACATTTTTGTACGTGCTAGCCAAAGTAACATCACTTGTTTTAAATATAATTTAAAGGGCATAAATCATTTGAATGTAATTTATAAAAAACTAAATAAGAATTTAAATTTTAAAGGGAAGAAAATATGGGTTCCAAAAGGAACAATATTTGTTGCTACTAACCATGAAGGACCCAAGAAAACTTGGGTACCTAAACATAAAGTTTGATTTTATTGCAGGAATGTCTTGTGGCCAAAAGATCAAAGAGAAAGTGGTATCTTGATAGTGGCTGCTCAAGACATATGACGGGTGACAAAGAAGAATTCATCACCTTGAAGAAAAGAAAGGAGGAGTGTTACGTTCGGTGATAATGGTAAAGGTCAGATTATGGGCCTTGATAAAATCCGTATAACTCCATCCACCTTTATAGATAATGTACTTTATGTTGATGGTTTGAAGCATAACTTAATTAGTATAAGCCAATTGTGCGATAAAGATTTTAAAGTATCATTTGAAGCTTCTTTCTGCACAGTATCTAATTTCATTGATAATAGCATTGTATTTACTGGTTATAGACATGGCAATGTTTACTTGGTTGATCTAGATAAATTATCTATGAGTGATAATTGCTTAATTGCTGATAATGCTAGTATGAATGAAATTGGATGGTTATGGCATCGTAGATTAGGTCATGCAAGCACACACTTAATTTCAAAACTAATTAAAATGGACTTAGTTAAAGGGTTACCTAAAATAGATTTTGAAAACAACAAAATATGTGATGCATGTCAATTTGGAAAACAAACAAGAAGTTCTTTCAAATCTAAAATGTTGTTTCAACTTCTAGGCCATTAGAGCTACTTCACATGGATCTTTTTGGACCAACTAGAACCACAAGTCTAGGAGGAAAGAAATATGGTCTTGTGATTATAGATGATTACTCTAGATACACTTGGTATTGTTTTGGCTCACAAAGATGAGACTTTCTCGATATTCTTAAAATTCTTTAAGAAAGTCACAAATGAGAAAAACACTACCATAGTGTCTCTAAGAAGTGATCATGGAACTGAATTTGAAAATCACCTATTTGAAATTTTTTGTGCTAAAAATGGTATTAATCATAATTTTCTGCACCTAGGACCCCATAACAAAATGGTGTTGTAGAAAGAAAAAATAGGACTTTAGAAGATATGGCCCGTACCATGCTATGTGAAAGCAACCCCCAAAGTACTTTTGGGCGAAGCTATAAACACGACATGTTACATTTTAAATAGAGCCTTAATAAGACCAATACTTAAGAAAACACCTTATGAACTATGGCAAAACAGAAAACCTAATATTGGATATTTTCATGCATTTGGTTGTAAATGCTTTGTTCATAATAATGGTAAAAACAATTTAGGCAAATTTGATGCTAAATCTGATGAAGGAATATTCTTAGGATATTCAACAACTAGTAAAGCATATAGAGTATTTAACAAGAAAACTTTAACTGTTGAAGAATCCATTCATGTAGTTTTGATGAATCTTTAGCAACTAGTTCCGAAAAGTTTGATGATAAGGAAGATACAAATAATTGAGAAAGATCTTGAAAAATTAAATATTGAAGTATCTTCAGATCATGAGCAAGAGGCTAAAGATAATGATTCACCTAAGGATGATGATACTAATGCTAATCATAATGATATAGATCTTCCTAGAGATTGAGATACGCTTATAGTCACCCTAAGGAATTGATTATAGGTGATCCATCTCAAGGAATAAGAACTAGATCATCTATGAGAAATATTAGTAATCATCTTGCATTTGTATCACAAATTGAACCTAAAACTATTGAAGAAGCTGAAAAAGATAATAATTGGATGTTAGCTATGCAAGAAGAATTAAATCAATTTACTAGAAATAATGTATGGACATTAGTAGAAAGACCTAAAGATCATTCTGTTATAGGATCAAAATGGGTATTTAGAAATAAACTAGATGAAAATGGTATAGTAATTAGAAACAAAGCTAGATTAGTTGCAAAAGGATATAATCAAGAAGAAGGTATTGATTTTGATGAAACCTTTGCACCAGTAGCTAGATTAAAATCCATTAGACTATTACTTGCATTTGCATGTCACATGAATTTCAACTTATTTCAAATGGATGTAAAGAGTGCTTTTTTAAATGGTTTTATAAATGAAGAAGTGTATGTAGAACAACCACCAGGTTTTGAAGATCATGAATTTTTCAAATCACGTTTTTAAATTACACAAAGCATTATATGGTTTGAAACAAGCACCTAGAGCATGGTATGATAGATTAAGTAAATTCTTAATTGAAAATAATTTTATAAGAGAAATGTAGATAAAACATTATTTTTGAAAAGAAAAGGTAAAGATTTATTAGTAGTTCAAATATGTTGATGATATTATTTTTGGTGCTACTAACAATCTTCTATGTCAAGAATTTGCTAAGTTGATGCAGGGTGAGTTTGAAATGAGCATGATGGGAGACTCAACTTCTTCCTTGGACTCCAAATCAAACAAGAAAATGAAGGGATTTTCATCAACCAAACCAAGTACACGAAGGAACTACTCAAAAAGTTTGGTATGGATTCAATGAAACCCCTTGGAACTCCAATGAGTCCTTCATGCAAGTTAGACAAAGATGAGGAAGGTAAGAAAGTTGATCAAAAGTATTATCGAGGTATAATCGGATCTCTACTCTATTTAACTGCTAGTAGACCTGATATAATGTTCTCTGTTTGTCTATGTGCTAGATTTCAATCAGAACCTAAAGAATCTCACTTAATTGCTGCTAAAAGAATATTAAGATACTTAAATGGAAAAAAAATGTAGGTTTATGGTATTCTAGAGACTCAACATAGAACTTAATTGCATATTCTGATTCTGATTATGCTGGATGTAAGTTAGATAGGAAAAGCACAAGTGGTGCATGCCAATTCTTAGGAAGTAACTTAATCTCATGGTTTAGCAAAAGCAAAATTCAGTTGCATTATCAACTACTGAAGCTGAATATGTTGCAGCTGGAAGTTGCTGTGCTCAAATCCTATGGATTAAGTGACAACTTGAAGACTATGGTATCACACTTGACAAAACACCTATAAAATGTGACAATACAAGTGCAATTAATCTAACAAAAAATCCAATTCAACATTCTAGGACAAAACACATAGAAATTAGATATCATTTTATTAGAGAACATGTAACTAATGGAGAAATATGTCTTGATTATGTTAATACTAAAGATCAATTAGCAGATATATTTACAAAACCCTTGAGTGAAGAAAAATTCTGTTATCTTAGAGGAGAGTTAGGGATTTGTGATCCATTAGAATGATTTTGAAACCCCTAAGAAAAATTATCTAGAACTCTTTCTACTCTTTGATCTTCAAGGAAATCTTATCTAGAATTCATATCTAATTGATCTATTAAAATCCAATGATTTTTTTTAATTTTTATGATCAATATCCGGACACATTTCAGATTCTCTGAAACTTTATGTTTTTGCTCTGAAATGGTCTCGGAGCCGACTCGGTCAGTATCGGAGTCGACTCCATGTTCTGCTGAAACTCTGGAGTCGACCCCATCTCTGTGAGAGTCGACTCCACTTCGGGTTAGGTTTCTGTGACTACCCGGAGTCGACCCCACACTTTGCGGGAGCCGACTCGAAGTGGTCCCAGGTTGATTTTTCTAGGGTAGAGTCAACTCCTCGTTCACTTCTATCTTCTCAAATCAATCAAATACTCTCCAAAGTTTTTCCCAACCTACCAAATCCTTAGAAATCCTTGATTAACCTTTTCACTAAATCAATGGCACCTAAAACCCGTGGTTCTAGCATTGGAGCAGCCGGGATAAAGAGAAAAAGGATGGTGAGGCGTCCCGCTCGCGAACCGTCTCTGAGCATGGATTCCACCTCGTCATCCTCAACTCCGAGTGCTTCTCCTACTGCAGCCACATCTCAGGTAGACCGTCTAGCCGATAGAGTGATTACAACCGGGAGAAAGGTTGATTTTGAACTATTTGAGGCAGAAGGCTTTCTTGTAGGAAGACAGTTAATTGAAATGAGATGGAAGAAAATATTCTTTAGATTGCCCAACCTACCCAACCTTGGTTAAAGAATTTTATAAAAATCTATCAAGAGGAGATAATGGATTGGTCAGCATGATTAGAGGAAATAGGATAAATGTGACAGTGGATTTACTCTCAAGACTTTTGAATCTTCCTGTGTCTGGTCCTTCTACATTTTCACCTGATGATAGAAGCCCAGCTTTATCAAGATTGTTAAATAAAGAAATTGTTGGTTTTGAAGAAGTCCAAGCAAATCAACTATCTTTGGAATTAAGGCTTCTCCATAACATTTGCAGTAGAATTCAGTTCCCTAAGACAGGGAGGTTTGATTATGTATCTGAAAGAGATATTTTTGTGATGGATGCTGTAGTGGCTGGGAGACCTATTAATCTTCCGAATATGATAATATGGTACATAGCTGATTATGGGAGCAAGAAGAAATCTAGTCTACCCTATGGCATGATATTAACTAAGATTTTTCAAAGCCAAGGGATAATCATTTCCGATAGTGAGCCATTAAGAAATTTGAGACACACTGATTACTATAGCTTGGCCACTATTCATAGGATGGGATTTGTGAAGAAAGATGGTAGATGGGAAAGGAAAAATCAGTTGGAAGACAGAGTCGCTGATATTGAGGCACCTGGACCTTCTGTCAGACATTCTTCACCTGTGCCTCCTTGTTCTTCTGTTCCAGTTCCAGCCCCTTCTCCTGCTCCAATGGTTGATCAGCCATCTTCTTCATCTATTGGTTTTCGGATCTTCAGCTAGAACAGCTCAAGAGTCTTCTTGTTGCTCAAGAGGATAGAATGAAGACTGAGCTTGATAGTAAATTCTTAAATCTTAAAGAAACTCTCTATTCATTAGAAGATCGAATTACCAAGATTGAATCTACTCTTAGCTCTTCTACTGAGTCTTTAAGTAGTGATTTAAATAATATTTTTGAAGAACTTAAAGACATTTGTGGAGATGGTGAGACTTATGCAAAGTGCAATGCCGAGCTTCAAGACAAGATTTTAACTGCTTGTACATTTGTGGATGAAAGATTGAGAGATTATGTTAAGCTTCAAACTGATGGAATGAAGAACATATAGATCACTTAACAAGAATTGTAAGGACACATTTTTGATGTAATAGATGTTTAGTCTTTGCAATGTAATGAAATTTATATTATGTTTTACATTTTGATACAATGATGTAATGAAAGTCAGTTTTGAATGTTCAATGTAGTCTGAGTTTGAATGTACTTCTCCTATTTATCAATGAATCTTAGTTCATGTTAAAGCATATTTTAAATCGTGAATGTGATGTGTTTGATACTTCTCTACCTTTTTGTTGATAACAAAAAAGGGGGAGAGTTTTATATACATAACTGTATATGCATGGGAGAAATTTATGCATATAATAAATAATTGAATGGGAGAAAAGGGAGTAATAATTAAACGTTACACATACAGTAAATGAATGAAAAAGTAATTTAGATGAAAATGCTGAATTTTGACATTAAATTGTGTATAAGCTTAAATTGAATGAATGGGATATTTATTTGAGTTTCATAGGGGGAGCTACCTCATTCAGGGGGAGCCTAACTATGAGAATAAAATAAATTCTTTAATTAATCATGCATATACTCATATTTTTGTCATCATCAAAAAGGAAGAGATTGTTGAGGAGATTGTTAAGAAATTGTTGCCCCAATCTTATTGATTTTGATGATTACCGAAAGCCATGAGTATATTAAAAGATGCAATGAATTTATTTACATGAGCAATGAATTTATTTATCATAATCAATGAGTATGTTAAGTATGATGTTAATCAATTGGAAAGTAGCTTCAAGCTCCATGTTTAATCTTTCAAAAAGAAATTTTTACACTTTATATTTCAATCAATGAGTCTTTTGGAACATATCTTGAATTGGTTCTTAATGTAAAATTTATTATATTCAAGTCAAAAAAATTGATTTAAAATTTATCTGGAATGAATTTCAAAGTCAATCAGAAAATTCTCTGATTTTTGATACGTTCTGGAGCCGACTCTAGAGTTTCAGAGTCGACTCCACTCAGTATACAGAGATTTCTGATTTTCACGAGTCAACCCCTGTGATTTCAAGAGTCGACCCCCGATATTGTCGAGCCGACTCCATGACTGTAAGAGTCGACTCTGCTCAGACTCCAGAGAGTTGTTTTTCTGAGCACTTCTCGAGTCGACCCCTTGCTTTTCATGAGTCGACCCCTGACTGTCAGGAGTCGACACCTTATTTCGTTGAGTCGACCCATTAACTATCTAAATGTTTCTATTTTTGGCATCGCGTCTTCGAGCCGACTCGCCTAAAGTTGGAGCCGACTCCAACAAATCTGTGCGTGATTTTTTGTGAATGCCAACTCAGCGTCAACGGTAAGATTTTTCAATAACGGCTATATTTCTTTGTTTCTAACGGCTATATTTTTGCAGAGTCTATAAATAGAGAAGCCGTTTTCAAATCAAGATACATATATACAAATCAAGAGAGAAAAAGAAAAATCTTTCAGAAAAAGAGAAAAAACAGAGCGTCATTTGAAAAAATCCGAGATTCAAAAATAGAGTGAAAGAAAAGGTGTGGAATCAAAGGAGACTTCATCTGTGCTCAAGCCCATCAATCCAAGAGAGTCTAGAAGAAAATCCAAGAGCCATTCAAGATCAAATCAAGAGATTTTCCACATTCAAAGAAAGGAAGAGAAAGCTCAAATCAACTCCAACATTCAATCCGTGAAGAATCTGAGCTGAGGCCCGATTCCACACTTCAAAGGAGTTAAGGAAAAGAAGAAAAGCCTGCACTCAAATCAAATCTAAATAGGCCCTTCTAAACTTTGCTTTCATTTTGAAATATCTGCTCAAAGGAGCTGTTTTGTACTAACTCTTATTTTATCTTATTGTTTGCTAATTCAATCAGTGGATTGAATTAGTGGAGGTAGTTTACCTCGACACAAGCTAAGGATAGCTTGTGTGTTGGGTTTTGTGCTGGTGAGCCCGTGTAAAACCGGCTGGGTTCGTTGTGATCTCGGGAAAAACAACAAGTTTGGATTGTAAGCTTGTAAAACAACTCGGCTGTAATCGAGAAGATTATAGTGTGGACCCAAGTGAAACTTGAGAGTGGATGTAGGTGTTTGATACACCGAACCACTATAAAAACTTTGTGTTTGCCGTGTTTGTTTGTCTCTCTCTTGCTATCGTGCTTTAACTTGAATTATTTATCCTCTCATCAATAGTTTAAATTGTTTAAAAGGCTTAATTTTTAAATAACCCAATTCACCCCCCTCCCTCTTGGGTTGCCATCTGGGCCAACAGAATTGATGATAGTTTTTATCTTTATATTTGTCACGAAAGAAATACTAGAATCTTTCTCAACGAAGCCTCTTTTTAGCAATTGGTACCATAGATAATTGTCCGCTCATTATGAGCATCCATCTTCCATTTAACTACCCTAATTTAAGTTATTAATGTATATTCTTCCTCTACTTCGACACTTCATCTTAGCCTCTTTATTAAAAAGGAGGGGAAGTGAGGCACATCCTACATTACCTTTAAAAAGTAAAGCCTTTTTTACTAATCAATTCAACCCAATAGTATATTATAGAGCCATGCTTAAATATGTATATAAATTATAATATAATCTTTTACTAAATTTAAAATGATTTAGTATCACCAAATAATATATAATGACATTAAAATATTCAAAAAAGAATGAATATAGCATATTTTGAAGCCATCCTATTGAACTTCCTCATTTAAGCTGAATAGAAAAGGATAAATAGGGCTTGAATATTACCTATAAATGAATAAAATACACCATTTAAAACATTAAAACTGTGTTGAGATGCGTACTTGGACGTGAGATGCTGTACATGCCAATAATCTAATAAAAATGAATAACATAATATAAAATAGAAGCTTGGAGAGACATAATTGATTTCAATACCATTATGTAGCTTTGCCCATTCAACTTAATAGAGTGATTATTGCATGATCTTGTGCAAGGGACATCCTAATAGAAAGGATAGGCAAAGTGCAAATCAATAAACGTATGTAATTTCAGTCATGGCTTAATTAATTGCTCTAATCCAATCGTGTATTTCCAAAAAAAATATCATTTTGTTAATTAAAGATAAATAATCTAACAGATCATTACATCTACATGACTAATTCACATCGCACTATTGCATCACGAGCTCATTAAGTATACGTCAAAATGTCACGGTGATATGACATTGAAAAATTGCATCCAAGTGTCTTATATTTCTTCTTTTTTAAAATAGTGTTCATTAAAAACTGAGAGCTTGATATCATAATATAGTAGATCTATCTCCATAGAACATTACATAATACATTTCCCCTATCAGATGCATCAAACAACGAAACAAGCATACTTTCTGTGACTCTTCAAGAGCTTGGAGCGTTCCTGGACCAAGGAGCTAGTTACCAAGAAAAGCCAATCCATGTAACTCTAGTGATCACATCAAGAGGGCCTCAACATGGGCTCCAACATGCAAAATATCTAAATATTGGAATATCTAGACAGAAAAATAGATGGTAGAACTTGACGATAGGACTCGGCATCGTAAGCATCCTTGTCTTCTTTCTACGAGAGAAAAGGGAATGGAGACAGTACCAGAAAAGAGGTAAGAGGGGAGGAAAAAAGAAATTAAAAAAAAAAGTAAAAGAAGAACAAAAAAATATATTAAAAAAAGAATGAAAGTTAAGGAAATAAAAACGAGGGAAAAAAAGAAAATAAGATAAAAGGGAAGACAAAAATAAAAAATAAATAAATAAACGGTGAGGATAAAGACAAACCAGGATGACCATCTAAGCAAAGATTGACCGAAAGTTATCACATCTTACCAAAACATAACCCAGCCCTTTAGATTTAAGATAAAAATATTTACTATGCCCGCAGTGCAAAAAGAATAAGAATGCTCTTGATACTTGCATGATTATATGTACGCACAACCACTGCATACGATGTGAACGCACGCAAAAACTTTTTCTGAATTTAAATACAACAGTGATGCAAATTCATGTATGTTAAAAATGCACATAATGAATTTTGGCAGAATTTTATGTTACTGATGTCTGAGATTTTGCGCAAGAGAAATAAAACCATAAAGCAACAGCCCTTGCGACTGGAAACATTTGACAACAAACAAAATGCCCTAAAAATTACTTGTTCTGATTATAGGAATATAGTAGACTGATCTCGATCATAAAGGCAACACCAACCAATTTTGACTCAAGTTTAACGATCTCTGCCAACTTCCAGAAAACAGTTGATTTAGTCCACAGCAAACTACTCTCATTTATCATGCACAAATATGGTCCTCTCTTTTGCCCTTGCTGTATTCAGCGTATGGTAATATGCATTTACCAACAGATTCTTTTGCTTTGCAAACATCTGACCGAGCAGAGCGAGATTTAAACATTGAATGCATTATACCAAAAGATAAACCGATAAACCAATGCAAAATTTAAACAACAGCAAATTGATTCACTTCTAAAGTCAAGGCGATGAGGTCATGGGGGAATTTAAATTCACAAAGAAACGACAGGCAGTCATGTAAGTAGAACAGCGTTCACTTCAGAAGAGTTCACAATGGACTCCGACATTGAGTTCCTTGAGGGCTGTAAAGGGGGGCATGTAAGAGTAGAACAGTGTTCACTTCAGAAGAGTTTTCACAATGGACTTGACATTGAGCTTCTTGAGGTCTGTATAGGACTGACCACAGCCAACAAACATTACGGGAGCCCCAGAAATGTAAACCATGGAAAGGGCTGCACCAACCTGCAAGAAATTTACCAGTGAGGTAAAGACAAAAATAAAGCTACAGATATTTCCATTGTAAAGGGAACTTCCATGCCCAACAGCTTATAACCTTATCATCAATGGTATCAAACTTGGTAAGCAGGATGCCATCGATTAACCTAGCACTAGGAGCCATTGATAGGTCTGCCAATTTCTGCACAAAGGTTTAGATCAAGTAATTACTTACTGTCAAATAATAAACGTGAGACACAAAAAACAATTTTCTTCCCCCCACAATAGGTATAAAACACAAGAAACCCAGTACCTGATTAAACTTTGATAGTTGATCGACAGCATGATTTCCAACCAATGCTTCTCCAACAAAAAGAACTAAATCTGGGCTGTTCAGATTGATGAGCTTGGACAGTGCTCTCATTAGTGGTTCATTGTCCTGATATGTGATGTAGTTATACAGAAATGCAAAATAGTAGGGTAAGGAGGCAAGAAAAAGAAAAAAAAACACCCAAATCACTCTGTACCTGCATCCGGCCAGCTGTATCAACAAGAACAACATCTGAATTATTACGACTAGCCTCCTGGATAGCTTCCCTCGCTACAATCGCTGGATCTTTTTCATAACCTTTCTCAAATATAGGTATCTGCAGAGAAATTTCAATTATAATTGATGTCACTCAGCAAACAGCAGATTTACATATGAGTTGGAGATGCACATCTAACACTAGAAATCCCAACTGACCATTTTCTCGAGTAGAAATTTATTGGATACCTGTTTAACTGTTAGAGACAGTTGTAGACACCAGAATTGCAATCATGACAAACTTAAAGTGCCATCTGAGTCAAGTACTAGGCACCATAGCAAGATTGGAGATATTTTATAATTAATTGAACTGTCACATAACAGACGATTTTGGTATCTTGATGCCAAAAAGCAAACTTAACACACTGCTAACATTATGCTTAACGAACTTTTTTGACATAAGTAGGCTGAAATGCTATACATTGATCTAACATCCAGAAAGTTTAGATAAATATATGCTTTTACTTCTTGGACAGATAGAGGCAACCTTGTTCATGTGTAATGTGAAACACAATATTTCAGACACCTATCATCAAAAAGATATCACTATGACAGGGGAAAAGGACATTAAATTCATACCTGGAGTCTGCGTGCATGGGTACGGAGCTGCTCAACAGCACCTGATCTAAATGTATCACACGCTGCCATCATGACACTTACATTGTGCTGTAGGAACCAGTATGCAACCTGTGCTATGTAGGTAAGAGAAGAGAGGTAAACCAAGGACTTTGGCTTATTAAAACTGGTCTAAGTTGCATACTTATGAAAAAGAAATTAAAAAAAAAGAAAGAAAAAAATTAACCTTGGCAAGATTGGTAGATTTTCCAACTCCATTGACACCAACAAAACAATAACATATGGTTTCCCTTGCTCTTTAGCAGCATGTACATCTCTCAAAATGTCAATGGATCGCTTTGGGGTCAAAATCCGCAAAAGAGCCTCCTCCATTGCTGTCTGCATTACATATTCAACAATAAGATATAGGGTTCCCGAAGTGTCAACGAAAGCAGAATACAGTTGACAATTGGTGAGGTGCAATCAGAAAGAATGCTATTAAACAACCTGGACAGTTGAGGAAACTCTTGTGAATGATCCCAGCTTTTTCCCTTCAAGACTAGCTGCTACTGATTCACAAAGCTTCTCAGCTATTTCCTCTGCCTGCAAAATATCATAACTTAGCAACTCCAACAGTGGAGTCAAGAACTCAAAACAGAACAAGCATTGTACTTAGATACGCATGTGTGAAACAAGCATATAAGATGACCAGACACATACCACATTTTTAGTCATCAACCTATCTTTAAGAGCTTTCAATGCTGGTTTCAGATCTGCCTTCTCCAAAACAGCATTACCCGCAATGCTGAACTCACGAACATACAAGGGCGAGAAATAATTGTTAGAAGAAAAGACATGCTATATATCATGCTTAAACTAATTGAATAGCAATAGATATATGTTAAGAAAAGAATGTAACGTCATTAACTAAGCAGGAGACATCCAGAGACAAGAGGTCATATAATTGTTATCAATTTAAATATGTTAACATTTTCACAGGTAACATAATCTGCATATTTAAAAGATATTTTTCTTTTCAACTGTCAAACTGGTTTAGGTATTTGGAATCTTCCTTTTCATAAATATCCAGTGAAAGATGAAACAAGAAACAGAGATTTTTTTTTTTCCTTCATAACATATTAATAAAGGACATTAGCCTTACAAAATTAAGATGATTCTATACTATTGGTAAATCAGAAGTCTCAATAAGAGAGGTTTTACTTATAATGTTCTTCAATTCTGCATCTTTCTTTTTAATTTCACTTAAGTAATCTAAGTTTGGTCTCCAAAGGCAACTCTAATCTGTCAGTCTTATAAAATTAAGATGATTCTATACTATCAATAAATCATAAGTCCCAATAAGACAGGTTTTACTTGTAATGTTCTTCAATTCCACACCTTTCTTTTCAATTTCACGTGAGTGATCTAAGTTTGATCTCCAAAGGCAACTCTAGTCTGTCATCAATGTTATGTGACAATGAACCTAAAAAAGAAAATGTAATATCCCGGGGAACTAGAAAGACCAACCAAAGGCACATGTCCTCTTAATATTAGCATGTATCATAAGCAATTGAAGGTTGCTTCTGAGAACAAAACCACTTTGAAGTTTAACATGATGTTGAGCTTTCAGTATCATTTACATTTTACAAATCATACACAACAGAATAAAGAATCATCATACTTCTCTATAATTCCAAAGACTTGACAATGGAGACCTAGATGCATTCTTATAACAGAATTCCATGTCCAATCCACCCACCTGTCTAGACATAAATATCGATTACAATCAAAGCTCTGAATCAATCTCTAGCTGGCATATAAATTTGATCATATTATTTTTAATGTATCTATCTAGGGATGCCAATAGGGATCGGGAAGCCAACCCAGCAGAGAATCGTCCCAATAGAGGTGAGTTTAGAGGGATTAAATGAAGAAGAAAGAATTTTTGAAAATCCATTAGATTTGGAGATGAGATGGGGACTAAGGTCCTCATTCCTGGAACCCAATCTTTTTTCCCAAATTTAAGATTGCCTTTATAACCTTATTAAGTGAGATAAATGATGTGTCAGATCTACACATTTACTTTAGCTTATATTGTATTTGATTATATACATGATAACAAGTGCAATTATGCAAATCTAAACTTCCTATTATAATCTAAATATTGGGTTTAGACTCTTAAATTTGGACATTTTAACGTATTTTAAATTTCCATTGATTTGTAATAGAGTTTGAGCTTCAAATTTTTTTTTTTTCCTTTTTAACAACAGGATTGGACCCAAAGTAGATAGTCAATTCTAAAAAAAAAAGGGGGATCGAGTATTTCCCACATAGAATGGGGAACCACAAAGGTAGGGATGGAAGGAAAATCATTCTCCATTCAAGGATGCAGGTGGGTGCAGTGCCCAAGGGTGGGGGGGTGGGAAATGCACCCTCTGCCCCAAATCCACTCCACTGCCATCTCAATATCTATCCTGCCCACACACACACATACATATACATACTATTTGTCAACATATCTATGAGGATAACATGCAAATAGGTGTCACAAATTTTTCCTCTCTATTGAAAGTATTTACCAAAATACATATAAATACCCAAATCCATCCCATTGTCATCTCAATATATAGCCTACACACATACATACCATTTGTCAACACACGAGGATGACATAACAGGTGTCATAAATTTTTCCTCTTTCCTAAGATCCTCCTCCCTTTGATAATAGCCTGACACTCAACCATTTCATCAAAGATTATTAAAATTTTACATTACCGCTGCACATAGAGTAGCATTGTTACCAACATATGTGATCACAAACAATTTTTTCCTTTCTTAAAAAAGAGTAGCCAAAAGCAAAACAGGGATTATGGATCAGGATCATCCAACAGAAGGTCCATTTCTCACCTCCAAATAATTGTGATTTTTTCCTCACAGTAATATGAAAACTGATAGCTACTTTTGGTAGAATAATCATTAGCAGTAAGAGGTTGAAGACTTGCAGATATTAGGCTGTTTTGGTAATCCATTACAATCAAATCAGTGACTTTGTCACAGTGATGGATCTTATGTAGGCTGCTAATTAGGTTTACAAAGGGAGAAAGGGACGGGAGGCAACAAATATGTGTCTAGCACTGGTTTATCATTCATGATCTTTTAGCACATGCATAGATAAAATTTAAATATCTAATAAACAAACTACATGGCCAGCAAGCGTGGAAGACTTACACTATATTGAAGCAATAAACATGACTTATGTAAGTTCACTGCTAGCAATATAAATTCTCCAAACTTGTAAATTAATTATTACATCGATAAACACAAACCAAAATAAAGCTAACCAAAACAGTACGTAACTATGTTCAAGAAATCAAAGTATTTGCTTCACAGTAATAATTAATGCTTTTATTCATCATCAAACAACAACATTTACAACTTAAAACAATTAAGGAAAATTGAAAAGAAAATATGACTATGCTATATTAATCCAAGCAAAGCATCTGAATATATCCATATCCTAGTTGCCAGTACTGAATGCATGTGTGATTGGAGGGAAGTGGATATTTTAGAAACAACTTAAGGAAGCCCTTAAGAAGCAAGTACAAGTCTAAGATTACAAGTGGATTCTAAAGAAGGTACATTACCCTAGGTAGAGGATTCTGGCTACTCAGATCTATTTACATATCCATTTTTATTTGGGCTAGTAAAAGTATGATACACACACCAATGGTGATGCGGTTTAACTCTGCCACAAAGCAGAAACCAAGTTCTACATTGGGTCAATTAGCTATACATGGCAGACTTTGAGATTCAGAAATGAGATCCCATGTTAAACAGACTCCTAAAGACCTACTGCGAAGAGGTTTCAGAAGTTAAAGGTCCACCTTGAGCGGCAAAAACACCCGAAATGAAAATTTGGTTTCCATTTTGCAACAGTCCTAAATCACATCTTGGTAATCAGATGCTAAAATTTATAACCATATTTGCTTTAAATGGATAGAAATATGAATCAGGTGTCACAAATGCAGGCACCTAACTTGGAGAGGTAAACTTAATGGATTGGATATTATTCTATTTAATGTTATACTTACTGAATATATGTATAATATTCTCAACAACATCCTTTATTATTTCTCGAAAACAAATAAACAATCATATTTAAAAAAAAGCAAAGATATAGCTGCACCCATTCAATCAACTGACTCTTTAGTATATCCTAATATTTTTGCTAAGAAAAATATTTGCTTTTTTACATAAAAACCTTGACAGATAAGGATGAAATTCACTAAATAAAAGATGCCATTATATGGGAAAAAATCAAAATTAAAGATGTATTGATGCTGTCATTTATTTACTTTTGAAATTCATGAGAGCTATATGGGACAATATGATTGCAAACAGAGCTTGATATCCAGATATTTGTGTATCCATAACCATATACGTTTTTTCTCTAACAATCAAAACTGGAGGCACGGATATTGGCCAGATCATAAAAGCTGTACATATATTAGATACAAAGAAGGAAATGGGTTTGAATGGATATCATCTAATCCTTTCCACTCCTACAGAGAAATCAAAGCATATCAAGCTTAGAACCAATAAATAATGCCAACGCAACCTACATCACATCAAAGAGAAACCAAATATAAGCAGTAGAGTAGCAGCAGAAGGTAATATGATCTAGCAAAGGCAAAAACTACATGATAGCACATCATAAGAATAGTTGCATAATAAAACTCTAAAACCACCTATATTAAATAATAATTATAATGAATGTGTTTAAAGATGCCAATAGAATTCAACAAATCCAAAGTAATTTACAAATTGTTTTTTATCCAAAAATTATAACCTACATCACATCAAAGAGAAACCACATGTACTTTAAAGTTCATAACAAAAATATAGAAAAATGATCAAGCTTGAAGTTCATTTCGATCGGTGCCTAGACAGGTGCCACTTGCAACATAAATAGATAATAAATATTTAAATATGATTAGATAAACTTGTAGGCAAAAATAAGAAAAAATATAAAGTATTGTGGAAATAAATGTATTACCGATGTCAAAGGTCATGCAATGTAAGCTCCAATAGTATCTTAAATTTTCTATATTGTTCATCAAACCTTATCAACTGGTCATTATCCACTTTCACTGTCTTAATATATCTCTCATAAAATTGGGACCCAGGTGCATTCTTTCTCATAGTTTTACTTGGATCCTTGCCTACAAGAGTTCTTAGTGCCATATCAATATGAGGCATTTTGGCACTCTTTATCATAACTCTATTTTCTTCTTAAAATATATATATATATACTAATAAGAAAAAAGTTAAAGGATAGCTGGGATAATCAATTATAAAGATAATTATCATATGCATTAGAACTTAATTACCTTAAGAAGTCTTACATAATTTTATATTTTTTGTTATATTTGCCTATAATTTATGAAATATATTATGATAAGTTTTTTGTTAATAGGTGCAGTTCATCTCAATCAGCTGGTGATAGTTGCAAGAAATATGAGAATTGCCTCTCCATCTCCTACAAGTAGAGCTTCTACTATCTTTACAACATAAGTGATAAGTAAAGAAATTCTGATCAATAATAGGCAAGGGTTTAAATCTGAACTAACGGAAATTTGGAGTAGGTATATCCCAATTTGAGGCAAAAACATAGAGTTTTTAGGTTAGTATTGAAAGTCCTTCAATAATCTAAACGTCATATGTATATCATGAATAGAATGTTCATGCACACCCAGAAGCATAGCAGCAAATCATTTCTAAAACATTAATTAAATATGAACTCTGCAACAAGCTAAAAAAAAAAAAATGCAAACATCCCTAAATTATCATCAATGTAACAAGATTCATAAGTTTCTTAAAAATTCTTGAAGTCTTCTTGACAGCTTGACTATTAAATTATCAGCAAATTATTTATCAGTTTGCAGTTTACGTTGTGAACATATTACAGAATTCCCAAAATCCGCAAAATAAATCATGAACTACAAATTACTCAGATAAGTTCTCAAGAGCTGAAACACCTTTCTAGATTAGCAGGCAACTATGTAAGAATGTTCAAAGAAATTTTATATTTAAAAGCTAAAATACCTGAATAATCGAAGGATAAAGACTATTAAAGTGGAGGAGTAATATATATATACTCGTCATATAAGCCCTTTTTAGGTTCCAAAACCAAGCCACCAGAGTAGGCAGGACCTTTCTTGCCTTCTCCTTGATCAATGTCTCGGGAATCATTATCTAGAGAAGAATTGTTCACATTTAAGTCATCAACATCCTCACAATATACACCAGCATTTAGTTTCACTTTGTGGTGTTTAATTCTTCATCGCATGCAGAAATCTTATATGAAACTTTGTACCTCTTTGCATGAAAAGAATGCAACAGAAGGTGCTCCACTCTCTGTGCTCTTGCACCATTAAGATGTGGCATGTGATAAACAGTATTTTGGGTAAGCTCCAGATGAGTTGTCCTGATCAATGCTACATGATAACATACCTGAATAGTTTTTCCCTAAAGATTGCCACTGATATTAGTTAACTACTGAGTAAGGAGAAGAATGCTCAAATGAAACATAAGTTCCAAAGATAGCCAGGCATCGGTCTCAGCATGCTCAACCTACTTCCAAATAAGAAATCACCATTTAGCATATAGATGCAACTTGCTGAGTCCAAGTAGAGTAGGCAGATTCCAGAAATCTATGTTTTACCTAAAAAAATTTTGTTCTATTTAAAACCTATAAGTTCAAGAAGTGATCCTGATGTTTGGAACATGGCAGGAATTTCATGTGGAGAAATTTCCTCCCTATATTTGTTGAGTTGTGTTTTTGCAAGTTGGGTCAAAGAATAACTTACATAAAGAGGGCCACATATATTATAGAGGGGAAACAGACAGGCAAACTCGAGCCTTCCATGATAGAAATTTAAAATATAATATACCTCCTTCAAAAGGTCTGCTGAGCACACAGAGGCATCACATAAGAGGCGACCTGCAATGCAAGACATGATTCCTGGACTAGCTCCAGATCCATAAGAGCATTTCCTTAGCGAGCTTTGTCATCACAGAGTACTTAAGGTGACCAATCTTGACCACATGCTACCAGGCACCTTGCAAGCATGCATTGAGAGAAATATGCATCTTCTTGTTATATAAATAATTTATAAAGAGAAAGGCTAGTTATATAAATAGAGTACAAATGAGAAAAAGGAGGTTTCAGAGAAAGCAAGCAGTAAAAATAATTAAAATTGAAGAACTAAAGCTTCCAAAGATCTAAAAGTGAGTTGGGCCATGCCCAAGTCTTCTCTCAAAAATGTGATAATATGAAACAATTACAGCTCAAAAATGTTGGTCTAGTAATGTACCTTTAAGTCCGTTGCCTACCATCTTGGACATAAATTTACTCGAATCAATTTGATAATGGGAATAGGGGCTTCAGACATGTAACTTTTGAATTGAAGAGTACTAGTTAAGATAATAAGCTTCATACAATAGCCAAACCTGAGCTTGGTGGAGAAGAACATCAAGGTCGATGCCTGAAATATTGTGCCCAACTAGACATCACTATCCAATTTGTGCAATTCAATCATCAAATAATTTAACAAGTCTCTTTCACCGTAGCAGATCATGCAAAATACCAACCTGAGCGAATGCAAACCAGCAGTATAAATGACACTCAAGAAAAGCAACAAAAGAATGGGTATAAAAGATAACAAAAGCGGTGAACCTACTCTCTAGCACAAAAACATTTGCTCCAACTTTTGAAATCTCAGAAACTTCCTTTGTGAAACCCATTGGAAATATACCCCCCATCAAGTTTTTGGACAACAGAAAAATGGCTGAGTGCATGCACTTCTTCCCTTCCATTCTGATGCTAGCATAGGACCGCTGAGCTGAAATATGTTTGAAATACAAGTGCTTGAGAGAATGAATTGAACAACTAAGCCATTGCACGTAGGAGAAATAACAATGCAGCCAGATAATGGAACTAAAAATCAAAACGATGAGATTCAAGATAATCTTATCTATCAGCAAATAAAGAAAGCAGTAAAGATGATCTACAGCATAATCCAATGCCTTACACTTGAATGCTCAAACAAAATAATACTTTTTAACAAGAGATTTGCAGAAACTTTACATACTTTAGAAGAGGATGGAGCCTCAACTCCTTCCATGCATGATCTTCAACTTCGTCAACAAGTAACCCCTTGTCGATACCCTTCTTAACATCATTGTTAAGCTCATTTGCCAGAACAAAAATAGGATAGGTGGAATTCAAATATAATGATATTCTCAAACAAATTGGTAGAGAGAGGTATGACAAGAGAAAATCAACACACCCATATTCTAAATGCAATGAATCACAAATTAAAGAAATCTTTAAAAAATCAGGTTCATGAAAAAAAAATAGAAGAATTAATTAGCTGCCATTGGTGCATTTCTACAACAAAAATAACTCCAAGCATTGCACTTACATTATATTAGACAAAACCAAGTAGACCACCTTCAACTGCAAACCTATAAATGGTATATTAGGCTATAGATTATGGTATATTCACATTGAAGAATTTCTTGTCCAATGAAACAGAATATGAAGTTCAGAACTTTAGAATTTCTTCTAGTGCAATTTGTTTTATCAAAACGATTATAACAAAATAGTAGCGTTTGTGCCGGTTATACCCTTTGACAAAAGCTATGGCTCTGATGCACCTGCATTCCATGTATAAATCTTGTCTGGTCCATTACGAGCATCCTTCACCAAAGAAAGAATTGAACTAAAAAGAATGAAGATTTTGATTTTAGTGCATTGAATACTCATACCAGATTGATGGGTGGGGAAGTCCTTTTTTTTTCCTTACACTATTTCTTGTGTTAGATTTCATAGACCCAAATATCTGATTAATTAGTAGTCATGTCTTGACAAGCTAGGTCCATTAATTTTAAACAAACTATTAAATTAGTGTAGTGCAGGTACAAGGGGGCATGTGAGTAGCTAAGAGTTTGAGTACATATAATACATTATGAAAAACTACCACAAACACTTTCCTTGAAAAAAAAGAAAAAATTATGCAAACATAGGTCAAGGTTACAAAAGATCATCCCCGAGCTCCAATATGATGTTCTTTAAACTTGATGAAAGCCAGTACCAGGGTTACATAAACGATATCATACACCTTATCTATAAATTGAAAATAGGCTTCTCTCCATCTCTTGTTGAACAATAATGGACCAAAAACCCACCAAAAACCAACCACAAATCCTAGCCCCATGCCCAAATAAACCCACTTCATTTCAGATCCTTCTTCATCCATGGCATTGTCATTTTGTCCATCCTTTGTCTCTTCATCTTTGGACTTTTGAGTTAATGGGAACCCATAAAGACCAGGATTATCGGCATAAATAGATGGGTCAGTGAAGGTATCAAACTGATTACCTGATGGGATTTTTCCTGACAAGTTGTTACATGACAAGTTCAAATAACTCAAGAAAGTTAGGGCAATCATACTTGAAGGAATTCCACCAGAAAGATTGTTTCTTGCCAAGTCAAGTGACTCCAACCACTGCAATGCACTGATCTTTTCCGGTATCTCTCCTATCAAATGATTTACAGATAAGTTTAAGCTCACCAGTCCAAGAAGGCTGGTTAGTTCTTCTGGTATCCTTCCAGACAAGTTATTATTTGAAAGGTCCATAATGATCACATATGGAAGCAATTTGCCATACTCGATGTCTGTTCCTTTTATGGTCACTTGCATGTTTTCTTCATACCCAGGACTGAAAACAAATGGAATGGTTCTATGATGCTCCTGTGACACTTTCATGGCAGTAAAGTTTCCAAAGCTCAAAGGGATGCTTCCTGATAAATTGTTACAAGCAAGATCTAGGATTTGAAGAGCACTTAGTCTTGATAGATTAGAAGGAATATTTCCAATAAGCTTGTTTGATCGCAAGCGAAAGATCTTCAAAGAGAGCAAACTTTCTCCGATCCAAGTAGGTAATGTTCCTGTGAATCCATTCTGTCCAAGATCAAGAGTAACCAATCTCTCACAACCCTTCAAGGATAAAGGAAATTCTCCTGATAGATTATTGTTTCTCAAATGCAATGATTCAAGATCCCATCCTGAACATATAGAAGGAGGAATGCTTCCAGATAAGCTGTTTCTTGAAAAATCCATGACCAAGATATGGGAAGAGCGGTGCCAGCAATTAGGGATCTCACCCGTCAAGAGGTTTTCTGAAAGATCAAGAACAAATAAGTCTCGACAAAGAGACGAGGGAATTTCACCACTTAATTTATTTCTGGAAAGGGAGAGAACTCGTAGCAAATTAGGCATGCTTTTGCCATTGCCAAGATGGATTGCTCCTGAAAATGAATTGTTTGATAGAAATAATAGAGTCACAGAAGAAGGAAAATTTGGCAAAGGACCGTCAAAGTAGTTAGAACTCACATCAAAACTATCAAGGTTGATGAAGTCTGTTAGATCTGGTAGACTGCCACTGATTCCATTGCTGGAGATATCCAAGGATACGATCCGGGAAAATGACCTCCAAAACCAATCTGGCATGGTGTCTGAAATTCCTGTGCTAGACATGTCAAGATAGGAAATATTTTCTTGCATCCGGAGCCATGCTGGGAATCGAGGTCCCAGCTTGCAGCAACTAATACGTAATGATTGAAGCTGAAAAGGGGGGATCCAATCAGGCCCTACCTTCAGAATTAATTGATTATATAACAAATCTAGAGTTTTCAGTTTGGTGAGATTAGCAAAGTGTCCTTCCGATATGACACCATCCAAAAAATTGTAGCCAAGTTCTAACTCAACTATCTCTGCCAATCTTCCAAGACTTCCTGGAGGAGTACCATTCAGATTATTAAGGGAAAGATGTAATTGTTGCAGTGATGACAGCCTTCCAAGTGATGCGGGAATAGGACCAGAAATTGAGTTGTAAGACAAATCGAGATATTTGAGCTTCCTTAAGTCCCACAACCAATCTGGTAGATAACCGCTAACCTGGCTGTCCAACATTTTTAGAGTCTCTAAGCTGTGCTTGATGCATCCATTAAAAACTTCATCAAATTCTTGCAATTTCTTGCTAATATTAGTGAATGACAAGTCTAGATGCTGCAGTTTACATAGACCCCCAAGTTCAGAAGGGATTTTGCCTTCTAGAGATGGAATAGAGGATAGATCAAGTTCCTTGAGTGAAGCTAAATTTCTAATTGCTGGTGGAATGAAAAACCGGGTAAACCTCCGCCGAGATATAGGCACTCAAGGCTACTTATGTTGAACAGCCAATCAGGCATTTCCGAATCAATGGAATTATAAGAAAGGTCAAGAATATAAAGTGAAGTAAAGTTCACATGTGAAAGAGAGAGTGGAATGGTGCGGATGCCACAAAAGGATAACTTTATCTCAACAATAGAAGGGAGCATGTTTAGTGCTTGCAGCCAGTTAGCACCATCTTTGACATTCACAGAATCCATGTTGAGATATCGTAGAGAAGAAAGATGAGAAATCCAGCGGGCATTATCAATGCTGATTTCATTGAATGAAACTGTACTTAACTTGCCATCAAGGTCATTGGATAAGTCAAGATATTGTAGGCTCGATAGATTCCCAAGCTGGTGTGGGATTAGTCCAGCCAAACCAGCTGTAGAGAGGTTCAGATATTTGAGCTGATGGAATGAGCCCAAGAATTTTGGGATACGAATTCCTCCAAAATTGTTCATGCTCAGGTCAAGGTAATTTAGATGTTTCAGATCAAGCAACGAAGGTCGTAACTCACCTCCGAGGGACCAATTGACATTCAAAATATCCTCAGTGATTGAGATTGGGTGTGGGTTGTGGAGATCAAGCTTGACAACATGGCCAGTCCGGTTGTCACATGTCACGCCTTCCCAAGTACAGCACTCCTCACCCACCCAAGATGATAGTCTGTTGGTGGGAACTTTGAGGCCTTCTTTGAACTCAAGAAGCGCACTCCTTTCAATCGGTATGCAGCCTGGGATAGAATCTCCATTAAATTTGCTTCCTTGAGTGCACAGAAAAATAAGGAACAAAAGAAGAAATTGGGTTCCTTTTGGATCCATGAAGCAACTTGCTGTGAGATAAAAAGCAGATGGGATTATTAATTTATAGTGATTCGAAGCAAAGCAAAAAAAGATCTTCCATTGCCGTCCGTGACCAACCACTAAATTGACCTCTAATTCTTTCTTGGAAAATGAGAGCAAAAGCTTCCAAACAAGTTTCAGCCACCAATATTGAAGAACGAAGGCGCGCAAAAGTCCTTAACGATATTTGATGGCTGCTTCTTTTCCCCACCACAATGGATTTGCTTGGACTAATGGTTCCAAACTTGACGAATGGTACTGGACCAGTTCCAAGTCATGGAAGACTTGGAATAGTTGCAGCTGTTGACTCTTTCCACATCTAATACAAAGGCGCTCATTGTCGATGCTTCGATAGAAAAACTATGTAATAATGATATAAAGGGATCTTGAGGACTTATCAGCTTAAATAAAACATATTGATAGGGTAAACAAATACTGCAATGTTGTAGCATTATTACAATAGAATGGCTTGACTTTAAGGAATTAATTCTGCCTGCTTGACCCGTTGCGCTGCTAGCATCGCTAAAGTGGAATGACTTGACTTCCAAGATTAATTTCTGTACATGTTTGAAAGACTTGGCTTCATGGAATTAATTTCTGTAGAGGTTAGGATTATTAGCAGTATTTCCTAGTTTAAATGCCACATTTCCAAAAAAAAAAAATGGAGATCATTATGCAGTAGTGAGCCTAAACTTAATAATTCTATGACATGAGTTGTTCGAAATGCATAAAGCTTACAGCTGTTCAGGCGAAGCAAAGGACCCATTCCATCCTGAAGATCACCTCACTTCATCTAATTGATAAATACCCACCAATGAAGCGAGTCTATAAGCAGAAAATTAATTCCTTCATCTTTTGTTTTTGCATACACATGTACAAATATTGTTGCTTAAAAAGCTTTGCAATGATGCACCTAAGAGCAATCGCATATGCCTATGAGTTCACAGACGGTACATACCTTGGAAACTAAAAAATTAAAATGGGCAAGGTTTTCTCAACTAGGAGCCAAGGAAATTTTTTTTTGAATATTATTAATGTTTTATGATAAAGATTATTAAGATAATATAATAGACAAACAATATAATAACAACATATTACTATAACGTTAGCAATATAAATTTATGAACTATATAATCTGATATAATAGAGTAAAAAAAAATGATTTAATAATATTAATAATTTTTGAATCAGTATTAAGATTGCTGTGATATCACACTATATAATATTATTTTATCACTTGCGCTAATAATATTGTTTTAATGTACATGAAATCAATTACGATCAATACAAAGAAATATATATAGAACATAATATAAAATGTAATGTAATATTATAATAATATATAATATAATAGCATAAAAAATATTGTATAATATGGCTTAATAATATGCAATATAATATAATATATAATAGATAAAATAGAGCACTAACACTACAGTAAAAACTAAGAATAGCAACCCTTTTTTGCCGACGCATAGGATGAGCGTGGGAATTCACGCAGCGTGCCGACGCTTTAAAAAGCGTCGGCAGGCCTTAACCTATTTTTTTTGGGCCCCCCCCCCCCTTTCAATCGAGTGCCTCTTCCCGCCAGTGCCCTAGCCCCCTCTCCGATCGAGTTCCTCCCCCCTTCCGATCAAGTGCCCTACCCCCCTCACCCGATGCATGGTTTTGGTGGTGCAGGTCTGGGCCCAACGCTCGGGAAGAGATCCATGTCCATACTCGGGAATTGAGGCCTGCGAGGAGATGTGGACGGCCGTGCACCTCCACCACCCTGCGACGTTCGAGACGCTGGCCATGGAGGTGAAGCTGAAGAAGGAGGTGATGGAGGACTTGGAGAGGATTTGTGAGGAGGGAGTTCTACAAGCCAGGATAGGGAAGGCCTGGAAGCGAGGTTACCTGCCGCATGGACCACCGGGGACCAGGCAAGTTGAGCTTGGTCACGGCGATGGCGAACTGTCCTCAGGTTCGAGGTGATACGGATTTGGAATTGACACAGGTGCAGACCAATTCGATGTTGAGAGCGCTGCTCGTCGGAACGGCCAACCGATCCATTCTGGTGGTGGAGGACATCGACTTCTCGCTCGAGTTGCAGAGTCGAAAGGCAGAGAAGAGGGCAAACAAGGAGAAGATGTCTCCCGATGATGAAGAGGACAAGGTGAGCTTGTCTTCCTATTGAAATTTATCCATGATCTTTTTAGAAATAGAAATAGATCTAGAGCTGTTTTTGTCTTCACAAATTTCACGATTTATTCATTGTTCAATGATTGTCCTGCTTGGTTTCTAACGACACAGAGTCTTTCTGATCGGAAGTTTTCTTTTTTAATTCCCATTCACTCTGATTCCAAAACAGTGTTCTTTGTTTTAGTCCCAAAAGAATCTAAACTTAATTTGTGTTATAAATAATGGCCACAGGTAACACTATCTGGTCTGTTGAACTTTGTCGATGGCCTGTGGTCGAGCTGTGGAGAGGAAAGGATCATAGTGTTCACCACCAATTACAAGGATCGCCTGGACCCGGCTTTGCTGCAGCCTGGCCGACAGGAGTTGGGACTTGAGGAGAGCTAGGTCTCTCTCCCAAGCTCAAAGGGTTTGCAAGGAGTTGGGTCTGAAAGAGAGTTATGCTCGTCAATTTGACTTTGGATGGTGGTACAAGAGGAAGAAGAAAAAAGTATAAGATAAAGGAGTCGGGCTGATGAAAAGAGCTGTACTTTTAAATGTTCTCTTTCTCAGGTTTGAATTTTCATGGAATTTTTATCCTTATTGAAACTGATCTTACATCTTTTTATTTGGTCCATGGGTAGCTGTCTATGTAGCTGCCATGCAATATGAGATTTTAGGTCCAGTTTCTTCTCTTTTCCCTTGTATTTTTGTTGGGTAAAAGATCTCTAGATTTAGATAGGTTTTCCGAGACTCTTCTCAATGAAATGAGCTGTAAAGGCAATCATGAAATTTTGGCCTTGAAACCTTGCCCAGTCATTTTTGATGGCTTGCTCAATTGACTTGGGCTGAACCCTAACTGTACTCAGTCCAGATCTTGCAAAATCTTACTCCTGGTTGAGTGAGACTCAAACCACTTCTGAATTGGTGTTGGGGCTAGCTCACAATTGGACCCAGTTAAGATCCATAATAGAAGACTTTATGATGGTGATTTCTAATCAAATTACCTTGGAACTGGCCATGACCTCATGGCTGGAAACCAGATCTATTCCATGAAATCATGCAGATTATTGTTTAATCTATGCAATCTAAAATTTGCAATACATGATTTTGAAACCTCCTTTTTTTCTGCCGCGGGGGGGGGGGGGGGGTGTGGGGGGGTGTTAACTCATGGTTTGTGTGGTGAATTGCAGAAGTATTCCTTGATTTTTGAAGATTCACATGGGAATGATGTTACATTTCAATGTATAATTCTAACTGAAGTGTTTATGGAATTGCTTGCTACCATTATCTTGTCTTAAATAATTCTCATTTTTTAAGATCAAATCAGAATTGCACAGAAAATATTTCAATATGTATATGTTATATTCAAAATTTAACCATTTACACAATGTGTTGATTTTCTTTTGTAGTATCTAGAAGTAAGGGAAAAGCAATACGACTCGAAGGTTTATCTTGATTTCTTTACTGTAAGTCCTGCATGCTATGATAACTTTCCTTGTTTCAAAGTCATCAACTACAAAATGGGGATGCAAAATGGTTTCAGGACCCAGATTCTACAAGTCCAGCTATCAATGGTGTGATGGTGTAAGCAGCAAACTAACAGAAGTTATGCTAATTAAGGTTCTTTAGTGATGAAACACTAACTAATGCTTGTGAGAAACTTAGATACATGGCTTCACCAGACACGAGGACCAATAAGAATTACCTGGGACCAGCACCAATAGAAGAGATGGCCAAGTACATAATTTTCGTTATAAATTTGCGAGTTCATACTTGCTTGATTTGTGATAGGAATTAATGTGCATCTCTTTTTTTGATATACAGACAAATCATCCTGGCTGAAGGACCATCTGGACCCAACAGGGACTATGTCTTCCATCTCGAAGATGCATTAAACCAATTGGGTGAGTTCATTTCAGTTCTTTATGCTAGGTGTCATGTTGATGTTTCTTTTTTTTCTTTTTTTTTGGATACAATTATATTTTCTTTTTCAATTCGTGTAGGATGTGAGGACTCGCATGTCAGGGATGTTGCCAATGCGGTCCGGAAAATTCTCTTTGAGATGAGGAATGGTTCATAAGTTGGATACTTGGCATTTTTTAAATTAAGCACCATAGAATACTCAGTTACATAATGTGCTTGATTATTTATTTCTGTAACTTCAGTTGGGTCACTATAATAATAATACACTGTACCAGATTTTGTGGTGGTAAATGCTCGTGTTTTTAACCCTTTCTGAACTTGTCGAATGGCACCTGCAAGAGGTACTCAGCTATGCAGGTGAAGTGCTTTTCCGTTCATATTAACCTTGTCATTTCTTTGATGTTTGTGATTTGAAAGCATTTCTAATTAAGTGGACCTTTATGGATAAGAGGAGAGTAATTAAGTGGATATTATTTTGAGTATCTCAGCATAATCTCAGTCATTCTTTTAGCTGATTTTCTTTAAAGCTTTTCAGCTCTTCATTCTGCAGCTAAGATGCAGGGACTTTTGTTTGTGAGTTCATGTCTTTTAACTCCAACAAATATATAGGTGGAGATTAAAGTTTTTGATGGCACAAGCTGATCTTCTGATGGAAGATACTGAATGCAGATGGATGCCTTAAAGTTTAGTTTTGGATTTAGTATGTCAGTCCCGATTTTGATATCTCGATTCTAAAATATCAATCAAGATTATAAAATATCCTGACTTTTTATATATATTTTTTGGAAAATTCACTGCTTTCTATTTCATGTACGGGCCACTTTCCTTTCCTTAATTTATTGCTTTGTATTGTTGTGACCTTGTGCTTTAATTCCATTTGATTATTGGAATTCTCGGCTGGCATCTACTCTCCCTTTCTTTAAAGAAAAGAAAAAGAAAAAAAAAAAGTAGAAAGGCCACTTTGAAAATTCCAAAAATATAATATAACAAAATATTCATAATTATTGATAATTTTCACTTTTAATATTATTTAAATTACGCCAATTCTTGTACTATTCTTAATTGCAACATGAATTTAAAAAATCACAAGGAAAGGATGCTGACATCTCTCAGGAAGCTGCAGACGTTCAGGTTCATACTTGAACCCGTTAACGTTGATAAGTATAATAGTCCACAAGAAAACCAATGGTTAACGAAAAACATTTGTAATCTTGCTAAATGGACCATGATTTCCAATGACACACACCTGAATGAACTGAATTCTTATGTTCAGGTTTGTTCTTAAAGCCTCCAAGAGATTTAAGAAGCTCCCAAGGTACTTTGAAACATGGTTCACTGTATCAATATAGGAAATCTCATCGATGGTTTACTGATACCATATTTGTAAACCAGGTATGTTCCTGTACACCTCTGTACTGACATAATATACTACTGGAAGTTCGATGGCAACTATATGGTGCTGTGCCAAACTTCCATGCATACCAGTACCTTACAACCATTGGCATGGTAGGTACTGAGTGTCTCATGGAATTCTGAGTCTACCATATTCTGGGAGAGACTAGTCTGGCAAATGGTTTTAGCTACCTTAAATGCATCAGCCTAGATCCGCGCACAGGCCCTCAATCGATCAGGTTGTGTCAAGCATAGTTGGATCTGATGCCTGATTCTCTTAATTTGTCATTTTTTTTCTAGTCTGTTCTAAGTTTACATGGGACAATCAAGGCTTGCTGGTTGTACTAGATTTATGGATCTAGCAGAAGCCTGAAAAGAATAAATCATAGCCAATACCATTAAGCCTTAACCCAATTACTTTGGTTGGCTTAATGAATCATTATTTGCTGATCATTCCTACTGAAGGTTTCCTCTGATCTCATTGCAAGCTTTCCCAACCCATTTCTCACAGTATTCATCCATGTTAACTTTGACCTTTAAAATGTTATTTGCACAGCTGGTTATATGTCCAGGGTGTCTTCATCTAGGAAAGCCCCTGAACACACTTTCCAATTTGCTTTTTGGATGATTAAACCAAAAGAAATGCCAAAGTATTGGCACATTCCAAGAATCAGGCATCACCCTGAACACACTTTCCAATTTTCTTTTTGGATGATTAAACGAAAAGAAATGCCAAAGTATTGGCACATTCCAAGAATCAGGCATCACTCATTGGACTGGTTTAGGCAAGAAGTTGCTGAACAATGAATCCATCTTAACCCAAGTGTAACTTCCTAATGGGAATAAATCATTTAGAGCATACTAATGTGCATGCATGTGCTTTTTTCTACTGGCAGATGCTGTATGATCTTGTAAAAGAGGCAGTCCATGCTTGCCATTGGTTAACATTATATTTGGCTAATAAGATAATACTCTTTTTTTCCCCTGTTAATAGGTTCTTTATTCTGTTTCTTTCTTCTTTTCCTTTTTAAAATTTTTGCAGTAACCATATTATTTTATGATGATTCTGCTTTTCCCATACCTCTTGTTCATTGAGTTTTGTGGCTTTCTACAGGTTTCAAGAGCTATCTCTTTACAAAACCTGAATATTGGCGGTACATTTATTACTGATGAATCTTTATATGCAATTGCAAATAGTTGTCTGCAGTTGAAAGTAAGTTTCTCAATCTGTTGCAATATGAGATCCAGCTATTATTTGGCATTCCATTATGATGATGATGCTCAAATGGTGCATTTGCTTAATTTAGGAATAGAGAAACATTTTGTTATTGGTTTTGAGGTGAAAGAAATTCTTCATGCACTGGCATATCATGTGTAACTTCTTGTCTTGATCGAGTAGGCTTCTAATATTGGGTGTGCTTGTTCTTCCATCAGTCAACAGCTAAATATTATTTTCTAAGCTTTTGTTACGTATGTTGGGTAACTTCAGTCAACCCTCCTAAATTTCTCCAACCTTAGTTCCATTGGCCTCCTCTGAATCTTGTCCACCAAGGCCTTTCACTTGATCTATAAAGTTCAGATCATGCTTGATTCTTGAACATAAAACCCACTGGTACTGCATAAGGTAGTAGATTGAGAAGCTGTTGCAATGCATTTGACTTTAGTTGGTGCTGTTTCAATGCATTTGATTTTTTTGTAAATTTTTTGAGAATGCTTCAATCATATCTTTTCAGCATTTCCAAAGGGATATTGTTCGTGGTGTGGAGGGTTACATTGTCACTGGATCTAAACAAGGTGAGATAGGTATGCTTGTGAATTTGTGGGTTTTTTTCTCTTTTAAACATTGCCATCCCTTTTAAATTATTCAAGAGCTCGTTCTCAAATAGAAAAAGAGCGTGGTAATCTTTTAAAAGCCCTTGGCACCCAGGTCTGGCAATCGTTCCCTATCCCAGTATATCCATATGCTGTTATCCAACTAATCTAGCTCTGAACATAGGTATGAGGAATTGAAAGGTTATTGAATGCAAAAAACTTGTGTAGCTAGAATCAGAATCCAGAAACTTCTATATTCCTTGTGAAAATGGATGTTTTGTAGTCCATTTGCTTAAGTTGAATCATACAGTTTGTGCAGCGCTCAAGTAAATTGATTATGATATTATTAGACAATTGTAACTTATGTTTTAACTATTTTATGTTTTGTTTTTTCCTTTTATAGAAAATGTGCTATGGATGTCTTTTTCTTCCCTCTCAAAACATAGTTCCCTGTTAAAACATCATCCATGTTGTGCTAAAAGATGATCTGCGTTCTCTCTATTGTTACAATACACTTATTCCTTTGTGAGTTTAACTTCATAGAAAAATGAAACGTGACTTCAGCTTAAATGATTTATGAAAACCTCTTCATTTATTTAAGTGTGTTATGCAGAACTGCAGAAACTTCCTTTTCTTGTCTTCTTCTCATAGTCACTTCAACTGTAGCTTCTTTTGTTTCATCTATTCTGAATTACTTATCCAATATACTACTCTATGACCAAAACTCTGTTTCTCTTTTAAATTCGCCACCTAAAAATATTCCCTAAAACAGAATATCCCTATCCATCCAAACAACCAGCTGATCATACATCTTCCTTATCCAAAAACTCTATTCTTCCCGTGCAATATAGAACTCCATAGATAATGAAACATGCCTTCAGCTTAAATGATTTATGAAAACCTCTTCATTTAGTTAAGTGTATTATATAGAACTGCAACTTTTGTTGTACTATTGCCAATCAATACGAATTTGGAAAATAACAAAGAGGCCCACCTCTTATATCTTGTACTTTTGTTGCAAACTGCATCTTAATAGGCTGCATATGGCATGGATCACTTCCATAATATTTCATCCACGTAAAGTAAAAGAATGGCCGAACTACTAGGTGAGGTTTGGACAGTATTGTGTGATTAAGGTCAAATGTTCTACATTTTATATTGGGTCATGGTCCCACCAACGCAAGGAGACGCCCCAGTGGCTCTCTTTGGTTTCACAAATTCTTGAATTTTTTGTAATTATTTAAATTGCAATATGTAAAAGATAAGAACGCTTAACTTGTAAAGCATGTTAAACACATTGGAATAGTATCCATTAAAAATACAGTGATCAAATAAAAAGTGCAATGATCAAAGAAATTGTGTTCTTTTAGTTTTAATTAGAACCTTGCAATCCAGATGTTATATTGCTTTGACCAAATGTGTGTTATTTTAAAAAGTGATGATTTTAAAATAAATATTAGTTTTATATTTAATATTTTATTTTTTTATATTTTGCTTTTGTCTGATGATTCATTTGAGACAAATTTTATATTTTATTTTTTTTAGGGTGCGGGGGGGGGGGGGGGGGGTGTGGGCGGGGTGGTGGGTTGGGGGGTTTTTTGTTTTTTTTTAGAGGGGGGGGGGGGTAGTTTGGGCTGGGCGCGTGGGTTGGGTTTTGGTGGCGGAGGCGGGGTGGCGGGGGGTGGGGGTGTGGCGGTGTGGCCTGGGCGCGTGGGTTGGGTTTTGGGGGGGGGGGGGGGGGGGGTTTGTTTTTTTAAGAGAGCGCGCGTGGGGGGGTTGGGGTGTGGGGGGGGGGGGGGGGGGGGGCTGGGCTGGGCGCGTGGGTTGGGTTTTGGGTGGGGGATGGGTGGGGGATGGGTGGGGGTTGCGGGGGCTGGGGGTGTGGCGGGGTGGGCTGGGCGCGTGGGTTGGGGGGGGGGGAACATTGCCGACGCTTTTTAAAGCGTCGGCAGTTTTACCGACGCTTTGAAAAGCGTCGGCAAACTTCTTCTCCACCCTCTTCCTAACAACGCTTTTAAAAGCGTCAAAAGGCTATATTCCGACGCTAAAAAGCATCGGTAAATAACATAAAAGCATCGTTAAAATTAAAATTTACTGTAGTGTAATATTAGTTACGAAAAAAAATTAATTTACGTACGGTATTAGCTGAGAAACACTAACTCGAAAAATCTAAATTTTTAAATTAATCTTTCGATTTTTTTTTTTTTTTGTTTCATTGCGGTCCAGCTGCCTATCAATGTAAGGAATTTGTGATATATTTGATATTCCCGAAAGTATCTTTTCCTCCCCCCATGTAGAGCCGGCTTTTGCCCGTCTCCATCACCCCACCTTGCTATCAGCCGTGGACTTTGACATGGCTACCATCATAAAACTATTTTTGAACATGCGCAGCTGCACGCGCGCAATTAATGCGCATGATCTACGTTGCGCGTCGTTTCCTATATGACTCAAGGATAAGACCAATTAAGTCTACGTTTATCCATTAATAAATAAAGCTTAAAAAATTAAGGCAGAAGCTTTCAGGTAAATTCCAACCACAAATGCTGAAGAATAAAGGCAAAATTATTTATGATGACTTCATTTCGCACTATAATGACTGGACTTATAGTTCAAAACTTTGGCAAACGATACCAAAGGCAGTTTCCAAGTCATGGAAGACTTGAGATAGTTGTAGTTATTGATTCTTTTCGCATTAAATATGAGCACTTGTACAAGTGCTCATTTACTCCCATATCAATCAAATGCTGCAAGAGCTCTTGATGTGTTTACACGGTGGTAAAGCTTTTTTAAGTATGTTTTTTTTGATTGAGAACTTAAATCATTATAAATGACAGTAGAGCAAGTTTGATTCTAAACCTAAAAAGATGATAACATGGGTTGCCCATCAGCCAATTATAGCGTGTTATTGATGCTTAATCAAGGAAAAGTCTATGATAATCATATAGATATTTTTTGAATACTTGCTGGCTTAAATAAAACTTTTTGGGAGGGAAAAATGCTGCATTGATTTTACATTATATAAATTAAATAGCTTGGCTTCAAAGAATTAATTCTAGTTGTTAGACACATTATTACTGTAGCATTATTAAAAGAAAAAGACTTGACTTCTAAAAACTAATTTCTATACAAAAGCTTCCAAGCAAGTTCCAACCATAAATGTTGAAGAATAAAGGCAAAAGTTCATGTGATATTTATGATGACTTTGCTAGACTTATGGTTCAAAACTTGGCAAATGCTACCAAAGGCAGCTTCAAGTCATAGAAAGACTTGAAATAGTTGTAGTTGTTGAATTTTTCACAACAAAGTCAAGAGAAGAACTTAATTAGTATTGCAGAAGAGGTGATTTGAGGAGGAGTGCCGACGGGACCTATCCTAAAGCCTGTTACACTCTTGATAGAAATTCACGAGAAGTTTTATGTAACTGGCTTAGAGGGTTAAAATTTTCAGATGGTTATGCCTCAAATATCGGTAGGTGTGTGGACATGCATAAGCTCAAGTTGTTCGGCATGAAGAGTCACGACTGTCATGTTTTTATGCAACGGTTATTGCTTATAGCTTTTCGTGAGTTGCTTCCGCAACATGTCTGGAAGGCATTGACAGAGCTCAGCTTGTTCTTCAAGGAGTTGTCTGCCACAGTCATTACTTCTGCATCCATGGCAAGGCTTGAGGAGGAAATTCCAATTATTTTATGCAAGCTGGAGCGAATATTTTCTCCCAGTTTTTTTGACTCAATGGAGCATTTACCGGTTCACTTGCCATACGAAGCGAGCATAGCTGGTCCCATGCAGTATCGCTGGATGTATCCTTTCGAGAGGTAAATATATACATCATTAAGACATATTGACATTTTAAATATTATTTCATTGCAAGAAAAGTGGTTAATTTTTTGTCTCAACTTTACACATAGGTACCTTAAGAAGTTAAAAAATAATGTGCGTAATAAGGCAAGGGTTGAATGTTCTATATGCAATGCACACTTGGTTGAAGAAGTTTCAGCTTTTGCCTTGCATTACTTTGACGGTCACGTCCACACGAGGAGCCAAAATCTTGATCGTAACGATGATGTATGTGTGGACGAAGGAGAACCTAATGATGGTAGAATATCAATTTTTAAAGGTATCGGCCGTTCATTTGGGGGGCAGAAATCAAGAAATCTTAGCGATATGGAGTATAATGCAGCACATTATTACATCCTAATGAACTGTAGAGAAGTCGATCCATATATTGAGTAAGTGTATACTTCAATGCTTAATTGGAACTTCTAATTTAAATTACAATATACCACAATATTTAATTGCTAACATAAGTTTTAATCCTTATCATCCCATAAGGATGTATTGTGATAGACAACGACAGATGAATCCGACATCAGTCAAGTTGCAATTGGACAGAAGTTAGAAACGGAGTTCGCTTACTAGTTTTATGAATTTGTGAGTAGTATCACTCAATCAATTTCAGTAATGGCTTTAATTTTTCGAATTGGTTGTGAATAGCTTATTAATTTATAGGTAAACGGTCCATGGTCCCAACCGATAATATTTTCATTAAATGTCTATCGCAATGGCCATTGAAGGCCGTAACAACCTCAATGGGTACAAATTTCAGATTGAACGATTAGCAGCTTCAAGAGGCACGCAGAACTGGAGCGTGTGTGTTAAAGGAGAAAGTGTTGGAGCAAATATGCAGGATTATTACGGAAAGTTAGTAGAGGTGGTTGAAGTTGAATATCCCGGTTGGCCTATGAAACGAACCGTATCGTTTCGTTGCGATTGGTTCGATCCGACAGTTCCTGTGGGCAAAAAGATTCATAACGACTACAATTTGGTTGAAGTGAACTATCGACGAAGATTGCAGAAATATGACCCATTCATCCTTGCATCCCAAGCTCAGCAAGTGTTTTACTACGGATATCCAAGTTTGCGCAACGACAAGCGAGATTGTTGGGTTGTTTCTAAAATCGTCCCACGTTCAACAATCTTATTAGAGGAGAGTTCATCAAGTCAATCAGCCGAGTGCCCTGCATTTCAAGAGGATGAGATGGAAATGCATGCAATTGAGGATGACACAAGGGCTCCTGAAACATCACTTAGAGATCCAAATGGTGATGTCCAAGAAATTATGGATGCAAATGTTCGGTTTCCTTCCGATGATAATGAAACTGAATCGCAGTCCAATACGACATCGGATGTTGAACCAACATTTCACGAAACAAATGACACCGATTAAACATAGAGGTTTTCTTAAATTCAAATTTATTTTATAAGTGGTAAATTTTTACATAGTCAATCATTAATCGTAATTTAATTGCATGAATCTTTAGTATTTTTAGTATGACGGGCAGAGGTAGATCTACCGACGACATACAGAGTGAGCAAGGACGTAGCTCTGCTGCATCAGATCACATGAGCTATGGAGATGGAGTTCGGATCTCCACACATCGCACAGCCTTCGATCTCTCCAGCAGTCGGCGGTGATCCTGCATTGGTATTACCATCCAGCCGATCGGCACATACCTCCGAGAGTTCTTCCACCATCGACCGCACTGTACTTCGACTTGATGCTCATGGGCTGTAAGTATATTAATTAAAAATATATGTTTATGTTTTTAAGTCAATTACTTATAAACATGCATTTTTTAACAGATTTATTGAGCAGCATCATGTATCCAGCCACATCAGTGCCGTATTTCAGAGGCGTGCAGATCCCAGTGGCTACGATTGGCGCCACGTATCTCCAGCCATGAGGGATTTTTATTTTTCTGAGTTTCAGGTAAACTTATTAAATACAATTTATCACTGATATAAAATTTCTTAATCTTAATAAATTCTAAAACTAACTGTTTATTTTAATGCAGAAAAAGTTTACGTGGGACCCTGCCAGCCATGATGCCATTAGGGCAGCATGGGAGGCTCTGATGGGACGCCGATACTCCGATATGCTTCATCGTTGGAGGTCATCGGGTCAGCGTCCTGCGCATGTGCCAGAGGTATTTGGCACGAGTGGCAGCAGGCCTGGCAGTCCGATGGCTGGTGCAGGAGGTCCGCATCAGCCAGCACGAACCGCCGATCCGAGAAGGGCGGTCCTGGCACGGGTCTCTCCCGCCATACTTCGGGCTCCATTTCGATTCAGGAGCACAGACGGCGTATGGTAAGAAAACATAAATATTTTAATTACTAATTTAGTTATTTACAAATATTTGTATTAATATCAATTTTTTATTGTTATAGTCTGAGCAGGAGGGCGGAGATCCTGGTGAGTTTCGTCTATTCAGGGCGACACACACCAGGAGGGACGGTTCCTGGGTCGACACGCGATCACGGGAGGTTGCGGTAAGAAATTAGATTTATGTAGTATCTGTTTAATTTCTAAAATTTTATTTCGAGAAATTTATTAACTCATTTATTATTGATTTTACAATTTAAAGACACGAGTCGAGGAGCTTCGCTCCCAGGCATCGTAGGTCGACTCCACTGATGGGGAGACGCCCGTCGAACTCTCAGCAGAGGAGAGTCGGCGTGTGTTTTTGGAGGCTGTTGGTGCCCAGCCGCGAGACCGCAGGGTCTATGGTCTGGGCACTAGAGCTTCTGCATATTTTCCCATCATGCCTCCAGCTCGCGATTTTCTGGTGATATTCCTGCCGAGCGTTTAGACGATATTCGAAGATCTATTGCGGAGGAGGTTTGGCAGGACGTTCGTCAGGAGGTTCGGCAGGAGGTTCGGTAGGAGGTCGAGAACGAGTTCGAGCAGCGTATGCGAGGCCGGGATCAGGAGCTTGCAGACGTGCGAGATCAGATGTGTCATTTGCAGGATATGGTTAGCCGCTTGTCGCAGGGTCTCCAGCCTCCACGTGATCGCTCAGATTCTTGATGTATTTTTTTTTCTTTTTTTATGTTGTACATGAAAACTTAAAAATTTTAATATATGAATTATTTTTGAAAATTGATTATTGTTTGGATCAATATGAGTGAAGAATGTTTCTATCAATATTTAAATTTAACGAAATTGTATTAACCGTTTTAATTTTTAATATTTTATATTTTTTAAAAATTTAATTTGCGACGCATTAGCGACTGAAATTGCATCGCTAATATTTTTAAAATATTATTATTAAATATTGCGACGCAATGACCTGGCGTCGCAATAATTTTAAAAAAATTAATAGCGATGCATTAGCGACTCAAATTGCGTCGCTATTATATCTAAAATATTTTTAATAAATATTGCGACGCAATGACCTTGCGTCGCAATATGCAATATTTTAAAAAAATTTTATTTGCAACGCATTAGCGACTCAAATTGCGTCGCTATTATATCAAAAATATTATTATTAAATATTGCGATGCAACTAAATGCGTCGCAATATTGCAACGCAATTGAATGCGTCGCAATATTTAATAATAATTTTAAATATTAAAAATTAGATTTAAATTTAGCGACGCATTTGGATGCGTCGCAATATTGCGATGCATTGTTGCGTCGCAGAGAGTCGCAATATTGCGACGCAATTGCGACAAATTGATATTGCGATGGACATCTGAGCGACGCCGTCATTGCGTCACTATTGCGTTGCAATAGCATGTTTAGCGATGCAATTGCGCATTTGGGCGTGCAATATTTTTTTCCCTTGTGGTGTCTTCTTTTCCCCACCATAATGGATTTGCTTGGACTAATGGTTCCAAACTTGACGAATGGTACTGGGACCAGTTCCAAGTCATGGAAGACTTGGAATAGTTGCAGCTGTTGACTCTTTCCACATCTAATACAAAGGCGCTCATTTACACCCATATTAATTATACATTGGGAGAGACCTTGATACTTGGGTGATAAAGCTCAAACAACCAAAGTTGTCAATTTCATTTCGTTTCGGCCGTTTCGGCCGAGACGTTTCGTTTCGGTAGCTTATCCGAGAAGATAAGTACTACGTTTCGTTTCAAAAGATTTTTCGGCCGTTTTGACCGTTTTTTCGTTTCAGTAAAATATGTTTTCGAGACCAATTTATGAATTATTAAACCTTTCAGAACCATATATATATATATATATATATATATATAATATCAAAAAAAATCCTAGTTATCCTATCCCATTTTAAAATATATATATAATAACAAAAAAAATTCTAGTTACCCTATCCCCACGGTCGCATCTCTTAAAAACTCAAACTTTTATTTTTATATTGTTATTATTATTTATGAAGAATATGAATTATGAATAAATTTTTCATTATATATATATTTCAAACTCTTAAAAACATAAACTCTTTATTTTTATGTTGTTATTATTTTATAAAGAATATGAAATGAATTTATATATATATATATATATATATATATATATATATATATATTCCGAAACGAAGCATCGAAATGGTTCGATACCGAACTATTTCATTTTATAAGCTAAACCGAAATATAATTCGAAACGAAATTGACAACCTTGCAAACAACACCTTCTTAAGTGGCATTTTTGACTGAGGATCTCAAGTCATTAAAAATGGCATGGCAAACTCAATCCAAGGCTTATGTTATCGGGTATACTGCAATAAGTATCCTTTGAGACCATTCATCCGTTGATCACAACAATGTTTTGAGAATAGGATCCGATAACAAACCGGCTTAACATTTAGGTCATGGGTCAATCGGTTCGATCAAATAAACCAGTATGATCAAACCGAATGATATCATAATTAATTTTTAATTTAATAATATAAAAATTATAAAATATCAATATCAATCCATATAAAAAAAATCTAATTCTAATTTTATGTATCAAAATTAAAAGTTTAAAAATCAGAATTGAACCGGTTCTTCGAAAGTCGATTGGTTCAATAAGTTTTTTCGATTTTTATTGAAACATATAAAAGTTAATTTTAATAATAAAATCAGATCGAACTGATGATCAATTTTTGATTTGATTGATTCGACCGACCAATCCGATTCACAGTATGTTGTCAATGCTTTGATAGGAAAACTATGTAATAATGATATAAAGGGATCTTGAGTACTTATCAGCTTAAATAAAACGTATTGATAGGGTAAACAAATACTGCAATGTTGTAGCATTATTACAATAGAATGGCTTGACTTTAGGGAATTAATTCTGCCTGCTTGACCCGTTGCGCTGCTAGCATCGCTAAAGTGGAATGACTTGACTTCCAAGAATTAATTTATGTACATTTGAAAGACTTGGCTTCATGGAATTAATTTCTGTAGAGGTTTGGATTATTAGCAGTATTTCCTAGTTTAAATGCCACATTTCCAAAAAAAAAAAAATGGAGATCATTATGCAGTAGTGAGCCTAGACTTAATAATTCTATGACATGAGTTGTTCGAAATGCATAAAGCTTACGGCTGTTCAGGCGAAGCAAAGGACCCATTCCATCCTGAAGATCACCTCACTTTCATCTAATTGATAAATACCCACCAATGAAGCGAGTCTATAAGCAGAAAATTAATTCCTTCATCTTTTGTTTTGCATACACATGTACAAATATTGCTGCTTAAAAAGCTTTGCAATGATGCACCTAAGAGCAATCGCATATGCCTATGAGTTCACAGACGGGTACTGAAACAAGGTTTTCTCAACTAGGAGCCAAGGATTTTTTTTTGAATTATTAATTTTTGATATTAATGTTTTATGATAATATAAATAAACAAACAATATAATAACAACATATTACTATAACGTTAGCAATATAAATTTATGAACTATATAATCTGATATAATAGAGTAAAAAAATGATTTAATAATATTAATTTTTTAATCAGTATTAAGATTGCTGTGATATCACATTATATAATATTATTTTATCACTTGCGCTAATAATATTTTTTAATGTACATGAAATCTAATACGATCAATACAAAAAATATATAATAGAACATAATATAAATACTGTAATAATATTATAATAATATATATAATAGCATAAAAAATATATTGTATAATATGGCTTAATAATATGCAATATAATATAATATTAATATAATATATAAAATAGAGCACTAATATTAGTTACGTAAAAAAAAAATTACGTACGGTATTAGCTGAGGAACACTAACTCGAAAAATCTAATTTTTAAATTAATCTTTCGATTTTTTTTTTTTTTTTTCATTGCGGTCCAGCTGCCTATCAATGTAAGGAATTTGTGATATATTTGTTATTCCCGAAAGTATCTTTTCCTCCCCCATGTAGAGCCGGCTTTTGCCCGTCTCCATCACCCCACCTTGCCATCAGCCGGGACTTTGACATGGCGGCCATCATAAAACTATTTTTGAACATGCGCAGCTGCACGCGCGCAATTAATGCGCATGATCTACGTTGCGCGTCGTTTCCTATATGACTCAAGGATAAGACCAATTAAGTCTACGTTTGTCCATTAATAAATAAAGCTTAAAAAATTAAGGCAGAAGCTTCCAGGTAAATTCCAACCACATATGCTGAAGAATAAAGGCAAAATTATTTGATGACTTCATTTCGCACTACAATGACTGGACTTATAGTTCAAAACTTGGCAAACGATACCAAAGGCAGTTTCCAAGTCATGGAAGACTTGAGATAGTTGTAGTTATTGATTCTTTTCGCATTAAATATGAGCACTTGTACAGGTGCTCATTTACTCCCATATCAATCAAATGCTGCAAGAGCTCTTGATGTGTTTACACGGTGGTAAAGCTTTTTTAAGTATGTTTTTTTTTGATTGAGAACTTAAATCATTATAAATGACAGTAGAGCAAGTTTGATTCTAAACCTAAAAAGATGATAACATGGGTTGCCCATCAGCCGATTATAGCATGTTATTGATGCTTAGTCAAGGAAAAGTCTGTGATAATCATAGAGATATTTTAAAAACTTATTGGCATAAATAAAACTTTTTAAGAGAGAAAAATGCTGCATTGCTTTTGCATTATATAAATTAAAAGCTTGGCTTCAAAGAATTAATTCTAGTTGTTAGACGCATGCATTATTATTATAGCATTATTAAAATAAAAAGACTTGACTTCTAAAAACTAATTTCTATACAAAAGCTTCCAAGCAAGTTCCAACCACAAATGTGGAAGAATAAAGGCAAAAGTTCATGTGATATTTATGATGACTTTGCTAGACTTATGGTTCAAAACTTGGCAAATGCTACCAAAGGCAGCTTCAAGTCATAGAAAGACTTGAAATAGTTGTAGTTGTTGAATTTTTTCACAACAAATATGAGCACCTCTATCGATGCTCATTTACTCCCACATCAATCAAATGCTGGAAGAGATCTTAATAGGTATACAAGGTGATAAAGCTCCAATATCACATTTTTAAGTAGCTTTTTTGATTGAGAACTGAAATCATTACAAATGGCAACAGAGCAAGCACAATCCAAGACCTAAAAGGATTATAACATGGATTGTTCATCAGCTCTGATTGCAGTGCATTATCGGTGCTTAATAAAGGAAAAGCCTATGATAATCATGTAGAGATATTTTAAATACTTATTGGCTTAAATAAAACTTTTTAAGAGGAAAAAAAATAATGCATTGCTTTTGCATTATATAAATTGAATAGCTTGACTTTAAAGAATTAATATTACTTGTTAGACCCGTTATCATTGTAGCAGAATTAAAATGAAAAGACTTGGCTTCTAGAAACTAATTTCTATTTAGTTTAGATATTATTAAAACAGAAAGACTTGACGTTATGGAATTAATTTCTGTAGAAGTTAGGAATATCAGTAGTATTTCCCTGTTTAAATGCCAAATTTATTTCAAAAGATAGGGATCATTATGCAGTCATAAGCCTAAATTCAGTAATTACATAGCATAAGTTTCTTCAAAATGCTTAATGCTTAGCTCAAAGAAATTCAGTTGATCAACTGAAGCAAAGACCCATCTCATCCTAAAGACCACCTATTTATTATTTGTTAATTTCACACTTTCTTCTAACCGGTAAATGCTCACAAATGAAGATGGTCTGTTAGTGTCAAGGATGACGCCTTCTCTGAAATGGAAAGGGCTCTTTTTATTCATTCCAAGTATTAAAAGGAAAAAAAAGAGAGAGGGAGTTTTAATTATTAGCAAGGACTAGATAGCAATAGCACCAGGATTTGAGTGAACCCTTTATCCAGTACGTTCTGGGTGTCTCTAAAGATGAAAATAATTTCTTCATCTCTTGTTTCGAATTTACATGCCAAAATATTAGTTGCTGAAAAAGCTATGCGATACTCCTGAGAGCAATCGAATATCCATGATTTCGTGCAAGGGTTCCCTAATCTAGTTCTCCTTTTACGTCACGTTTGATTTGCAAAAAAAAAAAAAAAAAACAGAAATAATTTTAAAATATTATTAATAATTTTAGGATGAAGATTATAAAAGATAATATAATACATAAATAATATAATCACATAATATTACTCTAACATAACAATATAATTCAATGAACCATATAGTATATTAGCAAAAATATGATTTAATAAAATTGATAATACTATAGTCAATATTAAGATTGATGTTATAAGATTAATATAAATACTTATGTTAATAATGTTGTTATGATGATTATAAAAATGAATATGATATGTAAAGAATGTACTATGTAATATGATATATTATAATATATAATTCTATTGAGTATAGATTATATGATAAATACTATAGTAACATGTAATATAATCATATAAAATGTATAATATATAATATGACATAATACTATGAAATATAATATTATATTAACATAATATATGAAGTAAATATTGATGCTAATAATATGAAAAATTATGATATCATATAATTTATATGTTACAATATTAGAACATTAAGTTATATTTCATATAAAAATATTGATTGAACATAATATATAACATGATATTAAAAAACAAATATCATATATTGTTGTATATTCTGAATATATAATATATACTAATAAATATATAAAATATATAAGAAAATCTCTTCATTTTTTACCGAGCACAAATGCAACATTGAGAAAAAATGTTAAATAAGTTCTTTTTGGTAGGTCTCTGCCCCCCTTTTATTAGAGTTTTATATTTGTTAGAATTAGCATTGGTGATTAATTGAGTCACAAGCATAGAAACAACGAAAGATCTCATCGAGTACATTTGATTTTGTAGGGTTTTTGGCTCTAACATTCCTTTAAATACTTGATCTCATATTGATATTGTGACGATTAAGAAAGAGGATTAAGGTAAGCTAATCAGATTAAGCTTAATTAGCATTCACTTATTAAACTGATTTGTCTTCTGCCTCCGTGAATGTTCCGTGGTGGATGGAGAGAGAAAATTCTGCAAGGATAATCGGTAGAGGAGAGAACCAGAGTAGCCAGCAGCTGAACCACTCTTTCCTTCTCATTTTTCTTCTCCATTTCACTTCTCCTTCTTCTTCCTTTCCTTCTCTCTTCCATTCTCCCGACATCTCGGCCGGTGAACCACCATTGAAGGGTATAGTTTGAACCCCACTCACTGTAGAACATCGCCAGGGCTGAAGTTAACATTGTCGATGAAGCAGAGAGGCAGAGAAAATATCGCATTACTTACCTTTGTTTTGTTTCCTATTCCTCTGTTCCATGACCATTTCTTTGATTCCAGTTGATAGGGTGAAAGATCTTCTAACTAAAAGTAGGGAAGGATCATGGGGGCTAGAGGATCATCCGGGGAAGTTCAGATCGTCACCAGCAACTTCGGCAAGATAGAGGTAAAGTTTAACTGAGAATGCAGTGAGATTTTAGAAGACCCATGAGTTGGTCATCATCGGAGTGACGTTGGAAGAGAGAGAGAGAGAGAGAGAGTCACTAGGGCTCACCACTGCCATGGTGGTCGGCGATGAGGAGGAATGGCGGGGGAGGAGTCTGGTTGGGAGAAGACTGAGTCTTCTCTCTTCCATTCTCCCGACATCTCGGCCGGTGAACCACCATTGAAGGGTATAGTTTGAACCCCACTCACTGTAGAACATCGCCAGGGCTGAAGTTAACACTGTCGATGAAGCAGAGAGGCAAAGAAAATATCGCATTATTAACCTCTGTTTTGTTTCCTATTCCTCTGTTCCATGACCATTTCTTTGATTCCAGTTGATAGGGTGAAAGATCTTCTAATTAAAGAGTAGGGAAGGATCATGGGGTCTAGAGGATCATCCGGGGAAGTTCAGATTGTCACCAGCAACTTCAGCAAGACAAAGGTAAAGTTTAACTGAGAATGCAGTGAGATTTTAGAAGACCCATGGGTTGGTCATTGTCGGAGTGACATTGGAAGAGAGAGAGAGAGTCGCTGGGGCTCACCACTGCCATGGTGGTCGGCGATGAGGAGGCATGGTGGGGGAGGAGTCTGGTTGGGAGAAGACTGAGTCTTCTCTCTTCCATTCTCCCGACATCTCGGCCGATAAACCACCATTGAAGGGTATAGTTTGAACCCCACTCACTGTAGAACATCGCCAGGGCTGAAGTTAACACTGTTGATGAAGCAGAGAGGCAGAGAAAATATCGCATTATTTACCTCTGTTTTGTTTCCTATTCCTCTATTCCATGACCATTTCTTTGATTCCAGTTGATAGGGTGAAAGATCTTCTAATTAAAGAGTAGGGAAGGATCATGGGGGCTAGAGGATCATCTGGGGAAGTTCAGATCGTCACCAGCAATTCAGTAAGACAGAGGTAAAGTTTAACTGAGAACGCAGTGAGATTTTAGAAGACCCATGGGTTGGTCATCGTCGGAGTGACGTTGGAAGAGAGAGAGAGAGTCGCTGCGGCTCACCACTGCCATGGTGGTCGGCGATGAGGAGGCATGGCGGGGGAGGAGTCTGGTTGGGAGAAGACTGAGTCTTCTCTCTCCCATTCTCCCAACATCTCGACCGGTGAACCACCATTGAAGGGTATAGTTTGAACCCCACTCACTGTAGAACATCGCCAAGGCTGAAGTTAACACTGTCGATGAAGTAGAGAGGCAGAGAAAATATCGCATTATTTACCTCTGTTTTGTTTCCTATTCCTCTGTTCCATGACCATTTCTTTGATTCAAGGTGATAGGGTGAAAGATCTTCTAATTAAAGAGTAGGAAAGGATCATGGGGGCTAGAGGATCATCCGGGGAAGTTCAGATCATCACTAGTAACTTCGGCAAGACAGAGGTAAAGTTTAACTGAGAACGCAGTGAGATTTTAGAAGACCCATGGGTTGGTCATCGTCGGAGTGACGTTGGAAGAGAGAGAGAGAGAGAGTCGCTGGGGCTCACCACTGCCATGGTGGTCGGCGATGGGAGGCATGGCAAGGGAGGAGTCTGGTTGGGAGTAGACTGAGTCTTCTCTCTTCCATTCTCCCGACATCTCGGCCGGTGAACCACCATTGAAGGGTATAGTTTGAACCCCACTCACTGTAGAACATCGCCATGGCTGAAGTTAACACTGTCGATGAAACAGAGAGGCAGAGAAAATATCACATTATTTACCTCTATTTTGTTTCCTATTCCTCTATTCCATGACCATTTCTTTGATTCCAATTGATAGGGTGAAAGATCTTCTAATTAAAGAGTTGGGAAGGATCATGGGGGCTAGAGGATCATTCGAGGAAGTTCAGATCATCACCAGCAACTTCGGCAAGACAGAGGTAAAGTTTAACTGAGAATGCAGTGAGATTTTAGAAGACCCATGGGTTGGTCATCGTCGGAGTGACGTTGGAAGAGAGAGAGAGAGTCGCTGGGGCTCACCACTGCCATGGTGGTCGGCGATGAGGAGGCATGGCGGGGGAGGAGTCTGGTTGGGAGAAGACTGAGTCTTCTCTCTTCCATTCTCCCGACATCTCGGCCGGTGAACCACCATTGAAGGCTATAGTTTGAACCCCACTCACTATAGAACATCGCCAGGGCTGAAGTTAACACTGTCGATGAAGCAGAGAGGCAAAGAAAATATCGCATTATTTACCTCTGTTTTGTTTCCTATTCCTCTGTTCCATGACCATTTCTTTGATTCCAATTGATAGGGTGAAAGATCTTCTAATTAAAGAGTAGGGAAGGATCATGGGGGCTAGAGGATCATCCGGGGAAGTTCAGATCGTCACCAGCAACTTTGGCAAGACAGAGGTAAAGTTTAACTGAGAACGCAGTGAGATTTTAGAAGACTCATGGGTTGGTCATCGTCGGAGTGATGTTGGAAGAGAGAGAGAGAGAGTTGCTGGGGCTCACCACTGCCATGGTGGTCGGCGATGAGGAGGCATGGCGGGGGAGGAGTTTGGTTGGGAGAAGACTGAGTCTTCTCCCCTGTTTCCAACCGGGTTTGGGGGAGGCCGCCGAGCCTGGTGGCGAGCGCCGCTGCCCTTCACCAGCAATGAAAGAGCGACGGGAAAGGAGGGAGCCGAAGGGAGCAGGAGCGGGCAAAGGAGGAGGAGGAGAAGAAGAAAAATTGGCTCTCACGGTGAATGGGAAGGGTGAATTCACGTGAGGAGGAGGCTGAGAATCCTTATTGGGCTGGGCTTGGTTTCTAGGCTTGAACTAGTGGGCCATTGGTTCAAGTCATGGGCTGATTTTTAAATTAAAAATAGAAAGAAAACCTTAGGATTTAATTATAGAATTCATAGGGTTTGGCTAATCTCACTTAGTGGGTTCAAATCTGGGTTTAAAGATGCATAATTTGAGCTCTACTTCATCAAATATCATATGATGTTTATGTTGGATTGAAATAAAATGGGTTCCATGAGTCCAAGGAAATGCATTTATTTAAAATTATATTGATTAAATCTGGTCTTGGGAACTGAACCACGGTGATGAGTAGTGAGTCTAGTTTTGATAATGTTGTTCAAACTGATTAACGGCCAATGTAATCATAGGAAAATTTATCACCGAATGTAAGGGCATTTTTGTAAATATAGCAAGGTTAGTGAAAACTTGTAAAAGTAGAAAATAATTAAATTTGAGATAAGATACAATAAGTAGGGATTTGCTAGGCACTAAGTGAGAGGGGTAAAAGAGTCATTTTAAGATTTTAGGGTGGAGGGGTAAAATGATAATTTTTTTGTTATGGATTTGGATAAAATTAATTATTTATATGGGATTATAGGTGATTGCTGACTAATATATTGCATTGAAGGGATTGTAGGAGTAGCGATCTGAGATAGGAGATGTTCAGAAGTGGCATATTTGGAGGACTTGGTGTATGTGATGGGTACTGCTAGTATGTGGTATTAATTTTGGCGGTGAGATGGAGTACTACAGTATCATTAGTAGCCTAGACTAATGGCCCGGGGAAGGGCATGAAGGTCGAGTAAGCTAAGTAGAACACAGTTATAGCAGTTGGCATGACTGAGTTTATTACGCTGGGTATTAGTATGTAAACCAACCTGGGTGGCAGAAGTATCACCAGGTTAGTAGTGTCTTGTGTATGAGGGCATGGATATACCGGTGTGGAGGTTATTCTAAGGTGGTGGTATAATTATTCTAATGTGTGGAGGTAATGGTTGATATGTGGATGATTTGGGTGTGACTGCGGTCACGAGGATGAGTTGGTGGTGGATCGGGACTCTCGTGTGGTTTGAATATTTCTCTTTATATGTGAATGTTATTGGTTTCTCGAACGGACATATGTATCATGATTCAAACATAATTTTGATTATACTAACTATTTATTTAACATATTCATGATAGTAAGTGTAGAAGTTCTACTGGGCTTTTTAGCTCATTCCATTATATTTTATGTTTTTGCAGCAAATGAGGATGATGTATACTTGATAAACCAAAGTCTTAGGGAGGGACGTTAGGAGTGAGACCAGGGAGTTGTTGTAGTTACTCTTTTGAGCGTATAGACTTTTGTATGTATTAGATGAGGAAGGCATGTACAGGTTTGGTGATATAATATAAAAATAATGTGTTTTAGTTTTATAGTTGCATGTGATGATATGTTCATGTTGAGGTTAGTTGGCTTTGTGTATTCTTAAGGTTCATTTTAAGAGTATGTGGCCGTGTTGCGATGCCCCTAGACCAGGTTCAGGATTGAAAGTTGTGATAGATATATTTAGGAAAATCCTACGTATATAATATGGTGCTTAGATTTATCGGTAAGCACAAGATTATATGATAAATTAGCAGCGTTATGATCCATCTCCAAGCCCAGTACAGGCACACGCGTGCGAACACACACACGTGTGTGTGGGTATATATATGAGTAAGTTATTATAAAGAATAACTTATTATTTATTAAAAATGATAGTCTATAAAGGAAGATAAAATTTAAATTGATACACATATAACATGTTTCTGTAAAAGTAATAATTGCTTACTACAATAATTTATGTTTTTATCAATATCAAAAGTGCTGCTACTAATACCTTTAGCATCACTTTTATCAAGTGTTAAAGTGAATGCCATTAATAGCTATATCATTAATTAATCAATTATATTTTTATAATATCGTTAAAATCTATATTTAGCAATATTTTCTAAAAGTTTGCTATCATTTTGAAATGTTGTAAATACCTTTAGTAGTAATACAAAATGCTTTTAAATAAAAAAATAGAAACGTAATAAAAAGCCATACATCTAAATGCTGCTAGCTAAAAGGTACATCTAACAGCATGTTTTAAAAATTTATTAGCATTTTAAAATATCAAAAATGCTTTTAATACCACTACAAAATGTATGTAAATAAGAAGAAAAATAGGAATAATAAATAATAATACTTTCTAATGCCGCTAAAAAGTATTTAATGGTAGTTTCAAATGTTAGTGAAATCCTTTACAACGAGGCTTACATCATGAAAAGGAATTACTACTGTTTTCAAATGTTATTAAAAAAATATTTGTTGGCCCTTTGAAGTGTTAGCGAAGCTCTTTCATAACGTTCCTATATCGAGAAATAGAATTACTAATGTTTCAACATGTTGGTGACAAAAATTTTATGATAATTTCAAATAAAAATGTTATTGAAATTTGTGTGCATGTGTGTATATATATATGTGTGTGTGTCACTACAAGAAAATAATGAAATAGCGATGCAATTTTAGCGACGTAAAGATGCGTCGCTAAAATTGCGACTACATTGCGATGCCTTCGCGTCAAAAAATATTGCGGCGCAAATAGCAACGCATTGGTGACTCAATAAATCATAAAATTAAAAAAAAAATTTAAATTTAGCGACGCAAAATGCATCGCAATATTTATAAAATATTTTTTTAAAAATATTATTAAAGGAATAAAATATTGCAACGTAGCTAAGTGCGTCGCAATGTTTTTAAAAAAATTAATTATGTTAAATAGCAACGCATTAGCGACGCAATAAACATAAAATGAGAAAAAATATATTTAATATAGCGACACAAAAATTATGTCGCAAATATTAATAAAAAAATTGATTTTTATAAAATATAATTATGAAATAAAAATATTACGACGTAACTCAGTGCGTCGCAATATATTTGAAAAATATAATAATTTTAAATAGCGACGCATTAGCGACGCAATAGACCAGAAAATTGTAAAAATTAATTTTAATTAGCGACGCACTAATTGCGTCAGAATTATTTTAAATGAAATTAATTTTTATAAATATTAATATGAAAAAAAATATTGCGATGTAAAATAGTGCGTCGCAATATTTTTAAAAAACTTAATTATTTTAAATAGCGACGCATTAGCAACGCAATAAACCAGAAAAATATAAAAATTATTTCAAATTTAGCGATGCAATAATTGCATCGCAATTAATTTAAATAAAATTTATTTTAAGAAAATAGTATTATGAAATAAAAATATTGCGATGCAATCCAGTGCATCGCAATGTTTTGTTAAAAATAAATATGTTAATTAGCGATGTAATAGCGATGCAATAAAACAGTACAGTAATAAAAAAAAATTTTATTTAACGACGCAAATTAATGCGTCGTAATATTTTAAAAGAAATTCATAATGCCAAATTAGCGAGGCATTAGCGACGCAATAAATTAGAAAATATAATTAAAAATTAATAATGTCCGAGATCGGTCGTCGTCGACCGTGATCGATCATGGCTTCGATCGATCGCAACCG
>UESW01004132.1:202242-267495 GCA_900491605.1 Calamus simplicifolius | reverse complement strand
TTATTAAATATTATGACGCAGCTAAATGCGTCGTAATATTGCGACGCAATTGAATGCGTCGTAATATTTAATAGTAATATTTAAATATTAAAATTTAGTTTTAAATTTAGCGACACATTTTGGTGCGTCGCAATATTGCGACGCATCTCTGCGTCACGAGAGTCGCTGTTTTGCGATACAATTGCGATAAATTATAGTTGCGACGATATTCTCAGCGACGCAGTCATTGCGTCGCTAATGCGTCGCAATAACATGTTTAGTGACGCATTAGCGATGCATTTGAGCGTCGCAATATTTATTTTTCTTGTAGTGGTGTATTACATATATTTATGCACTAAATAACAGCACATCACAATAATAGTTTGTATAATAAAACTTTAAAACCACCTATATTAAAAATAATTATCTTAATGAATTTGCTTAAAGATGCTAATAGAATCCAATAAATCCAAAAATTGTAACATACATCACATCAAAGAGAAACAACAAGTACTTTAAAGTTTATAAAAAAATATAGAAAAATGATCAAATTCAAAGTACATTTTGATCGATACCTCAGCAAATGCTACCTATAAAAAAATATTTAGATATGATTAGATAAACCTGTAGTCAAAAATAAGAAAAAAATATAAAGTATTGTTGAAATAAATGTATTACGAATGTCAAAGGCCATGCAATATAAGCTCCAATAGTATCATAATTTTTTATATATGTTCAGTAGGCCTTATCAAGTGCTCGTTCTCCATTTTCACTATCTCAACATATATCTCACAAAATCTACTTTCACTATCTCAATATATATCCCACAAAATTGGAACCTAAGTGCATTCTTTTCCATAATTGTACTTAGATCCTTGCTTGCAAGAGTTCCTAGTGTCATATCAATATTAGGCATTCTAAGATTCTTTATTATAACTCTCTATTTCCTTCCTAAAAAAAACATATATAATAATATATAATAAATAATAATAATATAATAATAATAATAATAATAATAATAATAATAATAGGAGAAAAGCTAAAGATAGCTTGCATATCAATTTATAAAGATAATTATCATATGCATTAGAACTTATTTAACTTAAGGAAGAATTCTGAGATTAATATCCTTTTGTTCTATTTCCTGCAATTTATGGAAAATGAGGGAACTAGTAGAGTCTTTAACAAGTCCATAAGGGTTACAGTCAATGAAGATGTATTAAGAATGTAGAACTTTTCCTGGGGCCCCTGTGCACTTTGGTGGAACAAGGACAATTAATTTAAAGGATGCTACAGCTGGCTATTGGAGCAGTTGCTTGGACACGTGTGATTGGTTTAACTTTATTGTTTTGGCCTCTGGTGTGATTTAGTGCAATAAGTGTGTTCACAAATTACAAGGGTGATGAATATGGTCGATGGTCACTTGTTCCTCGATCCATAAAGAGGAGGTTTCTCTAAGAATTTCCATCATTGCAAGAGCAAAAGGTTGATGTTGATCTTCGAAAGGGAGTGCCTTGTAAATAAGCACGAAAGCCATTTTGGTTATGGAAAACCATTACATCCATTGGAAAGAGGGTCGCTTCTTTTCTATCGTCTATGGGCGTACTTAACTAAGCTGAAAGGGATCCCAAGGAAAAATGATGAGAGTGAAAACGTGAAAGGGATCCCACATAGTTAATTAATTAGTTTTACAAGCTACAACTAGTATGAAGTTGGAATCCTAAGATACACATGATAATGTTCTACGTAGCCTCACTTATATTGTTCCTTATGGCAGCGTTTGGATGCTGGAATAAGGCCTGAAATAGGGCATTATTCCAGGTTATTCCCCCAAACGCTGGTTTTAAACGTCGGTGGGGCCCACTCAATTTCTTATTCTGGTCAGCGCCTCGTATCCCCGTTTCTTATTCTGCCTGGACCCCTGGAATACGAAATTCCGCCACTGTAGCTATTCCAGGGGCAATCAATGGATGTTTAAAAAATCGGGATCTGACTTTGGATTGGGGTCGGTCTTCTTCTTATGCTCTCGTGACTAGGGTTTCCCTTCTTCTTCAACGGCCGCCGACTTTCGATCCTTGCTCCTTCCCTCTGGCCATCACTCTGCGGATGCTACCAAATAGGTCTCTCAAGTCTTCTCTCCGTATGGACGAAGAGGATCAACTGGATCTAGCCAAGTTCTCGGTTCGCTCTTCATCCTCTTCCCTGAAACTAGTTATCTGGCTCCTCATCCTCGTCCGATAATCTTTTCCGCCTGAGAAGGTCCTCGAGAAAGCGAGGGATCAGGTATGCTCTCCCTTCTTTTTACCTTATTCCCTATTTCAGCTAGGGTTTGAGCGTTGTTGCTCTTGGAGTGAACCGATTACAGTTTGGGGAATTTGGATTTCATTCCAACCTTATGACTCAAAGAAGCTTGAACCTTCTGAACCCAGATCTCTTCCTACACTTCAGACATTCAAAAGCTTAAGGGGAAATTACTAAATGCAGTAAATCCAATAAATCGGTTTGTCTCTGCAAAACCTCAATGCATTGGATGTGCCTTCAGCCTCTAATTTCTTTTAAAAAGCCATTCTATAAGGCTTTAATTATGGACAGATGCTTCAACCTGCATGCCATTTGTATTAGAGAACCATTATATAGCAATTATTGTTGGATGCTCCCTTGAGGCTTCTTTTAAGTACCTTATTCTTCAATTATTCCTTTTCAAGGCTTCGGGCATTTCCTATATCTGCCTGAGATACATCTGTCGTATCTCTAGACATGAGGGCTTGGACTTTATCTTCTCCTATTATTGATGAATGTTAAACTTTTAATGAGGAATAGTTAATTTTGTACTCTGTGGTTAATTTCTTATTTGTGTGGAGGTAGGACAACCTATTTGAATGATAACTACATAGTGGACTTCGTAGCTGTTAATGTTATTGTATAAAAGCACAGACTTTGCTATCTACATAACCTAACTATCCTTGTAGATTTCTTTTGAGATATATGTGAAGGAACATACATTCATATTCATTTTCATGTCATAGCCATATACATGCTTCACAGTCTATAAAAGTATTTCAAACTATGTAATGTTCATGAAAAAACCATAACTGTAGAAACATAAATCAATGGCCTATATCAGTTGACCAAGTCTGTGGCTTGGCTGGTTATAAGTACTAGTATATCACATGCAAACAAATCAATAAGTTAGTCAGTTTCAATTTGAATACTAAATATCCATTTAGGCATATTACAACCGAAGACAATGTTATTTGACAATCGGTTATATGTGCATATTAACTTAATAGGCTGGTAATTTCTCATTTCTTATGTCACACTGTATGACAAGAAGGATTGATACAGTTGGACCATCTTATGACGATGTAAGCAAAATCATTAATACTCTGCACACAGTGATCACCGATTCCATGTTTTAGCGAGCATATCCTGATTGTATCAATGATTGAAAATTATGATCATTATTAGCTCCAACTTCATATTAAGCTAATCAATAAATAACAATGATGACATTGCTATTTAACTGCCGTGATTTTGAGGTCACTTAAATCATAGACATTCACTGTATTACTCTAATAGATCCAAATCTCAATAACATTCGATAGCATCACGCGTCACGCCTTATCCCAATAGAATCAATAATGTCTTTGTCTAACGATTATTTATTTTTGAGATGGCTGAAATTCATTTGTTTTTCTGACGATTATCTATTTTTATTTCCTGTATTGATAAATTCATTAGCTTATACGTCTTGCATTGTTCTCCAGCTGCCATAGTGTCCACATTACTCATGTACTGGAACTTCTTCATTTAGTGCATATAGTTCCGTTCTATATCATTGTGCCGCATGACTCGCTCTTCCATTATGATCCAATGTAACAAATTATCAACGGTTCTCGACCTGTAGATAAAATGCCTCAATCCAATAAAAATGGTGAACCATCACAGTCCAGAGAATGATCGGGGCGAACTAGGGCACCCAATTGGACCGACTCTCTTGACTCAATTTTTGTGACCTGATGAGGCAAGAGAATGATGAAAACTGTCACAATGGTACTTTCTCACAAGAGACATGGAAGAAAATTACCAAATTGTTCAATGAAAGGACCAATCTGTCGTTCACATTTACAAACCTGAAGAATCGTTTGAAGGTTCTGAAGAAGACCTTCAATTTGTATTATAACCTAGCTAACCATTCAGGCTGGGATGGGATCCTGCACTTAAACTACCCACATGCGGTGACGAACATATGTGGGAGGAGATCATCTCGGTAAGTGGTAGATTTTGATGTTATCAAATCTTAATTCGGCTGCTCTTTCGTATACTTAAATAATTATTTCATCAAATTTGCTAACAGGTTAACAAGGACTACGCTCGAATAAAGGGTAAGTCCTTCCCTGTATACGATGATATAACATTCTATTTTCAAAGAATACTGCCACTGTAGACGGGGGATACATATGCTATTCCAGAGGGAGTATCCGATAATGATACCTCGGACGACGATCGAACGGATGAACCTTGAGGACATAGACTTCTGGCCCCCGTCACGTAAAGGTGCAGGACTCTCTTTCTCATCATCCAGTCATTTCAATCACTTAATTGACGATGTCTCCCCAAACAGCCCGAGCACATGTGCCTGACCCCACCCACGATTATTCCTTAGATCCAGGATTGTCTACTAGTAGTGGAAAGAGGAAAAGGTCCAACCGTAACTCCTACAGCACGTAAAATTAAGTGCACATCTGAAGCTGGTGATGCCTTTCTCGAATTGGTGGAACAAGGTAAAAAGAGGTTGGAAATTGCTAACGAGATCCTTAGGAGAGAGCAGCTTGCTCGTCCTACTGTCTACTTAATTGATGAATGCATGGAAGTTAGAGAGTCTCCCAGGGATTACACCGGATGTATTCTTGCTATGGGGGACAGTTTAAAAATTAAGATTAATAGGTGGTTCCTTATGCATTATGAAGGCTCACTACTTGAAGCATGCTTAAAAGACAAATGACAGAGTTCTACCGTTTACCACCTTCAGCGGGAGCACCTTTGGAAGTTTTGCAGCTGCGCCTACATTCTTTATGCCTCAAATGCATGGTGTCCATCAGGATGGCCCTTATGTATTTGTGCCTCCCCTACGCATGCTTCCACTCGAGGTAGACATATTCCATTCAGGCAGCCATTATTTAGGCCAAGCAGTGATAGCAGCATTTCCCAGGGTCGACCCATTCTTCTGCTGTCAGTGCACAAGAATCCGTTTGTACCACACCTGCATTACGACACATGACATCGACTTTTCCTATGATCGTTGGACATGACATATATTTGCTTGCATCATATTAGTTATAGAATGATATGTTGTGGCTAAGTTGCTTATATATATGTCATTTTGGTGTAGACGTTTATGTTTTCTGTTATTAAGTAGCATCGTTTTTTACTGTACTCTGCCGTCAATTTTTGCAATCAATAATTACTTATGCATATGGTTGTATCATTAACTACTACCATTTAATGTCATGGCATATTTAATAGATGAGGACAACTACTGGCAAGAGTCCTAACTGTGTTGATAAGTAATGGGTTCATTTCTATACCCAATGTTAATGTTATTTCAAAGGTCCCATGCCACACTCGTCCATTCTCGGGTCACGAAATCGTTGCTGATATTTTGAGTGGACATCCAAACAAGGTTATGATCACTTTAGGATGACAAATACTATGTTCTTCAAGCTGCAAGACTTGCTTGTCTCACGAGGGTTGGTTAGTAGCACACGTAACGTATCGATACAGGAGCAACTAGCAATTTTTCTTTACGGCATAGGGCATGGTGTTAGTAATAGAGTGTTGGCTGAAACCTTTTAGCACTCAGGGGACAATATCCCACACTTCAACAACATACTAAAAGCAATTTTTTTGCTTAAGCATGAATTTATCGTTCAACCTCAACAAGAGACGTCCGTTCACCCATGGATCCATGGCAACAAACATTTCCATCCTCACTTCATGGTAGGTTTGGACACAACTAAATCGAATGAATTATTTTTCAATCTTCTCATTACCAGGTCCTTGATACATTTGCTTGCATTACAGAATGCTATTGGAGCAATCGATGGCACACATATACCTGCAACGATCAGGAAAAGCAAACAACCACGATTTCGTAATCGAAAGGGGACCATTTCTCAAAATGTCATGGCTCCAGTCTTCTTTGATCACTCCTTCCTTTTCGTTTGTACTGGTTGGGAGGGATCTGCAGCTGACATGAGAGTCCTACATTGGTGTGTTGAGTCTGGAGGACTCGTTGTACCTGAAGGTATATGCATATAACAACATACTTGAATGACTTAATTTTAAGTTTTTTTTTCCTGAGGGAATACGTCAAGGCATTGTTGTCCTGTACAGGGAAATTCTATCTTGTTGACTCAGGATATGGCAATACAGATAAGTTTCTTGCCCCATATCGGGGTAATAGGTACCACCTTAGTACCTTCAACAATCCTAGGGCTCGCCGATATAATAATTATTGAGACTTATACAACCATCGACATGCTCAACTCATAAATTGCGTTGAAAGGCCTTTGGAATTCTTAAAAAGCGATTTAAGATTTAAGAAGTGCCATTCCATTTCCCTTCAAGGTTCAGAAGCGTATTGTTATGGCTTGCTGCGTAATACACAACTTCATTCGATGCAGCCAAGGCAACGACAAATACTTCAACATGTCTGCTGAACCATTACCAGCTGATAATGATGACGATATCGATCCTTATCTCATTATAGGGGATGACGAATCATGAAGAGGCGATCAACTATGCAATTCCATAGCTGAGAGGCTTTGGATGCTCATAACATGCGAAGTAAGTTTACGATGCTTCGTTTGTTTACGGTCGCTGCATACTCATAGTTTAATTTACAGTTACTATGTTAACCATGATTCACTTTAGAATTAGTGTAATTCATTAATTCATTTGAGTTTCACATTGTATCCCCGTAATGCAGGAAATCAGGCTGCTTGCTCCTGAGACTTAGTAATGCCTGCCCAAAGTTATTATGTAGTTTTCGTGGGCCGTAGACGAGGGGTTTATGATTCATGGGCTGAGTGTCAGCGCGAGGTTAGTGGGTTCAAGCATGCCTTGTACAAGAAGTTCAAATGTAGACAAGAGGCAATTGATGCATTTCATAATTACCGTAAACCTTCGACCATCAATATGTCGGAAAAATAATGAAATGGAATATGTACAAGGAAGAAGGGATGAAGAGATGGCCAGGACTGTGGGTGCACCTATAAAAATAATTATATTGCTTTTCATATCCTTTCTTGTAGTCTTCTTCTTGGGTTTCTATTTGGGAAGGCTACGTTGATGCTTCGATAATGTAATATCGTATTGACTGCCGATACTGATGTTTTGCAATGATTTGTTATGGGCAGAGTACTGTCTTACAATGACATGTTATGCCACTACTACTATTGTACTTTATTTTGTTATGCTGAGATAATAGTAGGCAGACTTTCATATGTTTAAAGTAACATTCTCTTATATTGAAGTTCTGATTATATTTCGTTGAATTGGAAAACTAACATGGGTTTTTTCAAATGAATCCAGTGCCAGTAAACCTTCCTACGAATATTTGGTTGACCTAATTGATATCGAAGCGTCGGCTGTGAATTCATGACTTGGATGGCATTTACAAATGCAACCATTGTGAAGCCTCACATCAAGTGCTCTATCAATGATGAGGGCCATGATGATTGGCAAACACATAGCATTTCCTGAATTGGATGCATGCAAAAATATGACCGTCAGGAAATACATGCTGAAACTGCCTTCCTGAGTCCACTCAAGATAGAATCCATATTTCAAAAATGATTATGTCGGTAAATTGCCTGAACAATGATGAAATTGGATTTAGATTACATCAATTGGATCCATCCTTTCATGGCATTTTTTAACTTTGATTTTTGTCATGTTGATGCCTTTTTATGAAATTTCTGTCATGCCGTGGCATATAGTTGTCATGTGGTCTTTTCAATTCTAGTCTTGAATTGTCTGAGGGTATTTTTATTTCATTTTTCAACTATGTTTTTGGGTCTTCAGTATGCATCAGAAGTTGGTTTTTTCATGATGAAACGTAAATCCAATGTTCTGAGTTCTGGACTTGATACAGATCAAATAAGAATTTTGACTAAACTTCATTGCTTTATGGTTGCGTATGTGAAGTGTCACTGTGAGGTGCTCTTGACTTGGAGGGCATTTAAAAAATGGTCTGATTGTTTATCGTATCTATTTGTCTGTTCAAGTTATTTTCATGGTATTTCGGAGTCGATGTGTTATTATCTATTTTCTTAGCAATTCTGAACTGGGTTGTTCGGGCATCTTCTTTCAATTTTGACCGTTGTATCTGGCCGTGAGATATATCTTGTGAGGTGCTCTATTTGATTTTAGTAATGAATTATCTGGGGTATTTTCAAGCTCCTTTTCATCCATTGTTTTTGGGTACTTTCTTAGCATAATCAATCTGTCTTTTCCGATATCTTCATGGCATTTTCCGATCACTGTTTCAGGCCGTGACAGTAAGCTTGTGAGGTCTTGTTGTTTCTGTTATTGAATTATCTGGGGGGATTTTCATGATTTGTTGAACTGTGACACTGATTGTTCACTTGCACTATAGTGATGTATTTTTGGGCACTTTCGTGGCATTCCTGCACGTCTATTTGTGGGTATTTTATTAGGATGTGTGAACTGTCTTTTCTGGGCATCGTCTTTACAATTATTGACCTTTGTTTCAGGGCGTGAGATATGTCTTGGGAGGTGCTCCGTTCGATTGTAGTATTGAAATTGCTGTGCATATTTTCATGGCATTTTTCATTTGTGTTCTTTGCAATTTTCTGAGCATTTTCGATATGGGTTTTCGGGTATGTTCCTGGCATTTTTCGATCAATGTATCAGGCCATTTCCTTTTGCTTGGGAGGTTGTCAGGTTGTTTATGTTGTCGAATTGTCGGGGGGGGAATTTCATGGATTTGTTGAACCCTTCCATTGGTATAGCACTTGGTAATATCCTGGAATTTATCACATCTGTTGGTGGGTATTCTCTTCACAATTGTAAGCTGTGTTTTTTGGCCATCTTCGTTTCAATGTTTGACCTTTGTTTCAGGCCATCATAGATGTCTTGTGCTGCGCTCCATTTTGTTATATTAATGAAATGTTTGGGGGTATTTAGGGGATTATTCATCTTTGATTTCTGTTATTTTGTTAGCATTGTGGATCTGGGTTTTTCGGTTTCGTCTTGGCATTAATTGATCTTTGTTTCCACGCTGTGACATTAAGCTTTTGAGGCTGTCAATTTGTTTCTGTTGTTTATTTGTCAGAATCCATATTCAATTATTTGTTCAACTGTGGATTTCGGTAGTTCCTTTGCCATTTTGGAATTGTGTTTCTATGTTCAATCGTGGCATTTTCGAACATTAGTTTCAGCTCCTGACCTCAACCTTGTGAGGTGGACTGTTTGTTGCTAGTAATGAATTGTCTAACCGCAGTTCCATGGCAATTTCCAACTGTGTTATTGGATTCATTTCATAGGTTCTACCAGTTTCTGGACATGCTGATATTGTATTCCTTTTACGAAGCATTTATAGGACGTGCTTTTTCATTTTACCAAGTATCAACATGCTGGTATTCAGTTCCTTCTCCTAAGCTTTGCTACCTCTAATTTACTTACCTGCTGCAGCCTATTTTTGGTCCCTAAACAATGATCAACATGCCTGGATAAAACACTTTATGTACTGTGCTTATCTTTTAAATTTGGATTAATAGTTTACCTTGAATTGGCCCATGTTGGGAGAAAGAACTCAGGCTTGCACTTGTCCGTAGTAACCCTAGTTGATATTGTAGACTTCATAATATTTTCATGAATTGTAGCAGGTTCACATATGTTGAATTTTCTGCATTGCAGTGCCATCAATATGGAGTACTAATATTGGCTGGATTTGACAGGTTAATCAATGTCCGTATATATTGGAACTGGGTAATGAGGGTAGGTTATTTGAAAATGATGAAATTGGATTTAAATCGATCATCCATTAAAGTTGGAGGCAGCTATGTCGTACTGTTGTCAATTTTAAGGTTCTTCCATTATTTTTCAACGAAGATTTCGTCTGTTTCTTCTACTTTCTCTTCAGATTTTATCATTGAACCATTTTCATGTTTTAATCATTCCCTTCTGTTGCTCGTCACAGTTGAGGTATTGACTATTAGTTGGTTGTTAAGGTAGCATGCCATCTGATGTTTCTCTACTTTGATTTTCTAATTCAATTTATGAACTAAAATGGCTATGCTTTCAAAGTTGCCTCTTACGGATGATTATACTGGATTCACGGCTACTTATCGTAGTCAAATGATGAAAGCTAAATCCTATCTTCTGAGTTAATGATTTTGAAGGAAATTAATGATTTCATTGGATGAATTCCAGTATGTAATTGCTGACACTTGGGGGTGAGAATACAATGGATGCAGTAAACCTACAAGTTGCAGTATGTTGATGAATTTCGCTGGTTCTCTCTTAATTCATGTTGCTTATCTGTCGATGGTTCTTGTGTATGTTTATGTTTTGATAGGTGTGGAATCCTTTGATATGTGCCATTTTTGTGTGACTGCTATCGGGTGAGTTGATCGGTTTATTGGCACATTCTTACATTAAATTGTTTCTTAATAGCATCTTAGAGGGAGTTGGTATGTTGTGAACAATGACTTGCCTTTGCTGGTATACTAGAGCTTAGGCATGGCCAAAGGTCATAGAACAGTTAATGGTTTTTTAACTGCATGCTTTAATGTTGAAAAATTCTTGAATTTACTGCATCTATCAAGTGAAATCTTACTTTCTTATGTCATATAAACTTGCTACCTCTGTATCATTTCTTGGCTACTGATATATATAACTCATGGATCTGGCTTTGGATTTTTCGAGACGTCGTAAAGGTGTAATTGCAAGTCGCAGCCTGAAGCCTATTGTGCCAGGATATTTGAACTTCTTCTCGGACTTAATGACCGTCGATTTGTTACAGTATTGAATGCTTCTTTTGTATTCTTCAATATTAAGGCATATCGAATCTTGTTTCTGATTCCTTATTTATTTCACACAGGTTGAGGTGGCTGACGACTGCACCGGTGAGGGAGTGCAAGACATAGTGGCTGAAAGGAAACATGTTTAACATCCTTTATTTTTGTCTCTTTAGGATATTACTGCATTGGGATCCCGGAGGGTTGGATGGGTGTTGACAAAGCCGAGCTTGATGAAAAGGAAGCATGTACAGTTCAGCTGCTGGTGGTGCAAGATTGGAGCTGTTGGAAGGCAACTCTCTTCCAAACATTCTTGTTCGTGATGATGCCGAAGTCTTCAAGTATTGCTTAACCAGTTAAAGCTTGTTAGCCGTTGTTATGTTAGAAATGTCGTATTGCTTGTTTTGTAAGGCTGCACATCAATGTTTTGGTGAACATTTAATAAGGATCCATTAGATGATGTGGCTGTGTCTAAAGACACCTACTTTCAGTGACTGTTAAGATGGTCACTCACCTTAGTTGTATTTGGAGTAATATTTAGTATTATATTGAATGGTCAAGAAATATTTTTCATCAGATCCTTATCTCATGATTGTGTTATTGGCTCAAGGTCGCCAATCATTTGCAAATTGTTGAAAACCAGGCCAAGTAGACAGATTCCCAAAATAATCCAAACGCTTCTGTAATTATCAAGATCGATAAATGTATAAACTTTTTTTTTTGCTTTATTAATAATGGTATTTGATAGTAACTTAAATTAATTTAAATTAATTTTTCATTTAGAACATCAAAGTTTAACAAATAATTGATTATGAGCTATAGATTAGGAATGGGTGAGACATATTTTTTGGAAACTTGAAGATTGGTACTCAAGAATTCAAGTAAAGTAGAACACTCATAAATAGTATAATTCTTGGAACATTATTAAACAATTTTTAAAATTTATGCATATTATTTTACTAATATACTTAATTCATTAATAGATTATAATTTTGTATCCTTTATTAATTTATCAAAATTAATTTATTCATTTTTAGTAGAAGGAAAATTAAATTAATTGATAAACTATTTTTCCTTCTCATTGATTCCTCAGATATGTTTGGAATTTTTAAAAAATTATTAATTAATTTATTAATTATTATCAAATAGGAAAAGTTATTATGAAAAATTTTAACAAATCTTTTTATTTAAAGCTCTATTTATAATGCAATCATTAATTAAGTTTGATATGTAGATATTTTTTACGATTTTATTTACTAATAAAATCCTTTAAAAAATTTCATAAAGTCAACGTAGGACAAAATAAAATGAAAAACATTTTTTTCCATCAAATGGTCAAGGGGTATTTTTGGAATTTCAGAAGAATACTTCATCTATTCCAAGTGGAATACATGCTTATTCCCACATCATCCAAACACCATTTGAAATAACACTGCATTAATTGCACTGGAATAACATGGAATACCAGATTTTTATACAAACAGAAATCTGGAATAACAAGAGGAATAAGTTATTCATGAGGAATTCGTATTCCTATCCTCCGAATAACTTTTTGACATCCAAAATGAGAATCCCACTTAAATACAAAAACACAAAAACTCACTCACAAGTTCATCAGCTTTCTATATCCATCAACAGGTTGTAGGACATATGGAGAAATGGAAAACTCGCTACCAAGAATGCTCAAATTTTCAATTGGTTTCTTGGTGTTTCATCACGAAATGAAGCCAGAAGTTTACAGTGGAATTTGCTTGAATTTTATAACCAATATATTGGAAGAGTAGTTTTTTTTTTTTGAAAAAAGAAAAAACCTTCAAGTTTAAGTTGGTCTGATCTAGATCAACAAAATGCACGAATAGACCAGTCAGCACAAACGTAATCTTTAAACTCGTAAAATATATCTTCACACACCTCATATTCAATAGTGTGAAACCTATGCAAAATAAAGGAAAATTTCTTACTTCTTGTGTTATGAGCTCAGTAATTGGTTTTGCATGGAATCTGGAATTTGAAAAGCCCAAGCATCCATACATTCTAAAGCAAATTGGTCAAAGTGAAAACCTAATATTAGAATTTTAAGCATAGTCGAAGCACTAAAATTTAAAAGCCAGGAAGTGGGAACTATTACAAAATTTGTTGGCTGCAGTCAACTCAATGCTTGTTGCTAAACTTTGAGGCCAGAAGCAGTCTTCAGCCATGACCTAACCATCCTTCTTCTCCCAACCAGATTTCTTAATAACAAAAAAATTAAAATACTTCATATAGCTTAACAAAATAAACCATATATAAAAGTTGTGCACAACATTAGGTAGCAGCAAATCATTTTTAAAACATTAATTACATATGATCTCTGGAACAAGCTCAAAAAAAATGCAAACATCCCTGAATTATCATCAAAGTAACAAGATCATGCATTTCCATTTTAATCTTGGAAACTGGAAGATTAAAATGGGCTCTTTGATGCATATAGAGTTTGAGGTTTTCTCAACTGGGAGCCAAGGCTCCCACGTTGAGGGAAGTAACCCTAGGGACCCTGATCTAGTTTTCCATCTCAAGTCAAGTTTAATTGCCCATAACAAAATCAGGGATAATTTTCAAATATTATTAATGTTATTGTGATGAATATTATTGAGATAATATAAAACAATATTATAACAACTTGTTACTATAATGTTAACAATATAAATCTATGAACTATATAATATGATATAAAGTAGAAAGTATGACTTAACGATATTAATAATATTATAACTAATATAAGATTGCTGTGATATCACATTACATAATATTATTTTGATATTAGATTAACTATACTTTATGATATGAAGTGTTGGGTAGTTAGAAAAATGCATGTACATTAGATGAATATGATAAAAATGAGTATATTAAGATGGATGCATAGTAAGATAGAATAAAAAAAATAAAATCATCCCTAAAAAATAGTGATAGTTCCAATTAAGGAAAGATGACTTAGATGGTTTGAACAAGCGCAATGTAGACCTAAAAATATATTTATGCGAAGAAGTGACTTAATAAATGTAGAAAATAAAAAAAGGTAAAAGTAGACCGTAAATCCTATGAAAAGAAGTAATAAAGAAATATTTAAAATCTTTGCATCTTACAAAAATTATGATCCAAAATAGAGTTGAATGAAAAAAAGATTTATCTAGCTGACCCCAATTAATTTGGAAGTAAGACTTTATTGTTGTTATTGTTATTATTGTTGTAGACCATTTTTAGATGAAAATAAAGAGGAATCTCTTCCCATTTAGAAATTTACCAAAATTCTAAAGAAAATCATGGAAAAAAGGGAAGGAATCCAATTTGCATAATTACTTTTCTATTTCTACCAATCTAATTATTACCCCTACTTTGACTTTTAGAGTGTATTAGATTCATCTTTTCACAAATTTCCTTTTTAATTTAGATTATTTTTAAATTATCAACCTTATCCTTTAATTATTGATTAATCCAATTCATCTAATATGCTTCTCTCTCCCAAACATCCCTCTGAATCTTTTTCCATATGAATTACTGAATTAAAATTTTTTGAAACTTGAAAATTTTCAAAATTATTTAACCTTTCAAATTTCAAAGCATATTTAGATCTCATTATTAATAACCTACTCTTTTACTATCTCAAAAACCTAACTCATCTTATAACCATCGCCACTTCAAAAATCGTAGCTCAAAGAATTACTATCGAAATCCCTGTATTGGCTCTTAAAATCTTCCATTTTTTATCTCTAATTAATTGGGCCATTCTTTTCATTTATCCTTCCATCGATTCTTTCTTTGTTCCCAGTTATTTTCCTAGATGATCATCCTTGTTCTTTAATTATTATATAATCTAGTCTATCCTCTATGCTTCTCTCTCATGATAAATCCACCAAGTCTTTTACCTTACACATAGCCAAGATAAAATTTTTAGCACTTTTAAAAACTTGTCTAATCCTCAACCAAATTCCATTATCAATGCCTCCCTCTTTTAGTATCTCTATAACCCACACCAAATTCAAAACTATCATCATCTTCCAAGGATAAGAAGTCCGAAGAATCAGCATCAAATCACATAAGTTAAATGGCTTAGCTTAATTGAAAAACTATCTCATTTATTATGATAATTAAAATAGTCCATGTACCAAATATTATCTATAGATGCTAAATTTTGTTAGCCAAAATAGTTCAATTAATTATTTAATATAATTTATTTGAAGTAAATGCTAAGCTAGAGATTTTGATGAGGCTTTAGAATCTAAAGGTTTTAAGATTAGTAGAACTAAAACTGAATATATGAATATAATTTTAGTAGGAATAGAAATACAAATAAGAAATAGTGAAGATTGCAAGCCAATGAGTAAAAATTTTAGATATTTGGGATCAATTATCTAGTAAGAAGATGAAATAGGTGAAGATGTGAATCATAGAGTTAAAGCAGGATGAATTAAATGGATGAGTACTTCGAGAGTATTGTATGATCGATGTACCATTAAAATTAAAAATAAAAATTTTATAAAATTAATATTAGGCCAGCTATACTATATGAAACAGAGTGTTGGGTAATACTAAAACAACATGTGAATAAATTAAGTATAATAAAATGTGAATGTTAAGATGGATATGGTAAAACTTTAAAAGATATAATTAGAAATAACATATAAGAAAAATTATATGTGTAGCCCTAATTAAAAAGAAATGAGAGAAAATCGATTACGATGGTTTGGATATATACGATGAAAACCTTTAAATGCTCCATTAGAAAAAGTGATATTTTAACAATCCATAGTAAAAATAGAAGTATAGGTAGACCTAAACTAATATAAATAAAAATAATTAAAAAATATATAACTATTTGTAATTTAAAAGTTGACTTAGTCCTGAATAGAACATAGTAGAGAAAGTAGATTCATATAGCCGACCCCATGTAGTTGGATAAATGCTTAGTTGAGTTGAGTTGAGTTGAATTTACATATAATTTAAATTATGCCAATTTTAAATATGAGTTTTTTATTTAATTATTTAATGAATTAATTTTATAATTTCACCTTTTTCTATGTATCATGTGAAAATTATAGTTTTTTTACTATATAAAAAAATCACACAGAGAAGTAAATATATCAAGCATAGTTTTTAAAATAGTGCCATTGAGGTTCCGTTATGTGCACAAAAACAATTCTTTTGTCACAAAGAATCAATACAATTCATAGGATGTTGCCAATTGTTATGGATTTTAGCTTATAATAGGCATCTCAAATCGTGAAGGTTATAAGCCATACTTGCTAAGAAATCAGCAACTTAATTAATTACCCTCTCTAAGTACATGTGGACAAATGATATTCCTTGGGGTTGACATAACGATCTTTAAGTTCTTTAATAAGGAACGAATCCATTTGAATTCACTAGTTAACCAAGAAGTAACTATTGCTAATCACCATCCATAATGTAGCATAAAGCTGAAAAACTTTGAATAGCTTTGTTTATATCGCATCAAGTAGCTAGTAATTCTGCAATTGGAACAAAGGAAACTTGAATAGGAATTGATCCAATTAACAATATCTTCCCAAACAATCCTTAATCAAAACCTAGCACCAGTACTACTATGAGTTCTTACATAACCATCAAAATTAAATTTGAATACCCTTGACTAAGGAAGTGATATGATTTTCTAATTTTAAAGATCTTTTCAAATCTATAATATTCTCTGATTTGAAGGATCTAGTTATTAAGGAAAACTCATGATCTTAGACAATGATTTATTCCTCAATTATGCATTAGTTCCATTAGAAAGTTTGTTTATATAATTGTATTTAGTTTTTCTGCATAATTAGAATTTTAACCCCATAAATATGTAACATCCCTTCTGACTTATCATGGTGAAATAATAAAATTGGTTTTTTTTGTTGGAAGCTTAACCCCCCTTGAAGTGGTTATCAAGAGGTCTAACCTCCTCGAAGCAGTCATATGGAAGTGTGATACCCTTAAAGCAATCACAGTTATCCCAAATTCCCTATTCTACCTATTATTGTGATCGAGGTACGTAATAGTTGGTATCAGAGCTTAGTATCGATAATCTAGTACTTTTCTATCTTCTATCTTATTTCTTCTACTTTTTTATCTATTAAAAAAAATCCTTGCTTCTTGTTAGCACCTCAAAATCATCTATCTCCTATTAAAAAAAAAATTCCTTGCTTCTTGTTGCTACTCCCAAACCAATCAGATGCTATCAAAAATAAAAAAACTCAGCCTTATTTTTTGCTTTTCCCTATCTGCACAAAGACAAAAACAACTCAGCCTTCTTCTTTTCACTGACTCCCCTCTCTGTCAACATCAATCTTTTCCATCAACCCTCTGATTGTGCCTCTATTGAGCAATTGGAGTCACCTCCTCCTGCATCTGACTATATCGGAGTGTGATGGGGCCCATAACCCACCTGCAAAAGAAAATCTAGTTGAAAACAAAGAGAAAAGGAGGGGGAAAACCAAAGAAAAAAAATGAAGAGGGAGAGAGAGAGAGAGAGAGAGAGAGAGAGAGAAAGAAGAACAAAGAAGAGAAGAAAAAAGAAGAGAGAGAAAAAAAGGGAAGAGAAAGTTGGAAAAAAAAGAAAAAGAAAAAAAAGGAAATAGAGGGAGAAAAGTTCCTTCTTATTTTCAAAGAAATTTGTTTACCAAGATCTATAAAAATATAACAAAAAAAAGCTTGTCGACAATAATGAAAAAAATGTATGAAAAGTGATATAAAAGGTTTAAGGAAAATAATAAAAGCATATGTATTTGAGCTAAGAGAATCTAATAAGTAGCTAATTGATACTTTGGCTTATTTGAAAAGGATGATTATGGGTATGAGAAATTTTTTTTGTGAATCTTCAATTAGCAACCACCAAATCCAACAATAGGATTTGATCACTATATAAAAATGAAAGAATAATCGAATCCCGAACCTCATGCTATGAAGTTTCTTGCTTTGATGGAGAACCCGTCAGTTGTGCCAAACCTTCATGGTGATGAGTATCAATACCAATTTGAACAATTCATTAAAAATACTGTAGGGTTAACTGAAGAATTTTCTGTAAGATACTTTGTTGATGGACTTAAAGAAAAAAATCAAGTAGTAGTTCGTATGTTCCAACCAACCAATATAACTAAAGCTATTGGGTTCGCTAGGCTTAAGGAAGAGCAATTGCTTGCTTTATGCAAACAAAAAGATAGCTATTTTAATATAGAGAAGCAAGTTAACTCTAAACCTAGATCTAAAAAGATGCACATAATTTTTGGTATTGGTCTGGAACCTCATGCAGCAATTGTTCCATCTTCTAATGGTATGGACCATATGGGATTTAAACCACCTAGTGAATGGGACAACTACTATAACATTCTTGCACTAGATGGCCAAGATCTCAATTATTCAAGCCTGCAAACTAAAGAAAATGATGGCGCATTTAAAGTAAATCATAGTGCTTCAGCAGCACGTACAAACTTCTAATTCTTTTCTTCGTACAAAATTTGCTCCTCTACAAGCATCTATTAATGCAGCAACTTTTTCTCAAATAGCTATCTTAGGGAGTTCGACATCAGCATCTAAGCCTCATCAATCCTCACAAATTACAATAAAGCTATTAGAAGCACGACAAGTTAATATGCTACAAAACAATCATCTGTTATTGCAAGATTCTCGAATGTATGATGGTGCTGGTACTATAAAATTGGATGATACTTCTAGTTTATAATATAAGCAACATATTAGTTTACTTTGATCCTAGTCTGCAAAAGCTACTGCATCATCTAATGGTGACCTCACAAACTTTATATTTGTTGTTCATGGTTGGACCTCAATGGATACATATAGAACAAGGTTCTATTTTAATAGGGTTGCAAATAAGGATAATGAAAGAGGCCCCGTATGAGTACTTTGACAAGTAATAGAAGAAGTTTCTTGATTTTCAACCTTAAGAACAAGGTTGATTTTAAGGAAGTGGAATGATAGGATTCCCTAATTTTAAAGATCTTTTCAAATCTATAAGATTCCTTTGATTTGAAGAATCTAGTTATTAAGAAAAACTTTTGACCTTAGACAATGATTTATTTTCTCAATTATGCATTAGTTCCATTAGAAGGTTTATTTATATAATTGTATTTACTTTTTCTTGAATAATTAACATTTCAACCCTATAAATATGTAAATAATATTATTGGTTCCTTTTGTTTGGAGGCTCAACCTTCTTGAAGTGAAGTTAACCCCTCTCAAAGTGGTCATCTGAAGGCATGATACCCTCGAAGCAATCATAATTATCCCAAATTTTTTATTTTATCTATTAGTGTGATCGGGTTCACAATAGGATGTTGGTTGATGAGGATGTAAAGCCCCCACCCTTTTTGGGTCACCCACAAGGACCGTGACCCACTTGTCTTCCTAAATGGAGGCGCTATGCCTCAAGAGCGATGGAGGTTGGAATTGAGCGATAATGCTTGGGTGGGGCTTGGCTACAAAGCTAGCTCTCTCTTTCTTTCTGTCTCACACTCTCTTCCACAACTCCAAATATTCTCTCATTCTCTATAAATCAAAGCAAGTTCACCTTTCTCTATAATAGTTCTATTAGCTTTCAACATTGATTTAAATTTGAAAGATAGGGATTGTTTACTATACCAAATCACATTCATGTCACTTTAGGAGACACTATGCAAACATGATATGAATGCTTTAAATAAATTATTTTAGGTTATTATGAGGTTTTAAATATTAGTTAATGCAACAGATAATGGATATCGCCCGTTTTATCACTATTTAATAATGGTAAAAATCAAAATAATAGCCACAATCAAACATTATAAAATCATCATTATTTAATAATATGATCATTTATTTGGATTAAAGAATAAATGACCTTACATATTGCACCATTTTGTGAGATTGGAACGTGGTGGTTTTTGGAACAAATTATTCGAAAAGTTAGCATGCGGTGTTCCTTCATGCCAACTATTCTCATCCATTAGCCAAGTAGTATAAAAGGTGAAGAATTTTCGAACGAACATTAATCAAAATATTGAATCAGCCTTGAAAATTTTAGATAAGGAAGTATGCTATCAATTATTAGCATTTTGAAAAGTTACAATATGGAAACTATGAAATTTTAATCATATATTTTAGTAGAAAATTAATTATAATTGCGTTTTTTAAATTATTAGCGAGTAGATCCAAGAAAAGAAATTCCAAACAAGAGAATATATTGCTATACTTTAGTTCTAAATAAATAAAATTTGGCCAAAGCTGTACCATTGAGGTATGGATGCAATCTTTTATACCAGTTAAGGTGTTTATGTTTTATTTGTAAACTTAAGATATGTTTCTAAAATTATCTTGCCATATTTGGAGTTTTTAGATTTTGAATGGAATGAATTACTGGTTTTGGAGGAACATTTATGCATTCAATTTTGTCAAGGACTTTTTCCCCTTTTTCCTTCCTAAGCAATAGAATTTCATTCTATGTATTATTTTATATTATATTGAGCAAATCACTTTTCCATGTTGTATGGAGAAATTACTTCCAAGGCATGCATATTTTAAAATTTTGATAACAATTATCAATGCAGAAACTTAAAGATTACATATTAATTTATCTAACATGCATCAAGATCATATCTTTGCTTTATACTATAGAATCGTTTAATCTAAATTATGCATATAAATAAAATCATCAGATCATACTTGATCTTCAAGATAAAAAGTCATACTACTTGTCTTGAAGCCTGCCTTAAGATATAGGGATCATATCACTTACCTTAAGAATAATTGGTAAATCCTTTTGTGCTCTTTAGCCGTTCAATCGTCCGGCCTCTAGTATCGTCCACGCGAAGTCCCCGAATGATCAGATTCTCGGGAGTGCTAGCTCGCGAAAAAATAACTTTGCCGATCTTGAATCCTTCCACTTGAATCTTCCTCCAAGATCTACCAAACTTTTTCTAACACCAGAATCACACCAGAATTTTCTTTTCTAACTCTTTACAATCCATAACATGATCGTTGTTGTTCTATTGTGTTGTTATGTTATGATATGGTAAAGAATGTCCTTTGATTTATAGGGTCAACTCAGCCTTCAGCTTATTAAATTCTAACACTTAGAATTCTGCCATTTGGTGAAAACCAAAGAGACACAATGTTTTAATTCTGACGTTTGGTGAAAATCTTTAAATTCTAACACTTAGAATTTACGTTTTAATTCCGACACTGAAAACCAAAGAGATGTGAATTCTAAAACTTAGAATTCCATCATTGGTTAATTCAAAGAGGTAAATGAATTCTAACACTTAGAATTCCAATGGAACCGTTTGGAGAAGATTAATGTTATGCATTAAATTCTACATGAGAATTTAATCTCTCATGAGATGAGATTTTAGCCATCTCATCATGTGAGATCCTTATGCGAGAAAACTCTTTTCACACATGGGGGTTAGGTTTGGGTTTTGGTTTAAGCTGATTTGAATTTATTGGATTGAACCTACATAGATCATGGTCCTAGCCCAAATCAAATTTAGCTAGTCCTGAATCTATTTAAATCCAAATCAAGTCTAATTTCAAATCAATATTTGAAGTTGATTAGTCCTTCTAATAGACTTAAACTTAATTGAATCTTATTCACTTGTACTTAACCCAATTGAGATAATTCAATCAATCAAATTGATTAATTAAATCATATACGATTCTCAATCGTTGATCAACAAATAGATCATCCTACGAAACTTCTATGCATGTAACTCTTTAAGTTCGAACCTAAGCCGGTAGCATAGGAACAACTTTCTATACTAATCGATGTGCCCATCTAGCAATGGAACCCGACGTTCGGATAGGTCGAAGAGTTGCCGAGCAAACTCCAATAACCCTAAGAAATAGTTACCGTATAATTCATCCTCTTGACCACAAATGTTAAGGATGGCTTAAGAGCCTGTCAACTCTAAACAGCAAATCCATAAAGTGATTTCAACTTTAGTGATCATGTGACCTTCACATGAAGTGCCTTGGCCAAGGTCTTGCTAAATTGAAACACAAGCATTTCTCCTTTTAACAGGATAGGTCAAATTCCATCTTGATCCACAACTGACTACCACAAGTACTTGACTGCACCCAGTAACCTTTCGTAGCTGGATTAGAAATCCAGGTGGTCCGGCACCTAAGTACAATGAGTTGCTTGTAAGCCACTGGTTGTGATCTTCAGGTCTGAAGGATACTTATACCTATATCTTCTCGGATTAACTCTTGACAGCAGAGTATCCGGAAATGAGTCACGTTCGGTGAAATGTACTCCTACACTTTCACCTGTATGTCATACCAGTGTCTCTACACTCCTTGGTTAAGAGGATAACCAACAAATATGATATACAACGTCCTATAATTGATAGTACTATGGCCCTGTCATAGTATATCATTTGGTCGCGAACTCTTTTAAGGACCTTCAAAGATAAATCCTCCTTTATCGTGAAGGAAGATCCTGAGGGCTTCATTACTATTAGGAGTTTTAAGAAGATGTTCTTGTAATGAATAAACTGCCAAATAACTTTTATTAATATATCAATTTATATACAATTTACATCAGCACAATCATCAAATGATTGGCTTTAGGATACAATTCCCAACAAACTCCCACTTAGCCTAAAGCCACTCATTACAGTATCTAATACCCATCTTCAACTTATAGTTGTCAAACTCCTTGATGCTGAGTGCTTTAGTAAATGGGTCACCTAGGTTTTCCTTTCCATCAATCTTCTGAAGATTTATGTCACCTCGGTCTACTATCTCTCGAATAAGATGAAACCGGCGCAGTATGTGCTTGGTGCGCTGATGTGCTCGTGGTTCCTTTGCTTGAGCTATGGCACCAGTGCTGTCACTGTATAACAGGACTGGTTCATCTATGGAAGGTGTCACTCCAAGCTCGGAGATGAACTTTCGCAGCCACACAGCTTCTTTCGCAGCATCTGATGCAGCGATGTACTCTGCCTCGCACACCGAATCTGCCACTGTATGTTGCTTGGAACTTTTCCAGCAAACAGCTCCACCATTTAGGATAAACACGAAACCCGATACACTTTTGCTATCATCATGATCTGATTGAAAACTGGAATCAGTATATCCAACAAGTTTCAAATCAGACTCTCCATAGACTAACCACTGGTCCTTAGTATTTCTCAAATACTTAAGGATTGTCTTAACAACTTGCCAGTGTTTTTCTCCTGGATCAGATTGGTATCTACTCACTACTCCTAGTGAGTATGCCACATCTGGTCTTGTACATGTCATGGTGTACATAATCGATCCTACTGCCGAAGCATATGGAATTCGACTCATACGTTCTCTTTCATTAGGAGTTGTCGGACAATCCTTCTTAGAAAGATGAATTCCATGGCCTATCGGAAGATAGCCTTTCTTGGAATTCTCCATGCTAAACCTCTTTAGCACTGTGTCAATGTACGTAGATTGGGATAAACCTAGCATCCTCTTAGATCTATCTCTATAGATCTTCATCCCTAGGATGTATGATGCTTCTCCCAGATCTTTCATGGAGAATTGTGATGATAACCATGTCTTTATTCCTTGTAATGCAGGGATATCATTCCCGATTAAGAGAATATCATCCACATATAATACAAGAAATACAATAACAGAATCGTTAGCCCATTTATAAATGCAAGGTTCTTCTTTATTCTTAATAAAGCCATAAGATTTGATCACTTTATCAAATCGTATGTTCCAACTCCTTGATGCTTGCTTAAGTCCATAAATAGACTTCTGTAGCCTGCACACTTTAGACTCGTCTTCAGATATAAAACCTTCAGGCTGTATCATATACACCTGTTCTTCTAAATCACCATTTAGAAAAGCGGTTTTAACATCCATCTGCCAAATCTCATAATCGAAGTGTGCTGCTATAGCTAGCATAATCCGAATGGATTTCAGCATTGCCACAGGAGAAAACGTTTCGTCATAGTCAATACCATAACGTTGACGATACCCCTTGGCAACCAGACGTGCTTTATAGGTCTCTACCTTTCCGTCTGCGCCTCTTTTCCTCTTGAAAACCCATTTACACCCTATGGGTTTTATCCCTTCGGGTGGGTCAACTAATGTCCATACATTATTGTCCTTCATGGAATCAAGTTCGGATTTCATGGCATCAAGCCATTTATTAGAGTCAGTCCTTTGCATAGCATCCATATAGGTGATCGGATCCTCGTTGTTCTCATCGAGTTCAACAGGATCATCGTTCTGGACCAAGAAACCCAAGTATCTGTCCGGTTGATGTGGTACTCTACCAGATCGCCTTAATGGTGCATCTAAAATGGGTTTTGAGTTTGATCTAATCAACTCAGATTCTAAGGGTTCACTGGTTTGTGTTGTTCCTTCTACTTGATGAACTTCCTCAAGTTCAACATTAGAGCTATTTGTTCCTTCACTAAGGAACTCCTTTTCAAGAAAAACTGCTCTATTACTAATGAACAACTTTTGTTCTTCAGTATTGTAGAAGTAATATCCTTTGGTTTCTTTCGGATAGCCGATGAAAAAATATTTGTCAGATTTGGGTTCAAGTTTGTCTGATTTTGCACGTTTCACATAAGCCGGACACCCCCAGACTCTCAGATAGGTAATAACCGGTTTATGTCCATACCACATCTCATGTGGAGTTTTAGAAACAGACTTACTTGGAACCTTATTGAGAATATGACAAGCTGATTCTAATGCATATCCCCAAAATGATATTGGCAAGCTTGCAAAACCCATCATGGACCGAACCATGTCTAATAAGGTTCGATTCCTTCTTTTCGACACACCGTTATGCTGCAGTATTCCTGGAGGAGTCCATTGGAAGAGAATCACATTCTTCCTTAAATATGTCACAAAGTTATTTAAAAGGTATTCACCTCCTCGATCTGATCGAAGGGTCTTAAGACATTTTTCTGTTTGTTTTTCTACTTCTTTATGATATAGTTTGAACATTTCAAACGACTCAGATTTATGTCTCATAAGATAGACATAACCGAACCTAGAAAGGTCTCTGTAAAAGTAATGAAGTAGTAATATCCACCTTTGGCACAAGTGCTCATTGGTCCACATACATCAGTATGTACTAGACCAATAGCTCTTTGGCTCTTTCACCTTTTCTAGTAAAAGATGACTTGGTCATTTTACTAAGAAAACAGGATTCATAGGTAGTTAATGATTCACAATCATCAACTCAAAGGATGCCCTCCTGGGTTAACCTGTTTAATCTGTTCTTGTTGATATGACCCCGCCGATGGTGCCAAAGATAAATATCTGTGACATCAGTTATTCTAGGGTGCTTACTTGATTTGTACACTACATTCATAGGCTGTGATAATATATAAATGCCATTAGATAAATGCCCAGTCATTACAGTGACTCCATTCATAATGATATTCAAAGTAACATCCTTTATTGAAATTTCATAATGACTGTTAGCCAGAAGGCCTACAGAAATTACATTCAACAAGAACATTGGAAAAAAATGACAATCATTTAGTACGATGAAATTTCTATTGAAAACTATTTCAAGAACTCCTAATGCCAGAACTGGAACTAATCTTCCATCGCCGATTAAGGAATCTTTCATTGTCCTCAAATCTTCTAGTGACTTGTAGTCCCTACAATGAATTACAAATGTTAAAAGGACTCCCGGTATCCAATACCCAGGTATGATTATCATATACAGAAAAATTATAAGGTGTTATCATATAAATACCTTGTTGAGCACATCTTGCCCTTTTTTCTTTTTTGGCCTGTTTGGATCAAGTGTGGCAATGTAAAGAGGACAGTTCCTCTTCCAGTGCCCTTGTATCTTGCAATGAAAGCATTCAGCTTAACTTTTATCAACTTTCTTTTTCTGCATCTAACCCTTATAGATGTCCTAGCATGTTGCACCTTTTTCTTATTCTTTTTCTTCTTTCCTTTCCCAAAGGGTTGACGCCCTACCTTAGATCCTTCAATCACATTAACCAAAACCTTAGAGAGCTAGTTATCCTTCTCAAAGTTCTGTAACAACCTCAACAAACTGTGGTAGTTGACTGCAGGCTTTGTCATTCGAAAATGAGTAAGGAAAGGTCGGAAGGATGGAGGCAAGGAATTCAGGATCGCATCTTTTCCCAACTGCTCATGTAGGGGAAAGCTGAGCTTGTTTAGGAGTTCTATCTTCTTGATCATGTACAATACATGATCAGTGACAGGAGATCCATCCCTCATTCAAGCATTAAAAATAGCACAACTAGTCTTGCACCTTTCAACGTCGTCGGGTGTGCCAAAAGATTCATTCAACGCTTGAATGATTTCTTCCGGCTGAGCATTCTCAAACCAGCGATCGAATTCATCGTTCATTACTACTAACATGATGCAACACATGCTAGTTCTATCACTGAGCCACTTTTGATAAGTGTCTCTCTCAGAACTTTGGGTGTTTGCATTAGGTATCTTAGGTGCAGGATTATTCAATATATAGAATCCTCTCATGCTCAAGGACAATCTTAAGTTTTCTAAACCAGCTATTGAAATTTAAACCATTCAACTTGTCACTATCCAATAGAGACCTTAATGATAAATTAGTGGCCATTTTCTACATAAGAAAAAACTAAAGTTAGTAGTATATAAATTGATTCAGTATAAAGACTTAGACTTTAGTCTAAAGATTTTTCCACTATTTTGTTCAAATTGGCAGCCTCTACACCCTAATTTGAAGAATTATTCTTAATTCTTTAGTGGGCACTAAGATCTACATAGACTATATACAGGCCCAAGTGAAGCTTGCCAACCCATATGCATCTAAGAGTAGGTTCAAAACCAATTATTTTTTCAAACAATTCTTAGTGTTTAGTTTTGCCCCATGTTCCTCTTCAGCAGGCATGGAGTGCCTTCGCTGAAAGTTTTGGTTAGGTCCAACCATTAAATATATAATCAGTGCAATCTATCTATAGACAACCAAGCCTGAGTGAAGCTCGGCCCACCTGACTATCTATTCAATAGTTACGCTGACTTATCATATAATGAATGATAATTTTGATGGTTGACAAGCACCAGGCATGGAGTGCCTCCAATGATTGTCAAGACATCGGACTCATTATCACTTACCTTAATGGGAGGCTATGATCTAGTTATCATATAACTATTTCATTTTAAGGACCTAATAATTTTAGAGGATTTATTAATCTGAAGATAAATTGACTAGTCAAGTTCTCCCACTGAATCTTTGAAGTCAGTAGAATGAGACAAGATTAAGTCAGGCACCTAAATCAGTCAGACTGATTTCTTACAGGCATGGGTCAATTCGAATCAGGTAAATGATTTGAATCATAAATGGTCATCATGATGACCAGGTATGTGAGACCGATGGAAGGGATATGCCATTAACTCATTAAAGACGCATCAATACGAGTAGCTCCCAATTAAAAACCATTCTATCGTTGATCCTAGAACAACTTGCCAACTTACCTTGACATCATATGGTTAACCAATTTTGATTTGACCATCTAAGAGATTCATGCTCAACCATGGAGCCTAATCTACTTTCATTTTGTTTAATCAAAGACATGGACAACTACAACTATTGTTTGATTTAGAGCATCCTTAACCTAATCTAATTAATTTAGATTTGATCAAATACTCTTATAGTCCATTTGATTTAAAATTTAGGGTCTAACCCTTTATGGACCTGATTTAGTTAACCCAAAAGATTAAATTTATTTCATGTTTCCATAACTTCCATGTCATATATTTTGAATCATGTATCTCATTCCTATATTTAGATCATATCTAAAAGATTATGAATAAATATTTGACATTCAAATAAGACTCTCATAAATATTTGTATGTTTCATAACATAGACAACAAGCTATCATGTCTCATATCTATGTTTTATACTAAATATGCAAATATCATGCTTTTATACAACATCAATATATATCAAATATAAAACATCTCTTGAGAGTGTGTGTAATCTGTGTTTTGATGCCAAAGATCAATTTTGAATTATCATTTAACTAAGCATCAAAAAGAGAGACCATAACAGTACCGAAATACGTCATAGAATACCTCATTGAATGGGGTAATATGGATTTTAATCCATCTATGACTTAATAGCCAAGTGAACCGTTTTAGCCATAATTACACATATGCTATAAATTAGATCAAGACGAAACCAAGGCTTTGATACCATTTATAGAAAGAAATTACCTCCAAGGCATACATATTTTAAATTTTGATAACAATTATCAATGCGGAAACTTAAAGATTACATATTAATCTATCTAACATGCATCAAGATCATATCTTTGCCTTATACTATAGGATCGTTTAATCTAAATTATACATAAATAAAATCATCAAGATCATATCTTGATCTTCAAGATAAGAAGTCATACTACTTGTCTTGAAGCCTGCCTTAAGATATAGGGATCATATCACTTACCTTAAGAATAATTGGTAAATCCTTTTATGCTCTGCAGCCGTTCAATCGTCCGGCCTCTAGTATCATCCACGCGATGTCCCCGAATGATCGGATTCCCAAGAGTGCTAGCTCATGAAAAAACAACTTTACTAATCTTGAATCCTCCCACTCAAATCTTCCTTCAAGATTCACCAAACTTTTTCTAACACCAGAATCACACCAGGATTTTCTGTTCTAACTCTTTAGAATTTCAATCCATAACATGATCGTTATTGTTCTGTTGTGTTGTTGTGTTGTGATCTGGTGAAGAATGTCCTCTGATTTATAGGCTCAATTCAACCTTCAGCCTGTTGAATTCTAACACTTAGAATTCTTCCATTTGGTGAAAACCAAAGAGATGCAACGTTTGGTTAATTCCGATGTTCGTAAAAACATGTGAATTCTAACACTTAGAATAACGTTTGTTAATTCCGACACGTTCGGTGAAAATCAAAGAGATGTGAATTCTAACACTTAGAATTCCATCATTGGTTAATTCAAAGAGGTACATGAATTCTAACACTTAGAATTCCAATGGAACCATTTGGAGAAGATTAATGTTATGCATTAAATTCTACATGAGAATTTAATCTCTCATGAGATGAGATTTCAGCCATCTCATCATGTGAGATTCTTATGCGAGAAAACTCTTTTCCATATGGGGTTTGGGTTTGGATTTTGGTTTAAGCTGATTTGAATTTATTGGATTGAACCTACATAGATCAAGGTCCTAGCCCAAATCAAATTTGGCTAGTCCTGAATCTATTTAAATTCAAATCAAGTCTAATTTTAAATCAATATTTGAAATTGATTAGTCCTTCTAATAGACTTAAACCTAATTGAATCTTATTCACTTATACTTAACCCAATTGAGACAATTTAATCAATCAAATTGATTAATTAAATCATATACGATTTCCAATCATTGATCAACAAATAGATCATCTTAGGAAACTTCTATGCGTGTGACTCTCTAGGTTCAAACCTAAGCCGGTAGCATAGGAACAACTTTCTATACTAATCGATGTGCCCATCTAGCAATGGAACCTGACGTTCGAATAGGTCGAAGAGTTGCCAAGCAAACTCCAAGAACCCTAAGAAATAGTTACCGTATAATTCATCCTCTTGACCACAAATGTTAAGGATAGCTTAAGAGCCTATCAACTCTAAATAGCAAATCCATAAAGTGATTTCAACTTTAGTGATCATGTGACCTTCACATGAAGTGCCTTGGCTAAGGTCTTGCTAAATTAAAACACAAGCATTTCTTCTTTTAAAAGGATAGGTTAAATTCCATCTTGATCCACAACTAACTACCATAAGTACTTGACTGCACCCAGTAACCTTTCATAGTTGGATTAAATATCCAGGTGGTCCGGCTTCTTTGTACAATGAGTTGCTTGCAAGTCACCGGTTATGATCTTCAGGTCTTAAGGATACTTATATCTATATCTTCTCGGATTAACTCTTGATAGCAGAGTATCCGAAAATGAGTCACGTTCGGTGAAATGTACTCCTACACTTTCACCTGTATATCATACTAGTGTCTCTACACTCCTTGGTTAAGAGGACAACCAACAAATATGATATACAACATCTTATAATTGATAGTACTATGGCTCTGTCATAGTATATCATTTGGTCGCGAATACTTTTGAGGACCTTCAAAGATAAATCCTCCTTTATTGTGAAAGAAGATCCCGATGGCTTCATTACTATTAGGAGTTTTAAGAAGATATTCTTGTAATGAATAAACTGCCAAATAATTTTTATTAATATATCAATTTATATGTAATTTACATTACCACAATCATGGCTTTAGGATACAATTCCCAACACATGTATCATTATTAGATGATTTATTTATCTATTGATCTTATCAAATCATGTCATTGCCCATCTTAAAGGCAATTGGGTTTAGTAAGTATCCACTGTCTCTCTTCCTTCTTCACTTAATTTCTTTTATACCTATTATATTTCTTTTCTTTTCTTCCTTTATTCTTTCCTTTTTTTTTAATTATTACTTTTTCTTCTTATTTGTTTTCTTTTACACCTATACTTATCGTAATCTTTTTTTTTTTTTTTTTTTTTTTCATTTTTAGGTATCCTTAAGCCTATAAAAAAGGTTCTTCTTGTTCTCTAAAGGCCATTATAATGTCCATTAAAAAATGAGGCCCTCTATATCTCTCTTTGTCTTTGCTTTTCTCTTCTTCTCTCAAAGATCCTCCCTTATTGCAGCTGCTCCTCTTGAAGATCTTTGCAATTCTCTTAAAGCCAGTAATATCTCTCTTGACTACTGTATCAACACTCTCAAGACGGATCCCACTAGTGGCTCTGCTGACTTCGCAGGGTTGAGCGTCATTGCTGTAGAAGTACTGATTAGCAAGGCCACAGACATTGAGTCCAAACTTGAAGGCGAAAAGGAGGTGCAGGTGTGCCTTTCGATCTACTCAAAAATAATAGAATTTCTGCCATCGATGAGAAATTATATGGCATTAAAGGAATACGGAAGTGCCATACCTGAAATCAACGAGTACAGAGACACGGCAAGGTTGTGCAATGAACCGTCAATTAAGGATGCCAACGATGATTTCTTGAAAGCGTCTAACCTTGCCTTAGCCATTGCTCATTATTTGGGAAAGATTTGAAATAGCATAGCTTGACTCGTTTAATGCATTAACTTGTTTCAATGCATTGCTAGTTGGGTCAAGTTACTTGTTGAATAATTAAAACGGTAAGGTTTTGGTTTAGAATTTTGACCCATTTAATAAATATGTTGGGTCTGGTTTGATAGAAATTTGGCCTAACTTGTACTCAGCCTAACTTGATTGCAATCCCTATCGGTGTAGGTCTTCTTAGAATTTATTTTGTTACATGCTTTGTACTGTATTAATGTCTGGCATTTGGACAAACTCAATAAAATGAATGATATAACCACATTGTTATAATAATTTATACTTCATCGATTGTTCTTTGAAATCGAGTTTCATAATTAGAACACATAAGTTCCTTTGCCATTTCTTAGTTATGATTTCAATTAACTTTAACCAAATCAAAATTTGATTATAGTAATTAGATAATTTTTTATATTTCTAATCAAAATGCAATGCTCCTAAAAGCAATCACGCATATGTGATTTCGTGCATCGATCGGTTCCTTAATTTAGTTTTGGAAAAATACAGTTTTAACTCTTGAGCTTGGCTTATTAGTTATAGAAATTTGAATGATAATATTTAATTTTTGATAATTTAAGATTACCGTAAATTATGATAATTTAATTTTTTTTAAAAATTAAAATTATCAAAATATGATAATCTCATATTATGTTTTTTATTTTTATAATATATAATAATATTTAATTTTATTATATTTAATATACACTTATCTAATATTAATATTAAATATATTAGCAACGCTTGGCACGAGAATTCTCCTTTTTAACTCCAATCTCGTTCGAACTCCCGTTCGTCACCATCACCCTTACCAGAACCACCTTTACCGTCCTTTTGCTTCCCGTCTCCTGCGACCTAACCTTTTGGTCCTATTTCTTTCCAGCCACGAGAGGGTCCCGATTAGACTGCTTCAACTTACTTATCTCCTCAGCACGAGCCTCGGCCTCCTTCTGGAGCTGCCGAAATATGTCATCAAATTTGATGGGGCCAGTTGACCCCATGAAAAATAAAATTTTTTTAGACGGCCCACCTTAATCTAGGCGTCGGCCGACGGCTCCAAGGCCGACACCTCCAAGACCGACGGCTCCAAGACCGACTGCCCCAAAGGCCGACACCTCCAAGACCGGCCCTAAAAGCCGACGCCTTCAAGACCGGCGGCCCCAAAGGCCGACACCTCCAAGATCGGCACCTCCAAGGCCGGCACCTCCAAGACCGACGGCCCCAAAGGCCGACACCTCCAAGACCAACGGCTCCAAGACCGACGGCCCCAAAGGTCGACACCTCCAAGACAGACGGCTCCAAGACCGACGGCCCCAAAGGCCGACACCTCCAAGACCGACGGCCCCAAAGGCCGACACCTCCAAGACCGACGGCCCCAAAGACCGACGGCCCCAAAGGCCGACACCTCCAAGATCGATGGCCCCAAAGGCCGACACCTCCAAGGCTGGCACCTCCAAGTCAGGCAGCCCCGGCACCTTCATAGCCAGCCCCCTACGTCTCCAAGCTAGGCGGCCCCGGCACCTCCCAGTCGGCCCCGACAACTTCCTAGTCGGCCCCCTATGTCTCCAGGTGAGTCGGCCCCAGCACCTTCCCGGCCGGCCCCGGCACCTCTCAGTCGGCCCAGCGCTTCCCAGGTGGTCCGGTATCTTCCTAGCCGGCCCTCTACGTCTCCAAGCGAGTCGGCCTCGGCACCTTCCCAGCCGGCCTCAGCATCTTCCTAGCCGGCCCACCTACATCTACAAGCTGGCCGGCCCCAGCACTTCCCGGCCGGCCCCGGCACCCTCAGTCGGCCCCGACACATCCTCCGCCTCTCCAGTCCCGCCGAGTCGGCCAAGGCCATCCCCGGCCAGCTCGACTCGGCCCCGGCATCTCCAGTTCTGCTGAGTCGGCCAAGGCCATCCCCGGCCAGCCCGACTCGGCCCCGACGTCTCCAGTTCCGCCGAGTCGGCCAAGGCCATCCCCAGCCGGCCCGATTCGGCCCCGACGTCTCCGAGTCGATCGAGTCGGCCCAGCCCCGGCACTGTCTTGCCAGCAGGATTGGCCCCATCCATCTCGGGTCGACCTGGCTCGGCCCTCCTGATAAGATGGAATTTTTCAATTCCCGCCAGATCAGTCCCAGCTGTTCAAGAAATCGCCTCTCTGACGTGTGCCGCCCGACAATGCCAGATTCAGCAACCCACTGACCATGCTGGTGATGGACAGGTCCCACCAACCAGCGCAGATTCACGCAACTAAACTCCATAGACATCCCCTCCTCACGCAATCTCACATGATCATGCCAGGGTCAACCCCTATAAAAAGGTGAATCCACTCACCAAACAGGTATGCGTGATAACCCCCAAAAATCGCCATATCAACTCTCAGAAAGGGATTCCTCCTCTATGAGATCCCTCTTTCTACACTAAAAAGGGCTCACTCGAGCCCCTCTTCAGCTGTGTCCTCAGTCACTAACTTGGCCATTGGAGGGTCCCACCGGAGACCCCCTCCGGTCCTGGGACTTTTTTACAGGTAACCCGGTGAAGCGAGGATTCGAGAAGCACCTCCGTTCCCGACGTCGAGGACCAGTGACCGAGCGTCATCAGATTGGCGCGCCAGGAAGGGGGATAAGAAAAAGTAGCAAACGTTCTCCCAGAGCTACATCTTTCGTCCCCTCTCTTCTTCTAGAAGCCATGGTGGTGACACGAGCTCAAGACACCTCCATCAGCTGCCCAGCGGGGTTTCCCCTGCCAACTAGACAACAGGAGGCCAATCCCCCTGCTGCCAACCCTCCGATCGCCTGCCCGCCGCCGAACGCCGCTGTCCAAACAGCGGAGCAGCTGGCTACTCTTTCCCAGCAAGTCCAGAATCTCACCGCCATGGTCCACGGGCTCCAGCAACAACAGTCCATGGCCACCCAACATCAGACTGCTCCCCTTGCCAGTCAACAGTCGGCGAGGGGAGGTTCTCCTCGGCGGGAGGCCGGTCGGCGAGAGACCGGCCGACGTCAGGTTTTCCCTAGGAAGCCTCGATGCGAGCCCTCCAAGCGGCCACGACACCGATAGCTGCTACAACTTGAAGCGGCCCATCGAAGAGCTCATCCAGCGGGGCTACCTCGGCAAGTATGTCCAAAAGGCGCCGCAGCCGCTACCAGCGCTCATGGGGGCCCCGCCTATCCAAGCCCCGGTCAACAATGCCCCTAGGGGCCATGCAAATTAGAGGAACTCGATGGAAACCCGTTCCACGTACCTGGAATGTGGACAACCTCCACCAGTATTACCAATGATGTACTCCCAGAAGCATGAGTAATAAAGAAGGCCCCATCTGACGCCACAGCTTGTTCTCCCTTGCGCCAAGTCTATCAAAAGGAGCTCACCGACATCACGGCCCACGGGACACCACTCGGCCCGGCACAGCGGTGCCCCCAAGTAGGTTAAGACCCTAAAGGCTCCGTACCCGGCTGAGTTGCCACTTGGGCGGAACACAAACCCCCAAGATGGTTCAAAAGGAGCTCACTGGCATTGCAGCCCACGGGACACCACTCGGTCCCAGCACGGCGGTGCTTTCGAGTAGGTTAAGACCCTAAAGGCTCCGTACCTGACTGAGTCGCCACTTGGGCGGCACATAAACCCCCAAGATGGTTCAAAAGGAGCTCACTGGCATCGCAGCCCATGGGACACTACTCGGCCCTGGCACGACGGTGCCCCCGAGTAGGTTAAGACCCTAAAGGCTCTGTACCCGACTGAGTTGCCACCTGGGCGGAACACAAACCCCCAGGATAGTTCAAAAGGAGCTCACTGATATCGCGGCCCACGGGACATCACTCGGCCCCGGCACGGCGGTGCCCCCGAGTAGGTTGAAACCCTAAAGGCTCCGTACCCGGCTGAGTCGCCACTTGGGCGGAACACAAACCCTTAGGTTGGTTCAAAAGGAGCTCACTGGCATCGCGGCCCACGGGACACCACTCGGCCTCGGCACGGTGGTGCTCCGAGTAGGTTAAGACCCTAAAGGCTCCGTACCCGGCTGAGTCACCACTTGGGCGGAACACAAACCCCCAGGTTGGTTCAAAAGGAGCTCACTGGCATCGCAGTCCATGGGACACCACTCGGCTCCGGCACGGAGGTGCCCCTGAGTAGGTTAGATCCTAAAGGCTCCGTACCCGGCTGAGTTGCCACTTGGGCGGAACACAAACCCCTAGGTTGGTTCAAAAGGAGCTCACTAGCATCGCGGCCCATGGGACACCACTCGGCCTCGGCATGGCGGTGCCCCCGAGTAGGTTAAGACCCTAAAGGCTCTGTACCCGGCTGAGTCACCACTTGGGCGGAACACAAACCCCCAGGTTGGTTCAAAAGGAGCTCACTGGCATCGCGGCCCACGGGACACCACTCGGCCTCGGCACGGCGGTGCCCCCGAGTAGGTTAAGACCCTAAAGGCTTCGTACCCGGCTGAGTCGCCACTTGGGCGGCACACAAACCTCCAAGATGGTTCAAAAGGAACCTGACGACTCTCAGCTCTCAGGTCACCCTCCGGGGTTCAAAAGACTTCCAGACTCCGCGTTGGGAGAGGATTACTAGCCGCCCTCATCTAGCCAAAGAAGGCGCGCAGACGTCCATCCAAGGCAGCGCAAGAGGAAAGAGGTTTCCCCACCCAGAAGGAATCATAGTTAAAGCTAACATGAAAGAGCAGATGCCAAGGTAAAAGTTATACACTCCTTTCGCTTAGCTGATGCAGGGCATGCAAGCTCAAGGAGTGTGGGGCGCATTTGATGGGGCCAGTTGACCCCATGAAAAAAAAAAAATTTGGACGGCCCACCTCAATCTCGGCGTCGGCCGACGGCTCCAAGGCCGACACCTCCAAGACCAACGGCTCCATGACCGATGGCCCAAAGGCCGACACCTCCAAGGCGTCCAAGACCGACGGCCCCAAAAGCCGATGGCCCCAAAGACCGACGGCTCAAGACCGACGGCCCCAAAGGCCGACACCTCCAAGACCGGCCCCAAAGGCCGACGCCTCCAAGACCGGTGGCCCCAAAATCTGACACCTCCAAGACCGGCACCTCCAAGGCCGGCACCTCTAAGACCGACGGCCCCAAAGGCCGACGGCTCCAAGACTGACGGTCCCAAAGGCCGACACCTCCAAGACCGACGGCCCCAAAGACCGACACCTCCAAGACCGATGGCTCCAAGACCGACGGCCCCAAAGGCCGAAACCTCCAAGACCAACGGCTCCAAGACCGATGGCTCCAAGACCGACGGCCCCAAAGACCGATGGCTCCAAGACCGATGGCCCCAAAGGCCGACACCTCCAAGATCGACGGCCCCAAAGGCCGACACCTCCAAGGCTGGCACCTCCAAGCCAGGCGGCCCCGGCACCTTCCTAGCCGGCCCCCTACGTCTCCAAGCTAGGCAGCCCCGGCACCTCCCAGTTGGCCCCGGCAACTTCCTAGCCAGCCCCCTATGTCTCCAAGCGAGTCGACCCCGACACCTTTCCGGCCAGCCTCGGCACCTCTCAGTCGGCCCGGCGCTTTCCAGGCAGCCCGGCATCTTCCTAGCCGGCCCTTTACATCTCCAAGCGAGTTGGCCCCGGCACCTTCCCAGCCGGCCCCAGCATCTTCCTAGCCGGCCCACCTACATCTCCAAGCTGGCCGGCCCCAGCACTTTCCGGCCGGCCCCGGCACCTCTCAGTCGGCCCCGACACATCCTCCGCCTCTCCAGTCCCGCCGAGTCAGCCAAGGCCATCCCCGGCCAGCCTGACTCGGCCCCGGCGTCTCCAGTTCCGCCGAGTCGGCCAAGGCCATCCCCGGCCAGCCCGACTCAGCCCCAGCCTCTCCAGTTCCGCTAAGTCGGCCAAGGCCATCCTAGGCTGGCCTGACTCGGCCCCAACATCTCCAGTTCTGCCGAGTCGACCAAGGCCATCCCCGTCCAGCTCGACTCAGCCCCGGTGTCTTCAGTTTGCCGAGTCGGCCAAGGCCATCCCCGGCCGGCCTGACTTGGCCTCGGCATCTCCGAGTCCGTCAAGTCAGCCCCGCCCCGGAACTGTCTGCCAGCGGGATTGGCCCCAGCCATCTCGGATCGACCCGGCTCGGCCCTCTTGATAAAACGGGATTTCCCAGTTCCCATCAGATCAGCCCCAGCTATTCAAGAAACCGCCTCTCTGACGCGCGCCGCCCGACAGTGCCAGATCCAGCAACCCACTAACCATGCTGGTGATGGGACAGGACCCACCAACCAGTGCAGATTCACGCAACTAAACTCTGCAGACATCTCCTCCTCACGCAATCGCATGTGATCATGCCAGGGTCAACCCCTATAAAAAGGTGAATCCACTCACCAAACAGGTATGCGCGATAACCCCCAAAAATCACCATCTCAACTCTCAGAAAGGGATTTCTCCTCTCTAAGATCCCTCTTTCTACACTAAAAAGGGCTCACTCGAGCCCCTCTTCAGCTGTGACCCCAGTCACTAACTTGACCGTCGGAGGGTTCCACCGGAGCCCCCTCCGGTCCCGGGACTTTTCTGCAGGTAACCCGGCGAAGCGAGGATTCGAGAAGCACCTCCGTTCCCGACGTCGAGGACCAGTGACCGAGCATCATCAAAATTCATTATACGCCCGTGGGTGCTTGGGATCATAAATCTGCAAGAACTCCTTGCGGACGGCAGCGAGGAGATCGTCGATGTAGAGGAGGTGGAGAATCCGCTGGTAGACGGCGACGAAGACAAGACCGAGGTCATTGTGGAAGGCCCACTTGAGCATGTAGGCAGCGCCACCCGTGGGCTCGTCCTAGCTGAAGGAGGTCTCGGCGGAGCGCTCCTCGAGGAGGCATGAGCGGATAAGGGTGTCGATCAAGGAGCCCTTAATTAAGGGCGTTGCCCCATGACCATAGGATCAGCCCGCCCCGGGTGAAGATCAATAGCTGCTCCAACATCTCTCCTCCTCGAATTCCCTGAAAAGTTGATCAGCTCCAGGATCCAAGGTCCAAAAATTGGAAAATTCTGATAGAAATCGGGGGAGAGAGAGAGAGAAGCGATCGGGATAGATTGGAACCCCTTGAGATCAGCGATCGAGAGAAACGATTCATACCTAGATTGCGTTTGGCCTTGGAGAAACCCTAGAATAAATAAACAAACAAACAAATAAATAAAAAGCTAGAAAACAAAGAGAGAGAGGAGATGGTTTCATCATTTTTGGGTGGAGGTGGGGATATATCGGAGTGGGGGCCGGGGAAAGAGACCTGAGCCGTTCGCAGACGTCGAAATGCTGCCGCGAGGAGGCGGGCGCGGGCTGGGTCAGGGCTCGGTCGGCTGAGACCGTTGATTTCGACTGGCCAGATCTGACTAACTAGTACCCGGAAGCTCATGCAATGACCGCCCAAGCCCGAAACCCAGCCACCGTCCAGCCCACTGTATACCCGAGCAAGCGGAGAGCCAAGTATAAGTTGCTATGAAGAGAGATCAATTTATTTATTTATTAGTTTAAAATTTAAGAAAGACGAGAGCTAAAATCTCTTATTTGGATGATACATAAAGCAGAAGAGGAAAGAATTGGGGTTGATATGGCTGATCCAGCGCCGTCAGGTTAACGATAAAGGAGATCGACAGCGTCCCGCTCCTACCTCCGAGGCCAACCTTCGAGGCCAACCTTCGAGACCTCCCTTCGAGGCCAACCTTCGGGGCCCATCTCGGCCTCCGGGGCATCCATCATGGTCTGGCCCTTAGGACCCGATAGCTAATAGCACGGGCCACCTGGCATGCCCACATGGCCTACTACCCGCCTGCTACGGTACGTCACCATACTTCATTAAGGCGTATGGTCCACCACACATCCATTACAGTAGTGGCCATACCCCGTTACGCTGTACAACACACCACTCGCCTGTGACTACGTATGGCCATATCCTGTTACGGTGTATGACCCGCCACTCGCCTGCGGCTGCATGTGGCCATACCTCTTAACGGTGCATACCTGATATAGACGCAGCCGTCCGACACTTGTAAGGCCATGCTGGCGAATGGCAAATCAGGCAGGACACCTCTGACGCACAGTAACGATACGGCCTGCCACTGTCAGCCCCTCCTTTTTGTTCGTTATCGGACAGAGATATCATGAGATCGGCAACCTTCTGGAAGCATGGAGAGGGAGAGATCTCTGAACAGGTATAAAAGCCTGCACTTGCGAGGAAGGAAGGATCCTGGACTCTAATTTTCTATAGCTTTCTTCTGCTAGCTAACTCTTGTCTGTTCCTGAGTGACGGACTTAAGCATCAGAGGGTCCCCACCGGAACATCCGGTCTCCAGGGACTTTCTTGCAGAAGTTCGGCGAGGAGGACCTCCGTTTCCCTGGCGTTCAAGGAAGGTGACTCGGCGCAAACAGATTGGCGCACCGGGAAGGGGGGAAGAAGAAAAGTTTCGAACCTGTCAGCGACAACTTCTCTTTCTCTAAGCTCTCAAGCAATGGTGACGACCCACGCGCGAGAGGTCACCGCCAATCATGCTGTGGGGCAGCGTCAAGGGGCTGATCCGCTGGCGGTTGGTCCCTTAGCTCCCCTAACCGACGTTCCTGCACCACCACTACCACAACAGCTCCAAGAAGACCGGCTTGCCGCCCTTGCCGCACAAGTCCAATCTTTGGCAACAGTGGTCCAAGTCCTGCAGCACCAAGCTGTGGCGGCTCAGCAACCAGGGTGTTGGCCCAGATGACAACCCAAGAGGGGGGGGGGGGTGAATTAGGTTCTTTAAAAATTAAACCTTTTAAAATTTGTTTGCTTAGTGATGAAAGTGAATGCAATGCAAAAACAAAATACAATAAAGATAGAGATAGAGATAGAGATAAAAGCACGGCAAACACAAAGATTTTATAGTGGTTCGGTGTATCCAACACCTACGTCCACTCCCAAGATTCACTTGGGTCCACACTATAATCTTCCTTGATTACAGCCGAGTTGTTTTACAAGCTCACAACTCAAACTTGTTGTTTTCCCGGGATCACAACGAACCCAGCCGGTTTTCCGGGCTCACCAGCACAAAACCCTAACACAAGCTATACCAAGCTTGTACCGAGGTAAGACTACCTCCACTAGTTCAATCCCCCAGATTGAACTAGACACAAACAAAAGAAATATTGTTTTTCAAGTACACAGCTCCTCAATGAGCAAATCAAATAAAGAACAAGTTTAGAAAAGCCTGATTTGTAGTTGGTTGGCTTTTGAGCTTTTCTTCTTTCTTCTTCTCCTTGAAGTGTGAATCGGGCCTCAGCTCCGATTCTTCACAGTTGAAAGTTGGAGTTGATTTGAGCTTTTTCTTCCTTTCTTTGAATGTTGAAAATCTCTTGATTTGCTCTTGAATAGCTCTTGGATTTTCTTCTGAAGCTTTCTTGGATTGATGAACTTGAGCACAGATGAAGTCTTCCTTTGATTTCACACCTTTTCTTTCACTCTATTTTTGAATCTCGGATTTTTTCAAATGACGCTCTGTTTTTCCTCTTTTTCTGAAAGATTTTTCTTTTTCTCTCTTGATTTGTATTTCTCTCTTTGATTTGAAAACGGCTTCTCTATTTATAGATTCTGCAAAAATATAGCCGTTAGAAACAAAGAAATATAGCCGTTATTGAAAAATCTTACCGTTGACGCTGAGTTGGCATTCAGAAAAATCACGCCCAGATTTGTTGGAGTCGACTCCAGCTTTAGGCGAGTCGGCTCGAAGACGCGATACCAAAAATAGAAATATTCAGAAAGTCAAAGGGTCGACTCATCGAAAATAAGGTGTCGACTCCTGACAGTCGGGGGTCGACTCATGAAAAGCAAGGGGTCGACTCGCGAAGTGCTCAGAAAAATAACCTCTGGTGTCTGAGCGGAGTCGACTCACACAGTCATGGAGTCGGCTCGACAGAATCGGGGGTCGACTCGAGAAATCACATGGGTCGACTCGAGACAAACAGACATTTCTATACTGAGTGGAGTCGACTCTGAAACTCTAGAGTCGGCTCCGGAACGTATCAAAAATCAGAGAATTTTCTGATTGACTTGAAATTCGTTCCAGATTCATTTTAAATCAATTTTTGACTTGAATACAATAAAATTGTCATTAGGAATCAATTCAAGAAATGTTCCAAAAACTCATTGATTGAATATGAAGTATAAAAATTTCTTTTTGAAAGCTTAAACATGGAGCTTGAAGTTACTTTCAAATTGATTAAAGTCATACTTAACATACTCATTGATTGTTCTAAATAAATTCATTGCTCATGTAAATAAACTCATTGCATCTTTTAATATACTCATGGCTTTTGGTAATCATCAAAATCAATAAGATTGGGGCAACAATTTCTCAACAATCTCCCCAACAATCTCCCCCTTTTTGATGATGACAAAAACATTGAGTATATGCATGATTGATTAAAGAATTTATTTTATTTTCATAGTTAGGCTAGGCTCCCCCTGAATGAGGTAGCTCCCCCTATGAAACTCAAATAAGTATTCCATTCATTCAATTAGTTAATTTCTCCCATGCATATATAGTTATAAAACTCTCCCCCTTTTTTGTTATCAACAAAAAGGTAGAGAAGCATCAAACATAATCACATTCATTCATTCAAGATATGTTTTAACAAGATCTGAGATTCATTGATAATAGGAGAAGTACATTCAAACTCAGATTACATTGAGCATTCAAAACAGACTTTTCATTACATCAATGTATCAAAATGTAAAACATAATATGAACTTCATTACATTGCAAAGACTAAGCATCTATTACATCAAAAGTGAGTCCTTACAATCCTTGTTAAGTGATCTATAATATTCTTCATTCCGTCAGTTTGAATCTTAACATAATCCTTCAGTCTTTCATCTACAAAAGTACAAGCAGTTAATATTTTGTCTTGAAGTTCAGCATTGCATTTTGCATAGGTCTCACCATCTCCACAGATGTCTTTAAGTTCTTCAAAATATTCTTTAGGTCTCCACTTAAAGACTCAGTTGAAGTGCTAAGAGTTGATTCAATCTTGGTGATCCGATCATCTAATGAATAAAGAGTTTCTTTAAGATTCATAAATTTGTTGTCAAACTCTGATTTCAATTTATCTGCCTGATCATCAAGAAGACTTTAAGCTGCCTTAACTGAAGATCTGAAAAACCGACAGACGAAGAAGATGACTGATCAACCATCGGAGCAGGAGAAGGAGCTGGAGCAGGAACAGAAGAGCTCGGAGGTACAGGAGATGAATGTCTAACTGACGGTCCAGGTGCCTCAAATCCGCGGCTCTATCTTCCATCATACTTTCCTTTCCCATCTGCCATCCTTCTTCACAAAACCCATTCTATGAATAGTGGCCAAACTATAGTAATCGGTGTGTCTTAAATTTCTCATTGGCTCACTATCGGATATGATTATCCCTTGGCTTTGAAAGATTTTAGTTAGAATCATGCCGTAGGGTAAACTAGATTTCCTCTTGCTCCCACAATCAGCAATGTACCATAATATCATGCTCGGAAGATTAATGGGTTTTCCAGTCACTATAGCATCCATTACAAAGATATCTCTCAGAAACATAGTCAAATCTCCCAATCTTAGGGAATAGGATCCTACTACAAATATTATGGAGAAGTCTTAATTCTAAGGACAGTTGATTTGCAAAGACTTCTTCAAAACCAACAATCTCCCTGTTAAGCAATCTTGATAGAGCTGGGCTTCTATCATCATGAAAAAGTAGAGTACCGACACTGGAAGATCCAACAATCTTGAGAAGCAAATCCACTGTCACAGTTATTCTATTTCCTCTAATGATGCTTACAAGTCCATTGTCTCCTCTTGATAGATTTTTATAAAATTCTTTAACTAGGGCTGGGTAGGTTGGACAATCTAAAGAACAATCTTCTCCCAACCCATTTCAATCAACTGCCTCCCCACAAGAAATCCTTCTGCCTCAAATAATTCAAAATCAACTTTCCTCCCGGTTGTAATCACTCTATCGGCAAGACGATCTACCTGAGATGGGCCGTAGGGAGAAGCACTCGGAGTCGAAGAGGATGAGGTTGAATCCATGCTCGGTGAGGGTTCACGAGCGGGACGCCTCACAGTCTTCTTCACCGCCTTCTTCCTTTTCATCCGGCCGCACCAAGGCTAGATCCACGGGTTTTAGGAGCCATTTGATCTAGTGGAAGGTTAATCAGGGATTTCTGAGGATTTGGTAGGTTAGGAAAAATTTTGGAGAGAGTATTTGATGATTTGAGAGATAGAAATGAACGAGGAGTCGACTCTGCCCTAGATAAATCGACCTGGGACCACTTCGAGTCGGCTCCCGCAAAGTGTGGGGTCGACTCCGGGTAGTCACAGAAAACTATCCCGAAGTGGAGTCGACTCGCGCAGAGATGGGGTCGGCTCTAGAGTTTCAGTAGAAACATGGAGTCGACTCCGATACTGACCGAGTCGGCTCCGAGACCATTTCAGAGCAAAAAACATAAAGTTTCAGATAATCTGAAATGTGTCCGGATATTGATCATAAAAATTGATAAAATAATCATTGGATTTTAATAGATCAATTAGATATGAATTCTAGATAAGATTTCCTTAAAGATCAAGGATTTGAAAGAATTTTAGATAAAATTTCCTTAGGGGTTTCAAATTCATTCTAATGGATCACAAATCCCTAACTCTCCTCTAAGATAACAGAATCTTTCTTCACTCAGGGTTTTGTAAATATATCAGCTAATTGATCTTCAGTATTAACATAATCAAGATATTTTCATTAGTTACATGTTCTCTATAAAATGATATCTAATTTCTATGTGTTTTGTTCTAGAATGTTGAATTGGATTTTTTGTTAGATTAATTGCACTTGTGTTATCACATTTTATAGGTGTTTTATCAAGTGTGATACCATAGTCTTCAAGTTGTCGCTTAATCCATAGGATTTGAGCACAGCAACTTCCAGCTGCAACATATTCAGCTTCAGTAGTTGATAATGCAACTGAATTTTGCTTTTTGCTAAACCATGAGATTAAGTTACTTCCTAAGAATTGGCATGCACCACTTGTGCTTTTTCTATCTAACTTACATCCAGCATAATCAGAATCAGAATATGCAATTAAGTTCAATGTTGAGTCTCTAGAATACCATAAACCTACATTTTTTGTTCCACTTAAGTATCTTAGTATTCTTTTAACAGCAATTAAATGTGATTCTTTAGGTTCAGACTGAAATCTAGCACATAAGCAAACAGCAAACATTATGTCTGGTCTACTTGCAGTTAAGTAAAGTAGGGATCCGATTATACCTCGATAATATTTTTGATCAACCTTCTTACCTTCTTCATCTTTGTCCAGCTTGCATGAAGGACTCATTGGTGTTCCGAGGGGTTTGATTGATTCCATACCAAACTTCTTTAGAATTTCTCTTGTGTACTTTGTTTGGTTGATAAAGATTCCCTCTTTGCTTTGTTTGATTTGGAGTCCAAGGAAGTTGAGTTCTCCCATCATGCTCATTTCAAATTCACCCTGCATCAACTTAGCAAATTCTTGACATAGAAGATTGTTAGTAGCACCAAAAATGATATCATCAACATATATTTGAACTACTAATAAATCTTTACTTTTCTTTTCAAAAATAATGTTTTATCTACATTTCCTCTTATAAAATCATTTTCAATTAAGAATTTACTTAATCTATCATACCAAGCTCTAGGTGCTTGTTTCAAACCATATAATGCTTTGTGCAATTTAAAAACGTGATTTGAAAATTCATGATCTTCAAAACCTGGTGGTTGTTCTACATATACTTCTTCATTTATAAATCCATTTAGAAAAGCACTTTTTACATCCATTTGAAATAAGTTAAAATTCATGTGACATGCAAATGCAAGTAATAGTCTAATGGCTTCTAATCTAGCTACTGGTGCAAAGGTTTCATCAAAATCAATACCTTCTTCTTGATTATATCCTTTTGCAACTAATCTAGCTTTGTTTCTAATTACTATGCCATTTTCATCTAGTTTATTTCTAAATATCCATTTTGATCCTATAACAGAATGATTTTAGGTCTTTCTACTAATGTCCATACATTATTTCTAGTAAATTGATTTAATTCTTCTTGCATTGCTAACATCCAATTATTATCTTTTTCAGCTTCTTCAATAGTTTTAGGTTCAATTTGTGATACAAATGCAAGATGATTACTAATATTTCTCATAGATGATCTAGTTCTTATTCCTTGAGATGGATCACCTATAATCAATTCCTTAGGGTGACTATAAGCATATCTCCAATCTCTAGGAAGATCCATATCATTATGATTAGTGTTAGTATCATCATCCTTAGGTGAATCATTATCTTTAGCTTCTTGCTCATGATCTGAAGATACATCAATATTTAATTTTTCAAGATCTTTCTCAATTATGTTTGTATCTTCTTCATCATCAAACTTTTCGGAACGAGTTGCTAAAGATTCATCAAAACTACATGAATGGATTCTTCAACAACTAAGTTTTCTTGTTAAATACTCTATATGCTTTACTAGTTGTTGAATATCCTAAGAATATTCCTTCATCAGATTTAGCATCAAATTTGCCTAAATTATTTTTACCATTATTGTGAAAAACATTTACAACCAAATGCATGAAAATATTTAATGTTGGGTTTTCTATCATGCCATAATTCATAAGGTGTTTTCTTTAAAATTGGTCTTATTAAGCTCTATTTAGGATGTAACATGCTGTGTTAATAGCTTCCGCCCAAAAGTATTTGGAGTTTACTTTCACATAGCATGGTACGGGCCATGTCTTCTAAAGTCCTATTTTTCCTTTCAACTACTCCATTTTGTTGAGGGGTTCTTGGTGCAGAAAAATTATGATTAATACCATTTTCATTGCAAAAACTTTCAAATAAATGATTTTCAAATTCAGTTCCATGATCACTTCTTAGAGACACTATGGTAGTGTTTTTCTCATTTGTGACTTTCTTGAAGAATTTCAGGAATATCGAGAAAGTCTCATCTTTGTGAGCTAAAAACATTACCCAAGTGAATCTAGAGTAATCATCTACTATCACAAGACCATATTTCTTTCCTCCTAGACTTGTGGTTCTAGTTGGTCCAAAAAGGTCCATGTGAAGTAGCTCTAATGGCCTAGAAGTTGAAACAACATTTTTAGATTTAAAAGAACTTCTCGTTTGTTTTCCAAACTGACATGCATCACATATTTTGTTATTTTCAAAATCTATTTTAGGTAGCCCTTTTACTAAATCCATTTTAATTAGTTTTGAAATTAGGTGTGTGCTTGCATGACCTAATCTTCGATGCCACAACCAACCAATCTCATTCATATTAGCATTATTAGCAACTAAGCAATGATTATTAGTAGACAAATTGTCTAAGTCAATCAAGTATACATTGCCATTTCTATTTCCAATAAAAACAATGCTATTATCAATGGGATTAGCAACTGTGCATATAGAAGATTCAAATGATACTTTAAAACCTTTGTCACATAATTGGCTAATACTAATTAAATTATGCTTTAAACCATCAACATAAAGTACATTTTCAATATATGTGGAGGGAGTTATTTGAATGTTACCAACCCCAAGATTTGGCCTTTGCCATTATCCCCAAATGTAACAACTCCTCCTTTCTTTTCTTCAAGGGTGATGAATTCTTCTTTGTCACCCGTCATATGTCTTGAGCAGCCACTATCAAGATACCACTTTCTCTTTGATCTCTTGGCCACAAGACATTCCTGCAAAATGATCAAACTTTATGTTTAGGTACCCAAGCTTTCTTGGGTCCTTCATGGTTAGTAGCAACAAATATTGTTCCTTTCGGAACCCATATTTTCTTTCCTTTAATATTTAAGTTTTTATTAGGTTTTAGAATTTTACATTCATAAGATTTATGTCCTTTTTGATTACATTTAAAGCATGTAAAATTACTTTGGCCAGCACGCACAAAAATTTTTTCAGTGATTTTTGTTTTCTTAAAGTGTTATACCCTAATCCGGCTTTGTCAAAAACTGCTTTTTGACTATTTAATAACATGTCCAATTTAGTTGAGCTTAAGGTAAACTTATCAACTATGTTCTTATATTTTTCAACCTCTTTCCTTAGTTTATCATTTTCATTGGAAATTAATTCTTTTTCTTTTACCAAAATTTTATTTTCAGATTTAAGTTTCTTAACTTCATTATTAAGATCTTCCTTTTCTTTAATGAAAGTTAAATTTTCATTTTTCAAAAGCTTGTATTTCTTTTTCAAAACCTTGAAATCCGACAAGTTCATTAAAAGCATCAAATAATTCATCAAATGCAAATCATCGCAAGGGTTATCGGAACTTACCTCATCGTTGTCGTCCGCCATAAAACATACATTTGCGACTTCCTTTTGTTCTTCTTCTTCGGAAGAAGATTCTTCGCTATCACTCCAAGTCGCCACATAAGCCTTCTTTTTCTTTTTGTAGGCTTTCTTTAATTTAGGACATTCATTCCTAAAGTGCCCCGGTTTATTACACTCATAGCAAGTCAAGGGGTCTTTCTCTTTTTCTTTGTCCTTGTCCTTGTTCTTATCCTTTTCTCCTTCCCACTTTGCTCCAAATTTCTTCTTGTGGAAGGGTTTCTTTCTCCTCATGAATCTTTTAAACTTTTTAGCTAAGAGAGCAGTCTCTCATCATCATCATCATCGCTGCTGCTCTCTTCTTCTTTTGCAGCTTTGAGGGCAATCACTTTCTTCTTCTTTGTGTCCTCCTCTACATGCTGCTTCATTGTCAACTCATGGGTCATAAGTGATCCTAGAAGCTCCTCTAAGGGTAGAGTGTTGAGGTCCTTTGCTTCTTGGATTGCTGTCATTTTTGCTTCCCATGATCTTGGTAGTGACCTAAGAATTTTTCGAACAAGTTCTGAGTTAGTATATGTCTTACCAAGACTTTTTAAACCATTTACAATATCTGTAAATCTAGTATACATGCATGCAATGGTTTCAGATTGTTCCATGCTAAACAACTCATATTTATGAACAAGAATATTAATTTTAGATTCTTTTACTTGGTTGGTACCCTCATGGGTAACCTCTAATCTATCCCAAATCTCCTTTGCGGAATTACATGTGGAGATTCTATTAAATTCATTTGCATCTAAAGAGCAATATAAAACATTCATGGCTTTAGCGTTAAGCTGTGCCATCTTCCTATCATTATCATTCCAGTCCCTTTCGGGCTTAGGAACAATAGTGCCATCAATAACATGTGTGGGTGTACTAGGTCCATTAATTATAACACCCCATAATTCATAATCAGAAGCTTGAATGAATATCCTCATTCTAGCTTTCCAATATGAATAATTTGAACCATTAAACAGTGGAGGTCTATTCGTAGAATGACCTTCAGCAAATGATCCAACTTGAGTTGCCATTTGGATCTTTAGCTCTTGATCGTGTGATCAAAATCTAATGAGCACTAGCTCTGATACCAATTGTTGGCCCAGATGACAACCCAAGAGGGGGGGGGGGGTGAATTGGGTTCTTTAAAAAATTTAACCTTTTAAATTTGTTTGCTTAGTGATGAAAGTGAATGCAGATGCAAAAACAAAATACAATCAATAAATAGAGATAGAGATAGAGATAAAAGCACGGCAAACACAAAGATTTTATAGTGGTTCGGTGTATCCAACACCTACGTCCACTCCCAAGATTCACTTGGGTCCACACTATAATCTTCCTTGATTACAGCCGAGTTGTTTTACAAGCTCACAACTCAAACTTGTTGTTTTCCCGGGATCACAACGAACCCAGCCGGTTTTCGGGCTCACCAGCACAAAAACCCTAACACAAGCTATACCAAGCTTGTACCGAGGTAAGACTACCTCCACTAGTTCAATCCCCCAGATTGAACTAGACACAACAAAAGAAATATTGTTTTTCAAGTACACAGCTCCTCAATGAGCAGATAATCAAATAAATGAACAAAGTTTAGAAAAGCCTGATTTGTAGTTGGTTGGCTTTTGAGCTTTTCTTCTTTCTTCTTCTCCTTGCTAGATTGAATCGGGCCTCAGCTCCGATTCTTCACAGTTGAAGCAGTTGGAGGATTTGAGCTTTTTCTTCCTTTCTTTGAATGTTGAAAATCTTTTGATTTGCTCTTGAATAGCTCTTGGATTTTCTTCTGAAGCTTTCTTGGATTGATGAACTTGAGCACAGATGAAGTCTCCTTTGATTTCACGCCTTTTCTTTCACTCTATTTTTGAATCTCGGATTTTTTCAAATGACGCTCTGTTTTTCCTCTTTTTCTGAAAGATTTTTCTTTTCTCTCTTGATTTGTATTTCTCTCTATATGTGTTTGATTTGAAAATGGCTTCTCTATTTATAGATTCTGCAAAAATATAGCCGTTAGAAACAAAGAAATATAGCCGTTATTGAAAAATCTTACCGTTGGCGCTGAGTTGGCATTCAGAAAAATCATGCCCAGATTTGTTGGAGTCGACTCCAGCTTTAGGCGAGTCGGCTCGAAGACGCGATACCAAAAATAGAAATATTCAGAAAGTCAAAGGGTCGACTCATCGAAAATAAGGTGTCGACTCCTGACAGTCGGGGGTCGACTCATGAAAGGCAAGGGGTCGACTCGCGAAGTGCTCAGAAAAACAATCCTCTGGTGTCTGAGCGGAGTCGACTCACACAGTCATGGAGTCGGCTCGACAGAATCGGGGGTCGACTCGAGAAATCACATGGGTCGACTCGAGACAAACAGACATTTCTGTATACTGAGTGGAGTCGACTCTGAAACTCTAGAGTCGGCTCCGGAACGTATCGAAAATCAGAGAATTTTCTGATTGACTTGAAATTCGTTCCAGATTCATTTTAAATCAATTTTTTGACTTGAATACAATAAAATTGTCATTAGGAATCAATTCAAGAAATGTTCCAAAAACTCATTGATTGAGATATGAAGTATAAAAATTTCTTTTTGAAAGCTTAAACATGGAGCTTGAAGTTACTTTCAAATTGATTAAAGTCATACTTAACATACTCATTGATTGTTCTAAATAAATTCATTGCTCATGTAAATAAACTCATTGCATCTTTTAATATACTCATGGCTTTTGGTAATCATCAAAATCAATTAGATTGGGGCAACAATTTCTCAACAATCTCCCCAACATAGGCCCCTCCCATCAGTGCCAGGAGTCATCCAACCTAGCCAGCACTCTTTCCGAAGGAGGTCTCCTGCCTGAGAAGCTTGCCACCGCCGTGCTTCGCCCAAGCCTTACCACCACGAAGCTTCCAAGAGGCCCCGGTCACCCTCTCGCCGCGCTAGTGCATGTCCCAAGCGGCGGCATGGGAGGGAGGCGGAGTGCCTTCGTCAACATCGCCGCCATTCTTCCCCCTCATCGAATTCCTCGAGGGAGGGGTCCTTTGATGGAAAAATAGCCCACTGAGCCGAGCGCCGGCTCGATTAGTACAATCAGTGGTTGAAGGAGTTCAGCCATCGGATCACCAACCCAATAGAGGTGGACTACGATAGCCGACCGTCGTTGTCCCGTCGGATCATGGAGGAGCCGATTTTAGCCCGGTTCTGACTTCCACAGCTGGACCCGTATGATGGGACCACCGACCCCCTGGACCATTTAGAAAGTTATAAGGTCCTCATGCAGGTCCAGAGGGCAACCGATTCGCTCATGTGCATTTCCTTCCCCGCCACCTTGAAGAAAGCAGCCCGAGCCTGGTACTCCCGCCTATCGTCACGGAGTATCGACTCCTTCCGCCAGTTGAAGAGGGCCTTCCTCGCACATTTTGACAACTGTCGGAAAATTCCAAGGGTGGCAGACAACCTCTTCTCCATCGAGCAGAAGAGTGGCGAGTCTCTACGGGACTACGTCGCTCACTTTAAGGAAGCCACCCTGGAAGTCTACAACCTCGAGGATTCAATGGCCACCTTGGCCTTGAAGTGAGGGCTCCGTCCTTCCCGCTTCACATACTCCCTCAACAAGAAGCCACCCGGCTCCTATGCGAGCTCTTGAGCTGAGCCCAGAAGTACATTCGCGCTGACTAGGCTGACTCCTCCTAGTGCGAGGCTAGCGGAGGCATCGCCAAGAAGCCGGCTCATCCAGAGCCCACTGAAGTTTGATCTAGAAGGCCTGAGCCTCCTCGCCGACCAAACAACCGTCCCCGAGCTCCTGCACCAAGAGACGGGCCCTACACTCCTTTGCTCGCCCCGATATCGCACATCCTGCTCGAGATCAAGGGCGAGCCCTATCTTCAGCGCCCTCCTCCAATAAACCCGAAGATCCCCCACAACAAAAACCTCTACTATCGCTATCATCGGGATCACGGCCATGACACCGACAATCGTCGCCAACTGAAGAAGGCGATAGAGGACCTTATCCAGCATGGTCACCTAGGAAAGTTCATCCAGAGGAACAACCCGGGAGCTCCTAGCCCATCAGCGCCTCCACCACCGATGATTGACAATGCTCTGACCGAGAAGACGGTGATGATGATTTCCTGAGGGATAGGTGGCCCACCCAAGAGGCTAAGGGGGGAGGGAGAGTTAGACTCTGTAATCCCTTTTCCAAAAGGGACTTAGAGGGGATGGTTAATAAAGACAATGATAGCGTCGTCGTATCCATGACGATAGCCAAGCACCCTGTAAAAAGAATTTTAGTTGATAGTGGGAGCTCGGTGGATGTTTTGAATTATGATGCTTTTGTTCGTATGAATCTGTCACCCGACCTGCTTTGGCCTATCACCACGCCCCTGATGCGGTTCACCGGAGACTCCGTGAAGGTCAAGAGGGAGATCACTCTTCCTATCACGACTGGTATGACCCCGCGCCAAAGTACAGTCTTCATGAGCTTTCTGGTGGTCCGGGTGCCCCTCGCTTACAATGCTATCCTTGGAAGGCCTAGGCTTAATCTTTTGGATGCTGTCATCTCCACCAAGAGACTTCTCGTGAGGTTTCCTACCAGCGAAGGAGTCGGGAGATGCGAGGGGAGCAGAACCCCCCACCACTCTGCTGCCATATGGCCCCTAGTCCATAGGGGGTAGTTGATGCACCCACACCATAAGCACTAGACCCCCGAGACTCGGCAAGGAGGGGAGAACCGGCCGAGCGCCTGTTAGCCTTTTCCCTGGGAGAAGACCCAGAGCGGACTATCCAAATCGGAGCCCTACTTCCGGAGGAGGCTCGCAGCTGGCTCCTTGCTTTCCTGCAAGCCAATGCTGATATCTTCACCTGGTCGGCATCCGATATGCCAGGCATTCCTAAGGGGTGATTACCCACCAACTCAACATCAAGCCGGAGTGCCGACCCATTCGGCAGAAGAAGAGGAGCTTTGCTTCAGACAAACAGAAGGCCATAGATGAAGAGGTGCGCAAGCTGATGACGGCTGGGTACATTCGCGAGGTGCACTACCCCGACTGGCTGGCGAATGTTGTGATGGTCCGCAAGGCTAGTGGGAGCTGGAGGATGTGTGTGGACTTCACTGACCTTAATAAAGCATGCCCAAGGATAGATTCCCGCTGCCTTGGATCGACCAGCTGGTAGATGCTATGTCCGGCCATGAGACCCTCAGTTTCATGGATGCATTCTCAGGGTACAACTAGATCAGGATGAACCCGACTGATGAAGAGGCGACCTCCTTCGTTACAGAGAAGGGGATATATTGCTACAAGGTGATGCCGTTCGGGTTGAAGAATGCGGAAGCCACCTACTAGAGGTTGATGAACAAGGTTTTTGAGGACCAAATCGGGCGCAACATAGAGGTGTACGTGGATGACATGCTGACCAAGAGCACCCATGCCATGGACCATGTTGCCGACCTTGTGGAGACCTTCGCCAACTTGCGCCGGTACCAAATGAGGCTGAACCCTTGCAAGTGTGCCTTCGGAGTTACGACAGGCAAGTTTCTGGGCTTTATGGTAACTCAGCAAGGAATTGAGGCCAATCCTGACAAGATCCGAGCCATCTTGGATATGAGGCCCCCAGCTAACAAGAGGGAGGTGCAGTGTCTGACTAGGAGGGTGGCAGCCCTGAGCCGCTTCATGTCAAGATCGATAGAGCGGTGTCTGCTCTTCTTTAAGGTGCTGCGCAAGGTCAACAGCTTCGAGTGGATGAAGGAGTGTCAGGAATCCTTTGAGGAGCTGAAGAATTTTTATCTACTCCCCCACTGTTGTCCAAGCCGAGGAGCGGGGAGGAACTCTTTTTGTATCTTGCAGCCTCCCCCGAAGCCGTCAGCTCCGTGCTCGTCCGCATGGACTCTGACGGAGCGTAAAAGCCAGTCTACTACACCAGCAAGGTACTCCACGATGCTGAGACCAGATACTCCAAGATTGAGAAGATCATCTTCGCCTTGGTGGTCTCCACCCAGCGCTTCTGCCCCTACTTTCAAGCTCACCCAATCATGGTGCTCACAGACCAACCGCTTTGGACTATCTTCTCCCGTCCTGACACCTTCGATCGGCTGGCCAAATGGGCCATCAAGCTGGGGAGTTTGATCTATCTATCTGGCCAAGGCCTGCAATGAAGTCCCAAGTGTCAGCCGACTTCTTGGTCGAGTGCACTTGGGCTGAGGAACATCCGGAGGAGTTACACCCAGAGGCACGCATGGAGTCCCCTACGGCTGAGGGAGTGGGAAAGAAAATTGGATTCTGCATGTAGACGGAGTAGCAAATTCTCAAGAAAGTGGGGCTGGACTCATTCTTGCAAGCCTTAAGGGGGAGGTGGTGGAGTATGCCCTCCGGTTTCTGTTTCCGGCCACCAACAACCAAGCGGAGTACGAAGCCTTGCTGGCAGGGATGAAGCTAGCCAAGGAGCTTGGTGCGGAGCGTCTGAGGGCCTTCACGGACTCCCAGCTTGTCTTCGGGCAGTCACTGGGGAGTACGAGGCTAGAGACCCAACCATGTCCCGCTACCTGAGCAAGGTGCAATCTCAAGCCTCTCGGTTTGCATATTTCTGCATCAGCTACATACCCCGGGTGGAGAATGTCAGGGCTGATGCGTTGTCCCGCTTGGCCACTTCGACCGACGGGACCTTGGGAAGGACGTATGTGGAGCACCTGCAAGTCCCAAGCATTGAAGCTGCAGTGGAGGAAGCAATGCCGGTCGACTAGGAACCTTCCTGGATGGACGCTTATGTCTGATATCTTACAGATGGCACCATCCCTGAAGACCCGACTGAGGCCAGACTGCTCAGGCGATGGGCCCCGAAGTTCCTGATGATGGACGGGAAGCTCTATCGAAGATCATTCTCATACCCGATCCTCAAGTGCATCGGGCCTACTGAAGCTGATTACATCTTGCGGAAAATCCATGAAGGCATATGCGGGAGTCACCTGGGGGACAGAGCCCTAACATACAAGGCCCTGCGGCAGGAGTATTATTGGCTGACCATGAGGGAGGACGCGGCCGAGCTTGTCAAGAAGTGTGATAGCTGCCAGCGCCATGCCAATATCCAGCAACAGCCAACATCTCAGCTGACCCCCTAGCGGCACCTTGGCCTTTCGCGCAGTGGGGGATGGACATCTTGGGGCCGTTCCCTCCAGCCTCCGATCAGCGCAAGTTCCTGCTGGTGGCCGTCGACCATTTCACCAAATGGATCGAGGCTGAGGAGCTGGCCAAGATCATTGAGAGTAAGGTGAGGTCTTTCTTTTGGAAGTCTATAATATATCGGTTCGGACTCCCACATACCCTGGTCATCGATAACGGCCGGCAGTTCGACAACGCATCCTTCCGAGGATTCTGCACCGATCTCGAAATCCATCAGCGATTCACCTCGGTAGGCCACCCTCAGACCAACGGTGCGGCCGAGGTGACCAACCGCATTATCCTCCAAGGACTAAGATCCCGGCTTGATGACCACAAAGGGCGCTGGGTGGAGGAGCTTCCCAACGTGCTATGAGCCTTCCACACAACGCCGCGGGCCCCCATCGGAGAGACTCCCTTCAGCCTCGTCTTCGGATCCGAAGTGGTCATTCCTGTAGAGATTGGCACCCCGAGCCCCAGAGTGGAGGTCTACAGCGAGAAAGACAACCTGAACCAGTTGCGGGCCAACCTCGATCTGGTGGAAGAAGTACGGGACCGAGTACAACTCCGAATGGCAGCCTACCGATAGCGGACGACCAGGTATTACAACGCTCGCGTTCACCCTAGAATTTTCTTGCCAGGAGATCTAGTCCTCCGGTGGGCCAAAGTCTCAAAACCGACGGAAGGAGGCAAGCTAGCACCAAACTGGGAAGGGTCATATCGGATCACCGAGGCACTCCGACACGGAGCGTACAGAGTAGAAGGACTGGACGGAAAGCCCCTCCCACGAACGTGGAACGCCGACAACCTCCGTCGGTATTATCAATAGTGTACCCTTTCCTTACGTTAAATTTTATATTTGCATTCTTTTGGGCCCTTGGCCCGCCATTAATAAGTTCAAGCATCTCAGCTTCTCAACAAAAAGCATGAGACCAGACTCGACATGGAAAGCCTAGTGTACCATTAGCAAACCGATATACCATCGGCTCTCAACAAAAAGCCCAATGTACCATTGGCAACGAAGACCCGATGTACCATCGGATTTAAAAAGCCCAAGGCCAGACTCGGCACAAAAGCCCAATGTACCATTGGCAATGAAGACCGATGTACCATCGGATTTAAAAAGCTCGAGACCAGACTTGGCATGGAAAGCCACTGGCAGACCGATGTACCATCAGCTCTCAACAAAAAGTATAATGTACCATTGGCAACGAAGACCCGATGTACCATCGGATTCAAAAAGCCTAAGGCCATACTCGGCACAAAAGCCCAATGTACCATTGGCAATGAAGACTCGATGTACCATCGGATTCAAAAAGCCCAAGACCAGACTCGGCATGGAAAGCCCAGTGTACCACTAGCAGATCGATGTACTATCGTCTCTCAACAAAAAGCCCAATGTACCATTGGCAATAAAGACCCGATGTACCATCGAATTAAAAAGCCCGAGGCCAGACTCGACATAAAAGCCCAATGTACCATTGGCAACGAAGACCCGATGTACCATCGGATTCAAAAAGCCTGAGACCAGACTCAGCATGAAAAGCCCAGTGTACCACTGGTAGACCGATGTACCATCGGCTCTTAACAAAAAGCCTAATGTACCATTGGCAACGAAGACCAGATGTACCATCGGATTCAAAAAGTTCGAAGCCAGACTCGGCGCAAAAGCCTAATGTACCATTGGCAATGAAGACCCAATGTACCATCAGATTCAAAAAGCCCAAGACCAGACTTGGCATGGAAAGCCTAGTGTACCACTTGCAGACCGATGTACCATCGGCTCTCAACAAAAAGCCCAATGTACCATTGGCAACGAAGACCTTATGTACCATCGGATTCAAAAAGCCCGAGGCCAGACTCGGCACAAAAGCACAATGTACCATTGGCAACGAAGACCCGATGTACCATTGGATTCAAAAAGCCCGAGGCCAAACTCAGCACAAAAGCCCAATGTACCATTGGCAATGAAGACCCGATGTACCATCGGATTCAAAAAGCCCGAGACCAGACTCGGCATGGAAAGCCCAGTGTACCACTAGCAGACCGATGTACCATCGGCTTACAACAAAAATTCCAATGTACCATTGGCAACGAAGACCCGATATACCATCGGATTCAAAAAGCCCGAGACCAGACTCAGCATGGAAAGCCCAGTGTACCACTGGCAGACCGATGTACCATTGGCTCTCAACAAAAAGCCCAATGTACCATTGGCAACGAAGACCTGATGTACCATCGGATTTAAAAAGCTCGAGGCCAGACTCGGCACAAAAGCCCAATGTATCATTGGCAATGAAGACCCGATGTACCATCGGATTTAAAAAGCCCGAGGCCAGACTCGGCACAAAAGCCCAATGTACAATTGGCATTGAAGACCCGATGTACCATCGGATTCAAGAAAGCCCAAGTCATCCTTGGCAGTTCAAGAACCGATGTACCATCGGATTCAAGAAAGCCCAAGTCATCCTTGGCAGTCTAAGACCGATGTTCCATCGGTGCTCAGAAGCCCAAGTCATCCTTGGCTAAGTTGAAGCTACACGAAAATAAAAGCTGCCCTCGGTGCTGACGAAGCCCTTAAGGGTCCCACGCCAGCAACCCAGGGACTCGAAGAAGAGATCACAATTAGAATTTTTAGTAAATAAAAATTATACTTCATTGATATCAGTGTTTACAAAATGCCAACCGAGTCGGACTTGATACAAAAATTGTGTAAAGTAATAGGACAAAATCAAGGCCTGGCTTAGGGTTCGCCATTCGAGGCCTCATCGAACTCTTGGTCCGGGTCGATGTCCATGACCTGGGGAGGTTCCAAACTCGGGCTACTTTCTCCTTGGCATCGTTGAACCCTTGGACGTAGAAATCGGCATTGGCTTCAACTAGCTCGTGGGTGAAGTGCTCCGATGCCTTGAACTCCTCTACGGCCACGGCATCTCTGGCCTCGGCAGCTGCTTCCACCTCAGCAACTCATGCCTTCCTCTCTGCAGCCAGAGAGGTCACCGCCGCTGCCCTTTCAGCCTCCTTGGCGCTCACCTCCTCCTCGGCCCTCTTTGCCCGATCCTCGGCCGCTTGAATCGCTGAGTTCAAGTCGGCTATGTGGAGGTTTCGGGCCTCAATCACGCTCTCGGCCTCTGTGAGCCGGTTGAGCGCCGCTCACCGTTGGTTAGCCTCAGCCTTGGCTCTGCTTTCAGCCTCCTTTATTTTGCCGGCACACTCGGCCTTTACCAGTTCCAAGGCCTTCTCCGCAGCCTCGGCCCGGGCTTGGGCATCCTCGGCATCTTGTTGAACTTGGCGGGTGACGGCTTCCGCCTCGCCAATCACCTCTCGAGTGAGCACGACGAAGTTGGTCACCTGCACTCAGAGTGTCAGCTATGCAAATTGCTTAAGTGCTCTAGACTAAGGGCAAGAAGAAAAAATACTTACTCTGACGAAGGCTAAGAAGATCTCCCGAAAGAACCTATTTGCCCCTAGGGTTCGGAGCTCCTCTTGAATATCGGGCTGAACGGTGTAGGACATGAGTTGTTCAGCCCGACGCCCATTGTTTATTAACGAGAACCCACAAGGGGTTGGCACGGCCCTACTCCCCTCAGCGTTTCTGACGTGCTCCGGCTCGGCACGCGGAGGACTGCTTGTAGGTATTTGTTCGAGGGGCGGACTTGTCCCTGATGGCCCCTCCCCCCAACTCCTATCTGCTTCGGCCAGGGGTAGTTCACTGGAAGTTGGGGGCTCCATCGTCGCCGGCTCCACTATCACCGGCTCCTCCGTAGTCGCCCCTTCGGCCCTCACCCCCTCTGGTGGGGTGTCGGCTGTCAGATCCACCTCTGGGACTGGTGGAGACTCGCACTGCTCGGCCAGCGTAGATGCCCGCACAGAGCGACGCTTCAGGGCCGGCGCCTACTGCCCCTCTCTCGGGCCACCCTGGGCCCTCATCCGCTTGATTGCGGCCCTCCTGACCATGGCAGTTGGAGGCTTCATTGCTGCACAGCATCAGTTGGAGTCAGTAAAAAAAGAGAGAAGGAGAAAAGAGGGCGATTCGGCCCTCACCCCCTCTGGTGGGGTGTCGGCTATCAGATCCACCTCTGGGACTGGTGGAGACTCGCACTGCTCGGCCAGCGTAGATGCCCGCACAGAGCGACGCTTCAGGGCCGGCGCCTACTGCCCCTCTCTCGGGCCACCCTGGGCCCTCATCCGCTTGATTGCGGCCCTCCTGACCATGGCAGTTGGAGGCTTCATTGCTGCACAGCATCAGTTGGAGTCAGTAAAAAAAAAGAGAGAAGGAGAAAAGAGGGCGATTTGGCTAAGTGTTGGGGCGCTTGTTACTCACAGCTCTGAGAGGTGAGGCCTGCCAGCCGGAGATTCTCCTCCAACAGAAGCAAATTGTATCTGGGGATGTCGGCAGTTAACAGCTGCCCCATTGCTTCTTGGTCTCCTGTGATGATGGTGGAGTTCATGTTGGGTCGAAGGTCGGGATCCTCACACCGGGACTTGATTTGATCAAGGTTAGCAAAAAAGAAGCAGGATTTCCACCCTTGACCGAAGAAGGAAGAAGAAGTTTGAGGACTCGGCCGGGTCGGGGCTGGAATAACCATCAACCCATCTGCTGTCTAAGGGTATAAAACTCTTAAAGAGGGAAAGACGAGGGGTGATTTGGAGGTGGCGGCAGAGGATGAGAAAGGCTCAAACGGTCCGAAGTGAGTTTGGGACCAATTGAAAAGGAGTCAAAGAGTAATAGTCCAAAAGGTTAATGAAAAAGGGGTGAAAGGGTAGATGAAAACCTAACCTAAGGGAAATCTCATAAACGGCTACTCTGCCGGGCCGGGAGGAAGAGCCCGACTTCTCGGGATACATGGTAACAAACCCTAATTTTGGCTAAGTCTTGGCCCATCACTGTGGAGGCGGTCCCCTCCGGGGATTCTGCCCCACCCTCTTGGAGGTGCCGGCCGCCGCCTGGCGCCTCCTTGCTGGGGCTCGGCCGGTCTCCGCCGAGCGTCCCCTTGTAGGAGCTCTATCAGCAACCGGTCCTTGGGACAAAGGAAGACGATCCTCCAGATCGGAGGACCATGAGGAAGAAGGAGATGAAGAGGCGCGAAGCCTCGAGGGAGAAATATGGTTGTCAGATGGGGCAAAAGAGGTCTAGGATGGTGAGGAGGCCATGACGAAGGTTTGGGGAAGAAGAAGGAAAGATGGGGAAGGACAGAAGGCTAACCTGGAGGGAGAAATGGTGGGGGGCGATTCTCGGGTTGCAGAAGGAGCAAAGAGCTGGAGGAAGAAGATAACTAAAGCAAAATAATGGATATTCTGCCTTCGCCCGGGCTTTGTCAAGTTTCAAATCGTTCCACCTCGATTTCCCAGCCACGCGGGCTCTCGCTATAGGCTGGGTTGCCTTGACAAGCATTCGGTGCATGGAACAAACCGCCTTCGGCCAATGATGAGATGCCGCTGATGTCAGCGCCATGATGGGAATGATGGCGGCCGCTTTTTGCGAGTTTCAAAAGGACAACCCCGGTTCAAGGGCGATCGCGACAGATCGAACGAACAGTAGTGACTACCCCTTCACATCCCCCAAGTCGCCCGCACTAAGTTATCGCAGCATCCAGAGACACGTGTCCAGGAGCAATTGGCAGCAGCCACTAGGAGGGAAACACCCCTTTCGCTTTGCCAGGGTGGATCCGCTCCGTCTCAGGGGCGAGGGGGCATCTGATATGGCTGATCTAGCACCGTCAGGGTTAACGGTAAAGGAGATCGACGGCATCTCGCTCCCACCTTCGAGGCCTACCTCCGAGGCCAATCTCCAAGGCCCACCTCAGAGGCCAACTTCCGAGGTCCACCTCCGAGACCAACCTCTGAGGCCCCCCTCCGAGGCCAACCTCCGAGGCCAACCTTCGGGGCATCCATCATGGTCTGGCCCTTGGGACCCGATAGCTAATAGCACGGGCCACCTGGCACGCCCACATGGCCTACTACTCGCCTGCTACGGTACGTCGCCATACTTCATTAAGGCGTATGGTCCACCACACGTCCATTATAGTATGTGGCCATACCCCGTTACGGTGTACAACACACCACTCGCCTGCGACTACGTATGGCCATATCCTGTTACGGTGTATGACCCGCCACTCGCCTGCAGCTGCATGTGGCCATACCTCTTAATGGCGCGTACCTGATACAGATGCAGCCGCTCGACACTTGTAAGGCCATGCTGGCAGATGGCAAATCAGGCAGGACACCTCTGACGCACAGTAACAATATGACATGTCACTGTTAGCCCCTCCTTTTTGTTCATTATCAGATGGAGATATAATCAGATCGGCAACCTTCTGGAAGCATGGAGAGGGAGAGATCTCTGAACAGGTATAAAAGCCCGCACTTGCGAGGAGGGAAGGATCCTGAACTCTAATTTTCTATAGCTTTCTTCTGCTAGCTAACTCTTGTATGTTCCCGAGTGACTGACTTGAGCATCGGAGGGTCCCCACCGGAACATCCGGTCTCCGGGGACTTTTCTTGCAGGAGTCTAGCGAGGAGGACCTCCATTTCTCTGGCGTTCAAGGAAGGTGACTCGACGTCAACAGGGGTGAAGTATTTTTTTTATAAAACCTCTCATGTTTTTTTTTTAATCCCTTAGAAAAAATGAAGAGGCTTTGAAATTATAAAATCTTCTCTTTCTTCTTTCTTTTTTTATGCCCAAGCTCTTTTATATTTTTTCCCCTTCTTATCTCTTGCATCTAAATTTCTCTTTTTTAATTTTCTTTCTTTTTCCTTTTTTTTTTTTTCATTATAACATCCTAAAATAGTTACACACCAAATTTTAAAAAAAAATTGAAGAGCTTATAATTCAAGTTTATTTTTTATCATTAACTTGTACTAAAGTTTTTAAAGCCAGATAAACTTGATCTTAGGCTAAAAAGGTTTCAAACAATACAAATGATAGGTGATTGATTTTACTTAGGTTTCTTATATAAAAGCATACTTATTTATTATTTAAGTGAAAAATTATAGATTGACATTTATATTAAAATATATTTTATCTCTACACCTATGAATCAAGGAAAGAAACACTTCCTCCACTAAAAGAATTATTAAAATTTTAGATAAAATTAGAGAAAATAGGAAAGGCCCCAAGCCCGTGAAAACTATTTTCATCTTTAAAGGATAAGAAACTCAAAATATTAGTATCAAGTCCCCTAATTTCACTCTTAGAATCCACTACCTTCCTATCTTCTAATTAATTTACTAAAGAATACATATAATATAATTTTAATAAAAATAAAAATAATATAAAAATTAAAGAGTATGAAACTATTAAAAGTGATCATTTTAAATATTTAGGATTAATTATTTATAAAAAAGATTGAGGATGATGTTGTTCATAATATTAAAGTAGATTGGATGAAATGAAGAAGTGCAATTGAAATATTATATAATTATAAAATATCTAGTAAGTTGAAAAGAAAGTTTATAGGATAGCCATGAGATTAGCTATTTTTTATGGCATAAAGTGTTAGATAGTTAAAAAAATATACATGCAAAAAATGAATGTAGCATAAACAAGAATTTTAAGATGGATATGTGGTAATTAAAATGGAGGAAGCAGATTCATGTAGCCAAACCCATGTAGTTGGGAAAAGGCTTAGATGAGTTGAGTTTTGATGTGTGGTAATTAAGAAAAGGTAAAATAAGAAATGAATCATTCATACAAAAATAGAAGTAGCTTCAATTGACAATAAATTAAGGAAAGAATGACTTACATGATTTGGATATATACAACATAGACTAATAAATGCATCTATGCAAAGAAGTGACTTAATAAATATAGAAAAAAAAATATCTATTAAAAAAAATTAGAATAGAGCAAAATAGAAATATGATTCATTTAACTGATCTCAATTAGTTTGGGATTAGGATTTTGTTGTTGTTATTTGTTTGGACCATTTTTAGATGAACATAAAGAGAAATCTCTTTCCATCTAGAAATTTACCAAATTCTAAGGAAAATCAAGGAAAAAGGGCAAGGAATCCAATTTGAATAGTTACTTTTCTATTTCTACCCATCTAATTATTGTCCCTACTTTGACTCTTAGAGTGGATTGGATTCATCTTTCACAAATTTCCTCTTTAATTGAGATTATTTTTAAATTATCAACCTTATTTTTTTTAATTATTGATTAATCCAATTCATTTATTATGCTTCTCTCTCCCAAACACCCTGTTGAATTTCTAAGTTACTTTCCTATCTTGGCTCTTAAAATCTTCCATCATTTATCTCTAATTAATTGGGCCGCTCTTTTGATTTATCTTTCCACGGTTTTTTCTTTATTCTCTGTTTTTTTCTAAATGATCATCCTTGGTTTTCAATTATTATTCAATCAAGTCTATCTTCTTTGCTTCTCTCATAATAAGTTTGCTAAGTCTTTTACCTTACACATAGCTAAGATAAAATTTTTCAAAATTTTAGTACTTAAAAACTCATCTAATCCTCAACTAGATTCCATTAGCAATGCCTCCCTTTTAGCATCTTTATAACCCACATCCATTTCAAAACTATCATCATCTTCAAAGGACAAGAAGTCCAAAGAATTGGTATCAAATCATATAAGTTATATCAAATTATATAAGTTAAATGGCTTAACTTAATTAATTTTTTTTCATTTATTATGACAACTTAAGCAGTCATATACCTAATATTTATGTATAGATGCTAAATTTTGTTAACCAAATAGTTCAATTAATTATTTAATATATTTACCTATAATTTAAATTATACCAATTTTAAATATATTTTTTAACTAATTATTTAATTAATTAACTTTATAATTTTACTATTTTTCTATGTATCACATGAAAATTATACTTTTTTATTATATAAAAAATATCACATAGAGAAGTAAATAAATTGAGCATAGTTTTTAAAATAATGCTATTGAGCTACCATTATGTGCACTAAATAATTATTTTGTCACATAAGAACCAATACAATTCACAAGATGTTGCCAATTGATTATGGATTTCAGCTTATAATAGGCATCTCAACACGTAAAGGTTAGCCATACTTACTAAAAAATCAGCAACTTAATTAATTACCTTTTTAAGTATAGAGGGATAAATGATGTTTCTTCGGGTTGACATAACCAACCTTAAGATCCTTAACAAGGGATGAATGCATTTGAACTTGCTACAACTCAACTCAACTTAACTCATCTAAGTCTTTTCCCAACTACATGGGATCGGCTACATGAATCCGTTTCCTCCACTCTGCTCTATTCAGGATTAAGTTGATATTTAAATTACAGATGTTAATCTAGGTCTACCTCTACCTCTATTTTACTATGAATTATTAAAAAATCACTCTTTCTAACTGGAACATCTAAAGGTCTACATTATATATATCCAAATTACTGTAATCATTCTTCACAATGCTAAATCATCCTTCACAATGCAAAGTTGAAAAACTTTGAACTCGCTAGTTAACCAAAAAGAATTGTTGCTAAATCATCCTTGACAATGCGAAGTTGAAAAACTTTGAAATTTTCTTTATATCCCATCAAGTAGCTAGTAATACGGCAATTAAAGCAAAAGAATGTGAATAGAAATTGATTCAATTAACAATATCTTCCCAAATTAATTCTTAATTAAAAATCCTGCACCAGTATTATGTGCTTTTATTGAATAATTGAAATTAATTTTTAATACTCTTGAATATGAATGTTGCTATGAAATAAAAAGTATTTGATAAGGGTGTAAAACCCCAAACTTTTTTGGGTCACCCAATAAGGACCGTGACCCACTTGTCTTCCAAAATAGAAGCACCATGCCTCAAGAGCCATGGAGATTTGGATTTGAGCGATAATGCTTGGATGTGACTTGGCTACAAACACTATAAATAAAATTAAAATAGCGACACCCAAATGCATCGCTAATGCGTCGCTAAATACCCTATATCGATGCAATTGCGGCGTCGCTACAAATGTCGTCGCAATCTCAATTTTTGCAATTGCGTCGCTTAACAGCGACTCTCTGCGACGCAATAAATGTGTCGCAATATATTGTGATGCAATTAAATACGTCGCAATATTGCGACGCAACATACATGCGTCCCTAATTTTTAAAATAATTTTTTAAAAATATTTGCAATAGAAAACCTCATCGCAATGGCATCGCTAATTAATTGATTTATTTTTTAAAAAAATTTAATTAGCGATGCATTAGCGACTTAAATTGCGTCGCTAATATTTCTAAATTATTATTATTAAATATTGCAACACATTTAGTTGCGGTGCAATATTTAATAATAATATATTTTAGATATATTAGCGATGCAATTTCAATCGCTAATGCATCGCTAATTAAATTTTTTTTAAAATATTGTGACGCCAGGTCATTGCATCGCAATATTTAATAATAATATTTTAAAAATATTAGCGATACAATTTCAGTCACTAATGCGTCGCTAATTAAATTTTTTTAAAAAAAAAATATTAAAAATTAAAATGGTTAATACAATTTCATTACATTTAAATATTGATCGAAACATTCTTCACTCATATTGATCCAAACAATAATCATTCAATTTTTAAAAATAATTAATATATTAAAATTTTAAAGTTTTCATGTACAAAATATAAAAA
>UESW01004132.1:176570-194821 GCA_900491605.1 Calamus simplicifolius | reverse complement strand
ATCGAAAATTAAAATTTATTTTTTTTAAATATTTGCAACACACTAATTTACGTCGCAATATTTTTATTTGATAATTATATTTGATAAAATTTATTTTTTCTTTAAATCATTGCGATCGATCCAAGCCGTGATCCCGATCGGCGATGATCGATCTCTGACTGTCGCAATCGATCCGATCGGCAACGATCTGACAGTTGCGATCAATCCAAGCCCTGATCCCGATCGGGGACGACCGATCCCAGGCTATAGCGATTGGTCCAATCGGCGATGATTCGATGGTTACGATCGATCCAAGCCCTGATCCCGATCGAGGACGACTGATCTCGGGCCGTTGCGATCGGTCCGATCGGCGACGATCCAACGCTTGCGATCGATCCAAGCACTGATCTCGATCGGCAATGCCCATTCTCAGGCCGTTGCGATCGGTCCGATTGACGACGATCCAACGGTTGCGATCGATCCAAGCACTGATCTCGATCGGCGATGATCGATCTCGTGCCATTGCGATCGGTCCGATCGGCGATGATCCGACGGTTGCAATCGATCGAAGCCCTGATCTCGATCGGCGATGACCGATCTCGGACTATTGTGATCGGTTCAATTGGCAATGATCCGACGGTTGCGATCGATCCAAGCCATGATCCCGATCGACGATGACCGATCTCCGACTGTTGCAATCGATCCAATCGGCGACGATCCGATGGTTGCAATCGGTCCAAGCCGTGATCCCGATCAACGACAATCGATCTTGGACCGTCACGATCGATCCGATCGGCGACGATGTCAGTGGGCTCCTTTCGAACCATCCTGGGGTTTATGTTCCGCCCAAGTGGCGACTCAGCCGGGTATGGAGCCTTTAGGGTCTTAACCGACTTGGGGGCACCGCCGTGCCGGGGCCGAGTGGTGTCCCATGGCCGTGATGCCAGTGAGCTCCTTTTGAACCAACCTGGGGGTTTGTGTGCCGCCCAAGTGGTGACTCAGCTGGGTACAGAGCCTTTAGGGTCTTAACCTACTCGGGGGCACCACCGTGCCGGGGCCGAGTGGTGTCCCATGGGCCGCGATGCCAGTGAGCTCCTTTTGAACCAACCTAAGGGTTTGTGTTCCGCCCAAGTGGCGACTCAGCCGGGTACGAAGTCTTTAGGGTCTTAACCTACTCGAGGGCACCGCCGTGTCGGGGCCGAGTGGTGTCCCGTGGACCGCGATGCCAGTGAGCTCCTTTTGAACCAACCTGGGGGTTTGTGTTCTGCCCAAGTGGTGACTCAGCCGGGTACAGAGCCTTTAGGGTCTTAACCTACTCGGAGGCAGCGCCGTGCCGGGGCCGAGTGGTGTCCCATGGGCCACGATGCCAGTGAGCTCCTTTTGAACCAGCCTGGGGGTTTGTGTTCCACCCAAGTGGCGACTCAGCCGGTATGGAGCCTTTAGGGTCTTAACCTACTCGGGGGCACCGCTGTGCCGGGGCCGAGTGGTATCTCGTGGGCCGCGATGTCGGTGAGCTCCTTTTGAGAGACTTGGCGCAAGGAAGAACAAGCTGTGGCATCAGAAGGGGCCTTCTTTATTACTCATGCTTCTGAGAGTACATCATTGGTAATACTGGCGGTGGTTGTCTGCATTTCAGGTACGTGGAACGGGCTTCCAGTCAAGCTCTTCTAGTTTGTATGCCCCCCGGTGGAATGCCTTGGCAATGCGGTAGGGACCTTCCCAGGAAGTACATTACCCGACAACTCCTCCCCCCTCAGCCGTTTAGGTGCAGAAGCTGATCCCCAGGACACCATCCCGATCGTTCGCTCCGAGGGAGTGTTGTCGACGGTGGCTTGAGCTGGTGGAGGCCCCATGATGGCCGGCAGCGGCTGTTGCATCTTCTGTACGTACTTGCCGAGGTAGCCCCGCTGGATGAGCTCCTCGATGGCCCGCTTCAAGCTGTAACAGCTATCGGTGTCATGGCCGTAATCTCGGTGGAAACGACAGTAGCAACTTTTATCGCGGGGTGCACCTTTGTTCATGGGAGGAGGACGCTGGAGGTAAGGCTCGCCCTTGATCTCCATCAGAATATGGGATCGAGGGGCAAGGAGAGGAGTGAGCTTACTCTTATCGGGGACAGGGCTTCAGCGCCTGTTGTCGGACCGGTGAGGTGAGTCGGATCGGCGATGTCGGGGAGGTCCGCTCGGCACAGGGCGAGCGGATTTGTGGCTGGAGCTCTTCGAAGACTCCCGGCGGGTGAGGTCGGCTTCATCCGCCCGGATGTACTTCTAGGCCCGGAGGAGGAGGTTGGAATAAGAGCATGGGGGCTTCTTATCCAGGGAGAAGGTGAAGCAGGACGGAAGGAGTCCCCGCTTCAGCGCCAGGGTAGCCACCGCATCGTCAAGATGGTAGACCTCGAGGGTGGCGGTCTTGAATCGGGACACAAAGTCCCGTAGTGACTCTTTTTCCTTCTGGCGGATGGAGAAAAGGCTATCTGCCACCCTTGGGATCCGGCGGTAGGTATCAAAGTGGGCCAAAATTGCCCTCTCCAGCTCTCGGAAGGAGTCGATGCTGTAAGGGGCAGGCGTGAGTGCCATGCACTGGCGGCCTTCCACAGGGTGACGGGGAAGGCTTTGTAGAGAAGGGCGTCTGAAGTGCTCTAGATTTGCATCATAGCTTTGTAACTCTCGAGGTGGTCGAGGGGGTCGGTCGTACCATCGTACGGGTCCACCTAGGGGAAGCGGAACCTCGAGGAACCAGTTCCTCCAGTATGCGGTGAGTATAAGGAGGACGAGTGTTGTTGCCACCAAATCACTTTTGAGGAGCGTCAAGCGATAGAAATGCTTCGCTGGCCTTCAGAGGAATGATAGGGACCGCCTCCTTCAGCCGAAAACCTGCAAGAAAAGTCCCGGACCGGTGGTTCCGGCGGGGACCCTCCGATGCTCAAGTCAGCGATCTGGAGAACAGGAATTTTTTAATGAAAGAGTAGAGATTGAGTTCCCCCCCCTCCACGTTGGGGGATTGGGGTCTTTATATACCTGTTCAGGGGTCCCTCTTACCCTTCACTGGTAACAGCCGAGTAATATCTTCCGTTCTTCGTAGGTGGGCATACTAACTGCTAAACGTATGTCATAAGTATGCCTCTTAATTTTTAAAAACTGTCTATGACCTTAGTAATTGCCGGTTCATAATATTTGGTGACCAACCGTGATCTTGGTAAAGCCACGTGGAATTCCTTGTAGCAAGCAGATGCTTGTCGGCCTCTGCCATCGAGGCCGATGCCGAGACCGACGCCGAGACCAAGACTGGCGCCGCATCAAAGTGGGCCATGGAGGAGATGGGCCCAAGGCCGCGCGGAGGTCGATGCCAATGCCATTGCCGAGACCGACGCCGTGTCGAAGCGAGCCACGGCCGACACCAAGATCAGGTGGGCCGCAGAGGAGATGGGCCCAAGGCCACACGGAGGTCGATGCCGATGCCATTGCTGAGACCGACGCCATGTCGAAGTGGGCCATTGCCGAAGCCGATGCTGACGCCGTTGCTGAGACCGACACCGAGACCGAGATGGGTGGAGTGCGCTGAACCGTGTGACATTGAGCTCGCGATTTCTCATCTCGTGGGTCGTGTGGGTCCCAAGGTATAGCCGTTGAGGGGAGAAGGATGATGTTGAGTTGAAGCCAACTGTCCCTCATAGAGTGTCGAGTATGGAGTGCTTGCGTGGCCCTGCTCATGCCCTTGGATGAGCTTGCATGGCACTGTTCATGTACAAGGCTCTGTTCACTTGCATGGCACTGTTAACGATGAGGGAGCTTGGAGGTGTCGGCCATGGAGCTGTCGGCCTTGGGGCTGTCGGCCATGGAGGTGTCGGCCTTGGAGCTGTCGACCATGGAGCTCTCGGCCTTGGAGCTGTCAGCCATGGAGCTCTCGGCCTTGGAGCTGCCGGCCTTGGAGCTGTCGGCCATGGAGCTCTCGGCCTTGGAGCTGTTGGCCTTGGAGCTGTCGGCCTTAGAGCTATCGGCCTTGGAGCTGTCGGCCTTGGAGCTGTCTACCATGGAGATGTCGGCCTTGGAGCTGTCGGCCTTGGAGCTATCGGTCATGGAGCTGTCGGCCTTGGAGCTGCCGGCCTTGGAGCTATCGGCCTTGGAGCTGTCGGCCATGGAGCTCTCGGCCTTGGAGCTATCGGCCTTGGATCTATCGGCCTTGGAGCTCAGAGCAATTGGGTGCGCGTGGCTTTATGAGGCCATACACGCTACCGAGGCCGAAGGGCCCTTTGGAGGCCTAAGGGGGGCTCCGTCGATTTCTTTCCTTCATGGTTCTCTAACAGCGTTGGATCAGCCACATCAGATGCCCCCTCGCCCCTGGGACGAAGCGGGCCCACCCCAGCAAGGCTAAAGGGGCGTTACCTCCCAAGTGGCTGATCCCCACCTATCTTTGGGTCTTCAACTTTTGACATGATGTTAGGAAGTGGATCCCCGTCCATATGCCATGGAAGTAGAGGGCCAATGAGGCCGCGATGATACTCCTGATGTAGAGGGAGTCGTTGAGCCTTTTTCATAGATGTTTGTCTTTGCGTTGTGCTTGATGTCGGCGCCGACTGTAGGTTTAATGGCTTGAGAGCGAATGCCCGCCAATTATGAGCTGGGGAGAGTTGGCTTCTCCCAGCTGTGAGTTGTCTTGAGGCTTCTTGATTGCTGATTGGCTGTTGGCCGCTGACACAGGGTCGAGGCTGTTAAGGCTGAAACGAAGCCGTTGAGGCAAAGTTGAGGCCGTCGAGAGCCTTTTGAATCTCGGAGGATGACCCAAGAGTCGCTGGGATCCGACCATGCTCGGGAGCCTTTAACCCTGGAGGGTGATTTGAGAGTCATCAGGTGCCTTTTTCTTTAAAGAGATTGGTCTCCTTCTGCAGGGTTGATGACCTGCCCCTTAGGGAACCATGATAATCGAAGGCGGGGGGAACCAGTGCTGCAATCCGAGGGCAGCTGGAATGGAATCCGCAGGAGGCCTTAGGTTTATAGTGCCGACGCGGAGATTGGTCTTTGGAGCCGATGCGGAGGTTGGTCTTTGGTGCCAATGCGAAGGTTGGTCTTTGGTGCCGACGTGGAGGCCGGTCTTCTGTGCCGATGCGGAGGCCGGTCTTTGGTGCCGACGCGGAGATCGGTCTTCTGTGCCGACGCGGAGGCCGGTCTTCTGTGCCGATGCGGAGGCCGGTCTTTGGTGCCGACGTGGAGTCCGATCTTCGGTGCCGACGCGGAGGCCGGTCTTTGGTGCCGATGCGGAGGCCGGTCTTCTGTGCCGATGCGGAGGCTGGTCTTTGTGCCTGTCTGGCCAGGGCTTTTTGGTGCCGACACGGAGGTCGGTCTTTGGTGCCGATGCAGAGGCCGGTCTTTGTGCCTGGCTGGCCAGGGATTTTTGGTGCCGATGCGAAAGCCGGGCTTGGCTGTGCCGACGCGGAGCTGGGCTTGAGTGTCGAGGGAAGACTCGGGCTTGAGTGTGCTGACGCGGAGCCGGGCTTGGAGGTGCCGACGCGGAGCCGGCCTTGGAGGTGCCGACGCGGAGCCAGGCTTGAGTGTACCGATGCGGAGCCGGGCTTGGAGGTGCCAACGCGGAGCCAGGCTTGGAGGTGCCGACGCAGAGCCGGGCTTGGCTGTGCCGATGCGGAGCCGAGCTTGAATTGCCGGTGCGGAACCGGTCTTTTTGTGCCGACACGGAGCCGGTCTTAAGTTGCCGATGCGGAACCGGTCTTTTTGTGACGACGCGGAGCCGGTCTTAAGTTGCCAATGCGGAACCGATCTTTTTTGCCGATGCGGAGTCGGTCTTAAGTTGCCGGTGCGGAACCGGTCTTTTTTGCCGACGCGGAGTCGGTCTTAAGTTACCGGTGCGGAACCGGTCTTTGGTGCCGATGCGGAGCCGGTCTTAAGTTGCTGGTGCGGAGCCGGTCTTTGGTTGCCGGTGCGGAACTGGTCTTGTTGCTGATGCGGAGGCCGGTCTTCTGTGCCGACACGGAGGCCGGTCTTTGGTGCCGATGCGGAGGCCAGTCTTTGGTGCCAACGCAGAGGCCGGTTTTCAGTTGCCGGTGCGGAACCGGTCTTTTTTGCCGATGCGGAGTCGGTCTTAAGTTGCCGGTGCGGAACCGGTCTTTTTTGCCGACGCGGAGTCGGTCTTAAGTTGCCAGTGCGGAACCAATCTTTGGTGCCGATGCGGAGCCAGTCTTTAGTACCGACGCGGAGCCGGTCTTAAGTTGCCAGTGCGGAACCGGTCTTTGGTGCCGATGCGGAGGCCGGTCTTCTGTGCCGATGCAGAGGCCGATCTTTGGTGCCGACATGGAGGCCGGTCTTCTATGTCGACGCGGAGGCCGTCTTCTGTGCCGACGCGGAGGCCGGTCTTCTGTGCCGACACGGAGGCCTGTCTTTGGTGCCGACGCAGAGGCCGGTCTTCTATGCTAATGTGGAAGCCGATCTTTGGTGCCGATGCGGAGGCCGGTCTTTGTGCCTAGCTGGCCAGGGCTTTTTGGTGCCAACGCGGAGGCCGGTCTTTGGTGCCGATGCGGAGGCCGGTCTTTGTGCCTGGCTGGCCAGGGCTTTTTGGTGCCAATGTGGAAACCGGGCTTGGCTATGCCGATGCGGAGCCGGGCTTGGCTGTGCTGACGCGGAGCCGGGCTTGAATTGCCGGTGCGGAACCAATCTTTTTATGCCGACGCGGAGCCAGTCTTAATTTCCGGTGTGGAACCGGTCTTTTTGTGACGACGCGGAGACAGTCTTAAGTTGCCGGTGCGGAACTGGTCTTTTTTGCCGATGCAGAGTCGGTCTTAAGTTGCCGATGCAGAACCGGTCTTTTTTGCCGATGCGGAGTCGGTCTTAAGTTGCCGACGCGGAGCCGGTCTTTGGTTGCCGGTGCAGAACCGATCTTTTTGCCGATGCGGAGTCGGTCTTTTTTGCCGATGCGGAACCGGTCTTTTTTGCTGACACGGAGTCGGTCTTAAGTTGCCGGTGCAGAACCGATCTTTGGTGCCAGTGCGGAACCGGTCTTTATTGCCGACACGGAGCCGGTCTTTAGTTGCCGACGCGGAGGCCGGTCTTCTGTGCCAACGCGGAGGCCGATCTTTGGTGCCGACACGGAGTCGGTCTTAAGTTGCCGGTGCGGAACCGGTCTTTGATGCCAATGCAGAGTCGGTCTTAAGTTGCCGGTGTGGAACCGGTCTTAAGTTGCCAATGCGGAGCCGGTCTTTAGTGCCGACACGGAGCCGGTCTTTGGTGCCAACGCAGAGCTGGCTTTGGTACCGGTGCAGAACTGGTCTTTGTCGCCGACGCGGAGCCGATCTTTATGCCGATACGGAGTCGGTCTTTGGTCTTTTGAGACGCCAATGCGAGGTTGGTCTTGAATGCTAATGCAGAGTCGATCTCCCCTGCATGATATTTTTAAGCATCAATGAAAGAAAAAGTCTTAAGTGCAGCGTACTTAGCTCTTGCAGCACCCTTGTTTTCTTTTGCGGGCTTGAATGCTTTCGTCTGCTGGTGGTCTGCTCCCCAGGGAATCAAGTTGGTTGGTGAGCTGACTTTGCTGAATCTTTAGCTCCTTAAGGAGAAATCCTGCACCGCAGCCACTTTTATGGCTCTCCAGCTGCTAGAGCTGACTTTGAAACTAGGCTTGCTCACCTTCTCTTTTCTCTCCATAGCGTTGCAGCGATCATTCTCCATGTTGTGGACATCATTTCCTTTTCCTTCTTTTCTACAGGGAGTTAATTCAGAAGGCTGATCAAGCCTTCCCACGGTGAGATCTGTACTGCTGATCCTTTTGGTGATGGAATCTTTACAGGGGATGGCAAGAAGTGGTGTCACCGACGAGAGGATCTTCAAAGTGGAGTTCGGTGCTGAGCTAGGCACTCTCTTGGGCTACGATGAGTTCTAGACACGCTTTAGCAAGGCTTTTGGTGACTTTAACTCCATGGTATTCTAAAGATATATCGATATATTCTGGGACATCAAGAAGCTTCTGAACATCAGACTGGAGGCTCAACTAAAGAAGAACCTCAAAGTGATTGATAACTTTGTGTACCAATTGGTTCTTTCTAATGCTATGGCAAGCATCCTCTGATATAGGAGAAGATTGTCATTGAAATCAAAGAGATTAGCTGCCGCTTCTGCATGGGCTCGGGAGCCAGGGTGTCTTCGCTCACCGATGCGAGATACGTGGATCCCGCCAAACGACCGTGGCCAGGATGGTGGTCACAGCTGGTGATGTCCGTGGGAGGAGTCGGTATGAGCATAGCTTTGGAAGACGATCATTGCAACAGCCATAGCACAGACTTCCATCGCGTGCACACAACCTCGTGCATGCAATCCACCTTCCTTCAATTATGTGAATATATTATGTGCATGTAAACCTTACCCAGCCAAGGTGGAAGCAAGAGTTGGGGGGAAAAGGAGTTGGGTGAGACAGCTGGGAGCATTATCCTTGCAATTGCAAAACTGGCACTCGTTTGGTCACTACGGGGAGAGGCCGGGGGCCGCCTAGAGAGTGAGGCCGCTGTGAAGTCTTGGGCCACCGTGGTTGTTGGGGAACATGACTGCTATGGGGGACCTGTGGCCTCTATGAACATCGGGAGCCGCCATGGACTTGGGAGCCGCCGTGGAGGAAACCGGGGCCGCCGTGATCTGGGGCCGCTGTAGAGTCTCGGGCCGCCGTGGGATCTCGGGGGCCACTATGAGGGGCTTGACCGTTGAGGATGAGAGGCCGCTATGAGGGGCTATCGTGGATTCAGAAGCCGCTGTGAAGGGCCGTCATGGAGGAAGAGGCCATCGTGGGATCCGGAGGCTGCCGTGAAGGGCCATCGTGGAGGAAGAGGCCGTCATGGGATCCAGAGGCTGCCGTGAAGGGCCGTCATGGAGGAAACCGGGGCCGCCATGATCTGGGGCCACTGTGGAGTCTTGGGCCGCTGGGCGTTACTTTTGCAACTCATGAACTGCTGCATTTAAGGCCTAAACTTGTTGATTGAGAATGGTCAGCTGGTTAATTAGAGCAGCTAAGGTTGGTGGTGAGGGAGGAGCATAGAGAGAGAGTGGTCCTTTGCTGCTCAGGGCTATGCGGATGCCCCCCGGCATGATTAGTGAGGACCTTCGGCACGTGCGTCACCACCATGGCTATCTTAGAGGGGACAAAGACTTATAGGTTAGGAAGACAGAGCTCTCTTTCCTTCAGCACATCACCCCCTTCCTAGTGCGCCAATCTATTGCCGCCAAATCACTTTTGAGGAGCGTGAAGCGACAGAAATGTTCGCTGGCCTTCAGAGGAATGATAGGGACCACCTCCTTCAGCTGGAAACCTGTAAGAAAGTCCCAGACCGGTGGTTCCGGTGGGGACCCTCTGACGCTTAAGTCAGCGATCTGGAGAACATGAATTTTTTAATGAAAGAGTAGAGATTAAGTTCCCCCCCTCCACTTTGGGGGATTGGGGTCTTTATATACCTGTTCGGGGATCCCTCTTACCCTTCACTGGTAATAGCTGAGTAATATCTTCTGTTCTTCGTAGGTGGGCGTACTAACTGCTAAACATATGTTATAAGTACGCCTCTTAATTTTTGGAAACCGTCCGTGACCTTAGTAATTGCTGGTTCATAATATTTGGTGACCGCCCATGATCTTGGTAAAGCAACGTGGAATTCCTTGTAGCAAGCGGATGCTTGTCGGCCTCTGCCGCCGAGGCCGACGTCAAGACCGATGCCGAGACCGAGACCAGCGCCGCATCGAAGCGGGCCGCGGCCGACACCAAGATCGAGGTGGGCCGTGGAGGAGATGGGCCTAAGGCCGCATGAAGGTCGATGCCGATGCCGTTGCCGAGACCGATGCCGTGTCGAAGCGGGCCACGACCGACACCAAGATAGAGGTGGGCCATGGAGGAGATGGGCCCAAGGCCACACGGAGGTCGATGCTGACACCGTTGCTAAGACCGACGCCGTGTCGAAGTGAGCTGTTGCCGAAGCTGACGCTGACGCCGTTGCTGAGACCGATGCCAAGACCGAGATGAGCGGAGTACGCCGGACCATGTGACATTGAGCTCGCGATTTCTCATCTCGTGGGTCATGTGGGTCCCAAGGTACAGCCGTTGGGGGAAGAAGGATGATGTTGAGTTGAAGCCAACTGTCCCTCGTAGAATGTCGAGTATGGAGTGCTTGCGTGGCCCTGCTCATGCCCTTGGATGAGCTTGCATGGCACTGTTCACGTACAAGGCTCTGTTCACTTGCATGGCACTATTAACGGTAAGGGAGCTTGGAGGTGTCGGCCATGGAGGTGTCGGCCATGGAGCTGTCGGCCATGGAGCTCTCAGCCTTGGAGCTGTCGGCCATGGAGCTGTCGGCCTTGGAGCTGTCAGCCATGGAGCTGTCGGCCTTGGAGCTGCCGGCCTTAGAGCTGTTGGCCATGGAGCTGTCGGCCTTGGAGCTGTCGGCCTTGGAGCTATCAGCCATGGAGCTGTCGGCCTTTGAGCTGCCGGCCTTGGAGCTGTCGGCCATGGAGTTGTCGGCCTTGGAGCTGCTGGCCTTGGAGCTATCAGCCTTGGAGCTGTCGGCCATGGAGCTCTCGGCCTTAGAGCTGTCGGCCTTGGAGCTATCGGCCTTGGAGCTCAGAGCAATTGGATGCGCGTGGCTTTATGAGGCCATAAATGCTACCGAGGCCGAAGGGCCCTTTGGAGGCCTAAGGGGGGCTCCGTCAGTTTCTTTCCTTCATGGTTCTCTAACAGCGTTGGATCAGCCACATCAAGTGTCGAACTCTTCCTCTGGCTGATGGTTGATCTTCTTGGTGAGCTCGTCGAGGCGCCTGTTGTACTCCTCCAGGTGTTCCTCCGCCTGCTGGCTGATCGTCGGGGCCCTCCGAGATGGCTCGGAGGAAGAAGAAGAAGAGGAGGCAGAAGGAGATGGAGACGGAAGTCGAGACTTCTGCCTGGGTTCCTCGTGATGACGTGGCTTGGGAGGAAATTCGTTGGGGCCGTGGTCAGGGGACCGCGGCTGCTTGGAGGTCTCACGTCGAGGCTTCCTAGGGGAAACTTGACGTCGGCCGGTCTCTCACCAACCGACCTCCCACCGAGGAGAACCTCCCCTCGCCGACTGTTAACTGGCGAGGGGAGCAGTTTGATGCTTGGTGGCCACGGACTATTGTTGCTGGAGCCCATGGATCATGGCGGTGAGATTCTAGACTTGCTGGGAGAGGATTGCCAGTTGCTCCGCTATTTGGACAGCGGCATCCGGCAGTGGGCAGGTGACCGGAGGGTCGGCAGCAGGGGGATTGGCCTCCTGCTGTCTAGTTGGCGGGGGAAACCCCGCTGGGCAGCTGATGGAGGCGTCCTGAGCTCGTGTCACCACCATGGCTTCTGGAAGAAGAGAGGGGACGAAAGATGTAGCTCAGGGAGAACGTTCGCTACTTTTTCTTATCCCCCCTTCCTGGTGCGCCAATTTGATGACGCTCAATCACCTCTCCTGGACGTCAGGAACGGAGGTGCTTCTCGAATCCTCGCTTCGCTGGATTGCCTGCAAAGAAGTCCTGGGACCGGAGGGGGTCTCCGGTGGGACCCTCCGATGGCCAAGTTAGTGACTGAGATCACAGCTGAAGAGGGGCTCGAGTGAGCCCTTTTAGTGTAGAAAGAGGGATCTCAGAGAGGAGGAATCCCTTTCTAAGAGTTGAGATGGCGATTTTGGGGGTTATCGCGCATACCTGTTTACTGGGTAGATTCATCTTTTTATAGGGATTGATCCTGGCATGATCACGGGGGATCACATGAGTCAGAAGATCTACTGAGCCCTTGTGTGAATTTGGGCTGGTTAGTGGGCTGCATCCCATCAGCCGGTGGGGCTATTGGGTTATCAGATCTGGTGCTGTCGGACGGCACGTGTCTGGCGTTGTCGGGCGGCGCGCGTCAGAGAGGCGGTTCTTGAACCGCTGGGGCTGATCAGGGCCGAGCCGGGTCGACCAGAGATGGCTGGAGCCAATCTCGCTGGCAAGGCAGTGCCGGGGTGGGGCTAAATCGATGGACTTGGAGGCGCCGGGGCCGAATCGGGTCGGCCGGGATGGCCTTGGCAAACTCGGCAGAACTAGAGACGCCGGGCCAAGTCGGGCTAGCCGGGGATGGCCTTGGCCGACTCGGCAGAACTGGAGACGCCGGGGCCAAGTCGGGCCGGCTGGGGATGGCCCTAGCCGACTCGGCGGAACTGGAGATGCCGGGCCGAGTTGGGCGGCCGGGGATGGCCCTAGCCGACTCGACGGAACTGGAGACGCCGGGGCCGAGTCGGGCCGGCCGAGGATGGCCCTGGCCAACTCGGCAGAACTGGAGAGGCGGAGGAAGTGTTGGGTCGGTGGAGCTGGAGACGCCGGGGCTGAGTCAGGCTGGCCGGGGATGGCCTTGGCCGACTCGGTGGAACTGGAGACGCCGGGGCTGAGTCGGGCTGGCTGGGGATGGCCTTGGCCGACTCGGCGGGACTGGAGAGGCGGAGGAAGTGTCGGGGCCGCCTTGCTTGGAGAAGTAGGGCCGGCTGGGAAGATGTTGAGGCCGCTTGGGAAGTGCCGGGGCCGGAAGGTGCCAGGGCCGCCTAGCTTGGATATGCCGGGGCCGACTGGGAAGATGTCAGGGCTGCCTGGGAGGTGCCGGGCCGCCTAGCTTGGATACGCCGGGGCTGGCTGGGAAGATGTCGGGGCCGCCTGGGAGGTACCGGGCCGCCTAGCTTGGAAGTGCCAGGGCCGGCTGGGAAGTGCTGGGGCCGCCTGGGAGGTGCCGGGCCGCCTAGCTTGGACATGCCAGGGCCGTCTGGGAAGATGCCGGGCCGCCTGGGAGGTGTCGGGCCGCCTATCTTGGAAGTGCAGGGGCCGGCTGGGAGGTGCCGGGCCGCCTAGCTTGGATGTGCCGGGGCCGGCTAGGAAGCGCTGGGGCTAGCTGGGAAGTGCCGGGGCCGCCTAGCTTGGAGATGCAGGGGGCCGGCTAGGAAGATGTCGGGGCCGCCTGGGAGGTGTCGGCCTTTGGGGCCGTCGGTCTTGGAGCCGTTGGTCTTGGAGGTGTTGGCCTTTTGGGCCATCGATCTTGGAGGTGTCGGCCTTTGGGGCCGTCGGTCTTGGAGCCATCGGTCTTGGAGGTGTTGGCCTTTGGGGCCGTCGGTCTTGGAGCCATCGGTCTTGGAGGTGTCGGCCTTTGGGGCCATCGGTCTTGGAGGTGTCGGCCTTTGGGGCCATCGGTCTTGGAGCCGTCGGTCTTGGAGGTGTCGGCCTTTGGGGCCGTCGGTATTGGAGCGGTCGGTCTTGGAGGTGTCGGCCTTTGGGGCCGTCGGTCTTAGAGCCGTCGGTCTTGGAGGTGTAGGCCTTTGGGCCGTCGGTCTTGGAGCCGTCGGCCTTTGGGCCGTCGGTCTTGGAGGTGCCGGCCTTGAAGGTGCCGGTCTTTGGGGCCGTCAGTCTTGGAGGTATCGTTCTTTGGGGCCGTCGATCTTGGAGGTGTCGGCCTTTGGGGCCCTCGGTCTTGGAGCCGTCGGTCTTGGAGGTGTCGGCCTTTGGGACTATCGGTCTTGGAGGTGTCGGCCTTTGGGCCATCGGTCTTTGAGGTGTCGGCCTTTGGGGCCGTCGGTCTTGGAGTCGTCGGTCTTGGAGGTGTCAGCCTTTGGGCCATCGGTCTTGGAGCCATCGGCCTTTGGGGCCGTCGGTCTTGAAGGTGCCGGCCTTGGAGGTGCCGGTCTTTGGGGCCGTCGGTCTTGGAGCCGTCGGCCTTTGGGGCCGTCGGTCTTGGAGCCGTCGGTCTTGGAGGTGTCGGCCTTTGGGCCGTCGGTCTTGAAGCCGTCGGACTTTGGAGCCGTCGGTCTTGGAGGTGCTGGCCTTTGGGGCCGTCGGTCTTGGAGCCGTCCAAAAAAATTTATTTTTTTATGGGGTCAACTGGCCCCATCATATGGCTTATGGATAGGGCCCATGAGATTGACATTCACCTCATGAAAGGCAAAAATTTTTGCGATATCTTGACAAATGTACCAAAGGCACCTTCAAATCATGAAAGACTTGAAATAGTTGTAGTTACTGGTTCTTTTCACATTAATATGAGCACTTGTACAGGTGCTCGTTTACTCCCATATCAATCAAATGCTGTAAGAGATCTTGATGTGTTTACAAGGTCGTAAAGCTCAATTCTAGGCCTAAAGATGATAACATGGGTTGCTCATCAACTGATTGTAATGCGTTGTCGATGCTTAATCAAGGAAAAGTCTGTGATAATCATAGAAAGATATTTTAAAAACTTATTGGCATAAATAAAACTTTTTAAGAGAGAAAAAATGCTGCATTGCTTTTGCATTATATAAATTAAAAGCTTGGCTTCAAAGAATTAATTCTGTTGTTAGACGCATGCATTATTATTATAGCATTATTAAAATGAAAAGATATGACTTCTAAAACTAATTTCTACAAAAGCTTCCAAGCAAGTTCCAACCACAAATGCTGAAGAGGAAAAAGTTCATGTGATATACTTCTTTTCATGCTACAATGACTTTGCTAGAATTATAGTTCAAAACTTGACAAATACTACCAAAGGCAGCTTCAAGTCATAGAAGACTTGAAATAGTTGTAGTTGTTGAATTTTTCCACATCAAATATGAGCACTTGTACGGGTGCTCATTTACTCCCACATCAATCAAATGCCGGAAGAGATCTAATATGTATACAAGGTGATAAGCTCCAATATCACATTTTTAGCTTTTTTGATTGAGAATTGAAACAATTACAAATGGCAACAGAGCAAGTTCAATCCAAGACCTAAAAGGATTATAACATGGATTGTCCATCAATTGATTGTAGTGCATTATCAGTGCTTAATCAAGGAAAAGTCTGATAATCATGTAGAGATATTTTAAATACTTATTGGCTTAAATAAAACTTTTTAAGAGGGGAAAAATACTGCATTGCTTTTGCATTATATAAATTGAATAGCTTGGCTTCAAAGAATTAATTCTACTTTGTTAGACACGTTATCATTGTAGCAGAATTAAAATGAAAAGACTTGGCTTCTAGAAACTAATTTCTATTCAGTTTAGATATTATTAAAATAGAAAGACTCGACCTCATGGAATTAATTTCTGTAGAAGTTAGGAATATCAGAAGTATTTCCCTGTTTAAATGCCAAATTTCAAAAAATAGGCATCATTATGCAGTCATAAGCCTAAATTCAGTAATTACATAGCATAAGTTTCTTCAAAATGCTTAATGCTTAGCTCAAAGAAATTCAGTTGGTCAACTAAAGAAAAGACCCATCTCATCTCATCCTAAAGACCACCTATTTATTATTTGTTAATTTCACAGTTTCTTCTAATTGGTAAATGCTCACAAATGAAGATGGTCTGTTAGTGTCAAGGTTCATGCCTTCTCTGAAATGGAAAGGGCTCTTTTTCTTCATTCCAATGATTAGAAGAAAAAAAAAAATGAAAGTTTAATAATAAGCAAGGACTAGATAGCAATAGTACCACAAGTTGAAAATAATTTGTTCCTATGTTGTTTCGTATATGCATGCCAAAATATTACCTGCTGAAAAAGTTATGCCATGCTCCTGAGTGCAATCACATATCTCTGATTTTGTTCATGGGTTCCCTAATCTAGTTCTCCCTTTAGGTTAGGTTTGTTTGTAAAAAGAAATATCATGAATAATTTGAAAATATTATTAATAATTTTAGGATGAAGATTATAAAAGATAATACTCACTTAACTCAACTCATCTAAGCCTTTTCCCAACTATATGGGGTCAGCTACATGAATCTGCTTCCTCCACTCAGCTCTATTCAGGACCAAATCAACATTCAAATTATAATAGTTATTTTTTTAATTATTTCTATCCATATTAGTTTAGGTCTATCTCTACCTCTATCCTTACCATGGATTATTAAAAGATCACTCTTTCTAACTGGAGTATCTAAAGGTATACATTGTATATGATTAAACCATCGCAATCTATTTTCTCTTATTTATCTTCAATTGGGGCTACTCCTATCATTTCTCTTATATGTTTATTTCTAATTCTATCTTTTAAAGTTTTACCAAATATCCATCTTAATATATGCATTTCTGTTACACTTAATTTATTCATATATTGTTTCAATATTGCCCAACTTTCTATTCCATATAGCATAGCCGGACTAATAACGGTTTTATAATTTTTTTTTTTAATGGGATGCGTTGATCATATATACTCCCGAAGCACTCCTTCACTTAATCCATCCTGTTTTAACTCTATGATTCACATCTTCATCTATTTCACCTTCTTGCTGGATAATTGATCCCAAATAGCTAAATTGTTTATTCATTGATATCTCCTGGCTTGCAATCTATACCGTTTCTTATTTATATTTCTACTCCAACTAAAATTATTTTATGTATTCATTTGTAGTTCTACTAATCTTAAAATCTTTAGATTCTAAGCCACTCTCCAATCTCTATCTTAGCATTTACTCTAGATTTAGTTTCATCAATTAATATTATCATCTACAAATAACATACACCATGGGATCTCATTTTGAATATGTTTGGTTAATCATTTATAACTAATACAAAAAGATATGGACTTAAGGCAGATCCTTGATGTAAACGTACAGTAATTGAAAACTCACTAGTTTCTTCTATTGTTGTTTTAACAATAGTTATTGCTCTATCATACATCTTTTATCAATTCTATATACATTTTGATAACTCCTTTTTTCTCTAAAACCCACCATATTATTTCTCTAGGTACTCTATCATATCTTTCTCTAAATCAATAAAGACTATATGAAGGTCTTTTTTTCTTTCACTATATCTCTCCATTAATCTTCTTAATAAATAAATAGCTTCCATGGTCGATCTTCCAGGCATAAATTCAAATTGATATTGACACCAAAGTTTCAGCTCTTATTCAATTTTATATTACGCTCTTTCATAATTTCATTGTATGACTCATTAGCTTAATCCTTCTATAATTTTCACGGTTTTGAATAACTCATTTATTTTTATATGGGTATAATATACTTTTTCTCTAATCATCTAGCATTCTTTAGTTGCTACAATCCTGTTAAATAAATTGGTTAACCAAATGACTTCAATTTCTCTTAGCCTTTTCAAACCTCAATAGAAATGACATCTGGTTTTAATGCCTTTGCATTTTTTATTTTACTCTAAGATAATATAATGCATAAAAAATATAATCACATAATATTACTCTAACATAACAATATAATTCAAAGAACTGTATAGTATACTAGAAAAAATATGATTTAATAAAATTGATAATCCTATAGTCAATATTAAGATTTATGTTATAAGATTAATATAAATAATTATGTTAATAATGTTGTTATGATGATTATAAAAACTAACATGATAGGTAAAGAATGTATAATGTAATATGATATATTATAATATATAATTCTATTGAGTATATATTATATGATATAATACTATAGTAATATTACCATATAATAATGTATAATATATAATATGACATAATACTATGAAATTTAATATTATATTAACATAATATATGAAGTAAAATATTGATGCTAATAATATGAAAAATTATGATATCATATAATTTATATGTTACGATATTAGAACATTAAGTTATATTTCATATAAAAATATTTATAGAACATAATATATAACATGGTATTAAAAAACAAATAACATGTATTGTTGTATATTCTGAATATATAATATATACTAATAAATATATAAAATATAAAAGAAAATCTCTTCATTTTTTTCGATCACATATGCAACATCGTGAAAAAAATGTTAAGTAAGTCCTTTTTGGTATGTCTCTTCCCCCTTTTATTAGAGTTTTATATTTGTTAGAATAGCTTTGGTGATTAATTTTAGTCACAAAGGATATAAACAATGGGAAATCTCATCGGGATTCCATTCGCATATATACATGACAAATATTTCCAAGAGTACATTTGATTTTGTTTAGTTTTTGGCTCTAATATCTACTGCAAAAAGGCTATGAATCTTGATAGAGCTCACTTTTGAAACCTCGTTAGAAAGAGGTGAGTGCTCTCGCGACCCAGGGAAGAAAAAGTAGTATGATCTCCCTCTTTCATGCATTATAGAATATTGAACCGTAAGATATTATAAGGAATCACTACAAGAAAATACTGAAATAGCGACGCAAATTTAGCGACGCATAATTGCGTCGCTAAATTGCGACCAATTTGCGACGCCTCTGTGACAACAAAATATTGCGACGCAATTAGCGACGCATAAGCGACTCAATTAACCAGAAAATCAAAAAAATTAAATTTTTAATATTACGACGCAAATATT
>UESW01004132.1:0-175761 GCA_900491605.1 Calamus simplicifolius | reverse complement strand
CAGGATGCTGACCCGATGACCTCCAACGATGAAGCATGTCGGAGTATCGGCGTCGCGTCAGAGCCTCCCATGCTGCCCTAATGGCATCATGGCTGGCAGGATCCCATGTAAACTTTTTTTGCATTAAAATAAATAGTTAGTTTCTAAATTTATTAAGTTTAAGAAATTTATATCACTAATAAATTGTATTTAATAAGTTTTACCTGAAACTCAGAAAAATAAACCTCCCTCGTGGCTGAAGATACGTGGCGCCAAATCGTAGCCACTAGGATCTGCACGCCTCTAAAATACGGCGCTGATATGGCTGGATACATGATGCTGCTCAATGAATCTATTAAAAAAATGCATGTTTATAAGTAATTGACTTAAAAACATAAACATATATTTTAATTAGTATATACTTACATCCCCTGAGCATCAAGTCGAAGTACAGTGCGGCCGATGGTGGAAGAACTCTCGGAGGTCTGTGCCGATCGGCTGGATGGTAATACTGCTGGAGAGATCGAAGGCTGCGCCTCTGCTGGAGATCCAAACTCTCCATCTCCGACGCTCATGTGATCTGATGTAGCAGGGATACGTCTTGCTCATTCCGTCTATCGTCGGTAGATCTACCTCTGCCCGTCATACTGAAAATACTAAAGATTCACACAATTAAATTACGATTAATGATTGACTATGTAAGAATTTAAACACTATAAAAAAAAAGTTAAATTTTAAAAAACCTCTATGTTTAATCGGTGTCATTTGTTTCGTGAAATGTTGGTTCAACATCTGATGCCGTATCGGATTGCGAATCAGTTTCATTATCATCGGAAGGAAACCGAACAATTGCATCCGCAATTTCTTGGACATCACCATTTGGATCTCTAAGTGATGTTTCAGGAGCCCTTGTGTCGTCCTCAATTGCATGCATTTCCATCTCATCCTCTTGAAATGCAGGGCACTCGACTGATTGACTTGATGAACTCTCCTCTAATACGATGTTGAACGTGGGACGATTTTAGAAACGGCCCACCAATCTCGCTTGTCGTTGCGCAAACTTGGATATCCGCAGTAAAAGACTTGCTGAGCTTAGGATGCAAGGATGAATGGGGTCATATTTCTGCAATCTTCGTCGATGGTTCACTTCAACCAAATTGTAGTCGTTATGAACCCTTTGCCCACAGGAACTATCGGATCGAACCAATCACAACGAAACAATACGGTTCGTTTCATAGGCCAAACCAGGATATTCAACTTCAACACCTCTACTAACTTTCCATAATAATCCTGCATATTTCTTGGTCACAACTAAGGTTAATAACAACCATTTAAATCATTTATAAGTCACCAATTTTTTTTAGGCAACTAAGGACCTACCATGCAAGGGCGAGCCACGGCTACGATCCTTGGCGTGCTAGCAAGGACCGATGTACAGGTTCATGGCTAATGGGAGGGCTTGAGTTTGGGTCGGCCGCAAGGCGGTGCGTTTAATCATGAGACTTCACAAGAATTCAAGTGTCTAAATAATTCTACCTTCACTCCATGTCTATAAGTTAAGGCCATATCCCATTCAAGAATATTTTTGTGATATGTTATTCTGCTATTAATTATCATCGATCGGTTACATTGAAATTTCGGCAGTATTTCCCCCATAGTTTCCTAAATGTATGGTATATAAGCCACACTAGGAAAACGTATGAGCAATACAAACCGAAATCTCACCCCCCCACGATGATTACTAGCAGACTAAATGTCGCAAGAAATATTTCCAAACTGTCCACCAGGGACAATTTGAGAATTTGCAAGACTAAGGCTTACAATTCTCAAACGGGTCTAAAGGTTAAAGTGCTGTGATTATGGAAGTCGAAGACAATCGAACTTATGCTTGTTATCTTAACTTCTTGTGAATTATACATGTAACACTAACTTTTTTAAGATTGTTGTGTCAAATACAAATGTTTGCGAATACTAAAATGTAAATCATTGAAAATACTAATTTGTTGCTGGAAATTAAATAATATTACAACAAGACTTTTTATTTAGCATTATATAATTTAATGCATCATTTAGTTTTGCAGCAGAATATAAATAATCAAGACATAACAAAGTAAATAATTACAAATGCACAAATACCATTGCATAAACATTCTGCTTAAATTAATTATTGATAAACATTATACAAATTAAATAATAATACAATAAGACTTCCTATCTAGCATTACAAATATTATTGAATAATCAAGACATAACATCAGTCTATCCAAACAGCTCCGTGGCCCCCCCTAACTTTTTTTTTTTTAGTGACAGTAGCCATTTTTTTTTTTTGAGTGACAGTGGTCTGGCCAGCCACGGCAGCGGCCGTGGCCGCCTTGTCTGGCCACGGCCATGGCCGGACAAGGCAAAAGGGGGGGGGGGGGGGGGGGTTTTCCCCCCACCCCCCCTTGTTAAGAAAAAAAAAATTTTTTTTTTTGTGATAGTGGCTGGCCACCGTGGCCAGGCATTGCCGGCCACGGCAGTGGCCGTGGCCGGAGGGGGTTCCCCCCCCCCCCTGTTAAGAAAAAAAAATTTTTTTGTGACAGTGGCCAGGCCACCGTGGCCAGGCCACTGCCGGCCACGGCAGCGACCGTGGCTGGAGAAGACGGCCATGGCCAGCGGCCGTGGCAGGACAAGAAATAAAAGGGGGGGGGGGGGGCGGGGGGTTTCCCCCCCTGTTAAGAAAAAAAAAAAAAAATTTTGACAGTGGCCTGGCACTGCCACCGTGGCCAAGCCCACTGCGGCCACGGCAGCGGCCGTGGCCGGAGAAGACGGCCACGGCAGCGGCCGTGCCGCCTTGTCCGGCCGCTGCCACGGCCGTGGCCGGACAAGAAATAAAAGGGGGGGGGGGGGGCGGGGGGTTTCCCACCCCCCTGTTAAGAAAAAAAAAATTTTTGTGACAGTGGCCTGGCCACGGGGGGGGGGGGGGGGGGCGGGGGGTTTCCCACCCCCCCTTAAGAAAAAAAAAATTTTTGTGACAGTGGCCTGGCCACCGTGGCCAGGGCCACTGCCGGCCACGGCAACGGCCATGGCCGGAGAAGATGCCACGGCAGCGGCCGTGGCCACCTTGTCCGGCCGCGGCCACGGCCGTGGCCGGACAAGAAATAAAGGGGGGGGGGGGGGGCGGGGGGGTTTCCCCCCCCTGCCCCTTGTTAAGAAATTTTTTTTTTTTTTTGTGACAGTGGCCTGGCCACCGTGGCCAGGCCACTGCCGGCCACGGCAGCGGCCGTGGCCGGACAAGAAATAAAAGGGGGGGGCGGGGGGGTTTCCCCCCCCCCCGGCCCCTGTTAAGAAAAAAAATTTTTTTTTTTTGTGACAGTGGCCTGGCCACCGTGGGCCAGGCCATTGCCGGCCACGGCAGCGGCCGTGGCCGGAGAAGATGACCACGGCAGCGGCCATGGCCGGAGGGAAAATCATTAAAAAAAAAAATTTTTTTTTTAGAGTGTAGGGGCTTACCTTGTCGAGAGAAGAGCCGGAGTCGGATGAGAACGCCGGGGAGCCGGAGGACCACATGGAGGCGCCGGAGCAGCGAGGTGGGAGCCGGAAATTTTTAGAGCACGGCGGCGGATAGGTCAAGACGGGGAAGAAGAAGAAGAGAAGGCTGGCTTATATAAGTACTTAGCGACGCAATTATTTGCGTCGCTATATGGTCGCAATATTTTTTTTTAATTTATTATGTCTTAGCGACGCATTAGTTCATCGCTAATCCATTCTTAATATGGTTTTATTATTAATTTATGAAATAATAGCGATGCCAATAATTGCGTCGCTAATGCGTCGCTAACTTGGCACCAACATCGAGCGGGAAATTTATTTTATTTTCTAAGAATTGCATCGCTATGGCGTCGCAATAATTTTTTAATATTTTAAATTGATTAAAATAATAACTTATTACAATAATTGCGACGCAATCAGTGCATCGCATAATTTTAAATATTTTTAATGATAATATTTAAAATTTATGATAATAATGCGATGCAAAAAGCATCGCAATAATTTTTTAATATTTTTAATCAGCTATATGTATTTAATAATATAATTGCGACGCATATATTTTCATCGCCAATATTTGTTTATTTTTTTTAAAAAAATGTGTCGCTAAGGCGTCGCAATAATTTTTTATATTTATAAATGTAATATTTATAATTAATGTTAATAATTGCGACGAAAAATTACATCGCATATATTTTATAAAATTTTTTAATTACATAAATTTATTTTAAAAAACATTGCGACGCAACTTATGCATCGCCAATTATATATTGCTTTTATTTTTAATACTGAAAAAATTTATTTTTACTACAAATATTGCGACGCATAAATGTCGTCGCAATATTTGTTTATTTTTTTTTTCCTAAAAATGCATCGCTACGAAGTCGCAAAAAATTCTTAATTATTTATTAATGTTAATATTAATAATTTATGATAATAATTGCGATGCCTTATTGCATCGCAATAATTTTTTTAATATTTTTAATTAGATATATTTATTTAAAAATAATTGCGACGTAAATTATGCATCGCAATATTATATTTTTTTATTTTTAATACTGATAAAAATTATATTTACTAAAAATATTGCGACGCATACATTGCGTCGCAATATTGTTTAATTTTTCTTCTAAAATGCATCGCTACGGCATCACAATAATTTTAAAATATTTTTTAAAACTTTTTCATAAACTTTTTTTTTGAGTAATTATAGTGATCCAACGTTTTCGATCGAAGCCCTGATCCTGATCGGCCACGACCGATATCGGACCGTAGCAATCGATCCGATTCCAGACTGATGCGATCGGTCCGACATCACTAGAGATCCGACGGTTCCAATCGATCCAAGCCGTGATCCCGATCGGCCATGACCGATCTCGGACCGTGACGATCGGTCCGATCGGCGACGATCCGACGGTTGCGATCGATCCAAGCCCTGATCCCGATCAGCCACGACGATCCCAGAATGTTGCGATCGGTCCAAGATCGCTGGCGAGCCGACGGTTGCAATTGATCCAAGCCGTGATCCCGATCGGCCACGACCGATCGGACTGTGGCGATCGGTCTGATCGACGATGATCCGACGGTTGCGATCGATCCAGCCCTGATCCCGATCGGGCCCGACCGATCTCGGACCATTGCGATCGGTCCAAGATGGCGACGATCCGATTTCGATCGATCCAAGCCGTGATCCCGATCGGCCATGACCGATCTCGACCGTGGCGATCGGTCCGATCGGCGACGATCCGACGGTTGCGATCGATCCAAGCCCTAATCCCGATCGACCACGACCGATCCCGGACCGTTGCGATCGGTCCAAGATCGGCGACGATCCGACGGTTGCGATCGATCCAAGCCATGATTCCCGATCGGCCACGACCGATCTCAGACCGTGGCGATCGGTCCGATCGGTGACGATCCAACGGTTGCGATCGATCCAAGCCCTCATCCTGATCGGCCACGACCGATCTTGGACCGTGGCAATCGGTTCGATCGGCAAAGATCCGATGGTGTGATCGATCCAAGCCCTGATCCCGATCGCCATGACCGATCTCGGACCGTTGCGATCGGTCCAAGATCGCTGGCGATATACGGTTGCAATCGATCCAAGCCCTGATCCCGATCGGCCCGACCGATCTCGGACCATAGCAATCGGTCCGATCGGCAAAGATCGACGGTTGCGATCGATCCAAGCCCTAATCCCGATCGGCCACGACCGATCCCGGACCGTTGCGATCGGTCCAAGATCGGCGACGATCTGACGGTTGCGATCGATCCAAGCCGTGATCCGATCGGCCACGACCGATCCTGATCGACCATTGCGATCGGTCCAAGATCGGCGACGATCCGACGGTTACGATCGATCCAAGCCGTAATCCCGATCGGCCACGACCGATCTCGGACCATGGTGATCGGTTCGATCGATGATGATCCAACGGTTGCGATCGATCCAAGCCCTCATCCCGATTGGCCATGACCGATTCCAGACCGATGCGATCGGTCCGACATCGCTAGCATCCGGTTCCAATCGATCCAAGCCGTGATCCCGATCGGCCACGACCGATCTCGAACCATGGCGATCGGTCCGATCGGCGACGATCCGAGGGTTGCGATCGATCCAAGCCCTTATTTCGATCGGTCACGATCGATTTTGGACCGATCGCTATTTAACATAATTAATTTTTTTAAAATATTACGACGCAAAGGGTAGCGTGATAATTTTTTAATATGATAATTATATTATATAAAAATTAATTTAATTATAAATAATTACGACACAACAAGTGCGTCGCTATATAAAACATAATTTTTAATTAATTTTTTGGTTCATTACGTCGCTAATGCGTCGCTATTTAACATAATTAATTTTTTAAAAAACATTGCAACGCACTGTGTTACGTCGCAATTATTTTTTCTCATATTATACTTTATAAAATTTAATTTTATTTAAAATATTGCGACGCATTTATTGCGTCGCTAATGCGTCACTATTTAAAATATTTAATTTTTTTCAAAACATTGCGACGCACTAAATGCGTCGCAATATTTTTTAAAATATTTATACTTTAAAAAAATTAATTTTATTAAATTATTTGCGATGCAATTGATGCGTCGCTAAATTAAAATAATTTTTCTAATTTTCTGGTTTTGTTGCGTCGCTAATGCGTCTCTATTTAATATATTTAATTCTTTAAAAACATTGCGACGCACTGTGTTGCGTCGCAATATTTTTTTCTGATATTTAAATTTTATAAAATTAATTTCATTTAAATTATTGCGACGCAATTGTGCGTCGCTAATTAAAATAATTTCTCTAATTTCTGTTTTATTGCGTCGCTAATGCGTCGCTATTTAACAATTTAATTCTGTTACAAAAAATTGCGACGCACTGAGTTGCATCGCAATATTTTTTTCGATATTTAAATTTTTATAAAAAATTAATTTAAAAATATTGCGATGCATTATTTGCGTCGCAATATTAAAATATTAATTTTTTTTGATTTCTGGTTAATTGAGTTGCTAATGTGTTGCTAATTGCGTCGCAATATTTTGTTGTCACAGAGGCATCGCAAAGTGGTCGCAATTTAGTGATGCATAATTGCGTCGCTAAACTTGCGTCGCTATTTCAGTATTTTCTTATAGTGATATTTGTTAGAATAGCATGGTGATTAATTTTAGTCACAAAGCATATAAACAATGGGAAATCTCATTAGGATTCCATTCGCATATATACATGACAAATATTTCCAAGAGTACATTTGATTTTGTTGAGTTTTTAGCTCTCGCAACCCAGGGGAAGAAAAAGTAGTCTGATCTCCCTCTTTCATGCATTATAGAATATTGAGCCGTAAGATATTATCAGGAATCATTTTTTTGCATGTACGCTTATCCTTTAAGATAGTGTTTGATATGGGGGATAACGAAAGATATCCCCTGGATATCCCTTCTTATTCCTAAATGCTATAGCTAGAAGGGATAGGTCTGAAAAAATTTAACTAGAGGGGATTTCAGGACGATTTGGCCCAAACTCCATTTTCTCGGGGGAAATAGTAAAAAAAATTTGAATGGAGCCCGAAAATTGGAGTTTGGGCCAAATCGACCTGAAATCCTTGCAAGAATTATGATTTTGCATCTTCTTTTTCGGCAATTCTAGTCGCCAGGCTTTTCATCGACGTTCGGATCGATGGATTTCCCTCCGTTCCTTCGATGCATGAGAACGGAGGCGGGAAACTGCCGTTGCCCTGCAATGGCGACGCCCTTTTGCCACCAACACCACATGGAGCAGAGGCGCCCGGACGAGAGGAGAAGGCAGAAGGTTTCCGATGATGCTGCCGCGGTCAACCGCCCGATCGAGGAGGGGCGCGAGCCGGGGGGAGCCGGCAAGAGACAACGGAGCGCCGAAAATGCGGAGGAGGGCGAGGAGTGGTGGGCCGTACCGGCCCAGGCCTGTGAGCCGTGCCGGGCCGGGCCGCCGGGCTGCATTTTTTGAACTTGACACGGCTTAATGAACCGTACCAACTCATCTGATGCCCAACTCTAATCGTGAAAAGAAATTACTAATATTTTTAAATGTTATTAAAAAAATATTTGTTGGCCCTTTGAAGTGCTGGTGAAACTCTTTCATAACGTTCCTATATTGAGAAATAGAATTATCAATGTTTCAACATGTTGGTAGGGGTACAACTCGGGCTTATAAAACTCAGGTTTTTCTCAACCCTAATCCTAACCCTATTTGTAAAATGTCAATCCTAACCCTAACCCCATTTGTAAACTTTAACCCTAACCCTATTTTTAAAAATTATGTTCAGATTGAGTTTCGGATTGAAATTCGGGTTGATAGAAAAAATAAAATAAAATACTTTTTCCAAAGTAAATAAACACCGAATTATGGATCCCAGAGATGAAAAATAAAATAACTTACCGAACGCATAAGCTGGACTCGGGGCTTTAATATGTATTAAAAAAAAGGCTTACCTGAAACAAAGAAGATGAGTAGGTACCGTAAACAAAGAATAGGAGGAGACGAAAAGTGAACGAAATGTGCGGATGGTCCACCTTTATGTTTGTCCTTCTTTTTCCCTCCTCGCCCTCAAGTTGGCCATCTCGTCCAATCCGACTGGCGCCCTCAATGCCCTAAAAAACCTGGTATTGATAAGCTACCCCCGTTCGGGTAACCTTTGGGTTCGGGTTGCGGTCAACCCGAATCCGGATCAATTGCAAATTGGATCGGGTTAAACCCGGGTCTTTCGGGTTTGGCTTGAGCAAACATGAGTTTAAACACTGCCGTAAATCGGGTTTGGCAGGCCGGGTTCGGATTGAACTCGGCCCAAGTTGCACCCCTAAATGTTGGCGACAAAAATTTATGATAATTTTAAATAAAAATGGTTATTGAAATATGTGTGCATGTCAGTGTGGTGTATATATGTATAGTGTTATATATATACATATGTTACGTATATACATACTATATCTATATACATACATACATACATATATATCTTATACATACCTACATTATATCTAATACATATATATATATATATATATATAATATATATATATATAGATATATATAAGATGTATGTATGGTATATATATAATGTATGTATAATACATACATATACACATACATACATTATATATAACACATACTACATCTATATAGATATCTATTATAGATATATATATAGATATATATGTATGTATATATACATAATATATACATATATACATATATATACATAAATACATATATACATATATTATATTATATATATGTGTGTGTGTATGTATGTATGTGTATGTATGTGTGTTGTGTGTGTATATATATAATATATATATATATATATATATATATACATACACAATATATGTGTGTGTATATGTTACATATATTTGTACACTGTATAATGGCACATCACAAGAACAGTTGTATAATAAAACTTTAAAACCACCTATATAAATAATAATTACTTAATAAATTTGTTTAAAGATGCTAATAGAATCAAATAAATCCAAAAATTGTAACATACATCAAATTCATAACAAAAGAAACAACAAGTACTTTAAAGTTCATAACAAAAAACGTAAAAAATGATCAAATTCAAAGTACATTTCGATCGATACCTTAACAAAAGCTACCTACAAAAAAATATAAAATAAATATTTAGATATGATTAGATAAACTTGTAGTCAAAAATAAGAAAAAAATTAAAATATTGTTGAAATAAATGTATTGCAAATGTCAAAGGCCATGCAATATAAGCTCCAATAGTATCATAATTTTTTATATATTGTTCATTAGGCCTTATCAAGTGCTCATTCTCCATTTTCTCTATCTCAATATATATCAAAATCTACTTTCACTATCTCAATATATATCTCACAAAATTGGAACCTCAGTGCATTCTTTTCCATAATTGTACTTAGATCCTTTCTTGCAAGATTCCTAGTGTCATATCAATACGAGGCATTCTAAGATTCTTTATTATAACTCTGCTTTCTTCCTACATATATATATATATATATATATATATATATATATATATATATATATATATATATAATAGGAGAAAAGCTAAAAGATAGCTTGCATAATCAATTTATAAAGATAATTATCATATGCATTAGAACTCATTTAACTTAAGGAAAGAATTCTTAGATTAAATATCCTTTTTGTTCTATTTTCCTGCAATTTATGGAAGATGAGGGAACTAGTAGAGTCTTTAACAAGTCCATAAGGGTTATAGTCAATGAAGAATGTATTTAGAATGTAACTTTTCCTGGGGCCCCTGTGCACTTTGGTGGAACAAGGAGCATTAATTTAAAGGATGCTAAGTGGCTATTGGAGCAGTTGCTTGGACTCCAAGTGTGATTGGTTTAACTTCATTGTTTTGGCCTATGGTGTGATTTAGTGTCATGAGTGTGTTCGCAAATTACAAAGGTGATAGATCTTGTCGATGGTCACTTGTTCCTCGATTCCAAAAGAGGGAGGTTTCTCTAAGAATTTTCATCATTGCAAGAGCAAAAGGTTGGTGTTGATCTTTGAAATGAGAGTGCCTTGTAAGTAAGCACGAAAGCCATTTTGGTTATGGAAAACTATTACATCCATTGGAGAGGGTCGCTTCTTTTCTATCGCCTATGGGCATACTTAACTAAGCTGAAAGGGGATCCCAAGGAAAAATGATGAGGGTGAAAACGTGAAAGGGATCCCACCTAGTTAATTAATTTAGTTTTACAAGCTACAACTAGTATGAAGTTGGAATCCTAAGATACACATGATAATGTTCTACGTAGCCTCACTTATATTATTCCTTATCGAGAATCCCCACTTAAATACAAAAACACAAAAACTCACTCACGAGTTCACCAGCTTTATATATCCATCAACACGCTGTTGGACATATGGAGAAATGGAAAACTCGCTAACAAGAATGCTCAAAATTTCAATTGGTTTCTTGGTGTTTCATCACGAAATGCAGCCAGAAGTTTATAGTGGAATTTGCTTGAATTTTATAACCAAGATGTCGGAGGAGTTTTTTTTTTAAAAAACCTTCAAGTTCAAGTTGGTCTGATCCAGATCAACAAAATGCATGAATAGACCAGACAGCACAAACCCAATCTTTGAACTTGTAAAATGTATCTTCAAGCACCTCATTTTTCAATAGAGTGAAACTTCTATATGCAAAATAAAGGAAAATTTCTTACTTCTTGTGCTATGAGCTCAATAAGTGGTTTTGCATAGAATCTGGAATTTGAAAAGCCCAAGCATCCATACATGCTAAAGCAAATTGGTCAAAGTGAAAACCTATTATTAGAATTTTAAGCAAAGTCAAAGCACTAAAATTTGAAAGCCAGGAAGTGCAGGGAACAATTACAAAATTTGTTGGCTGCAGTAAACTCAATGCCTGTTGCTGAACTTTGACGCCAGAAGCAGTCTTCAGCCATGACCTAACCATCCTTCTTCTCCCAACCAGATTCTTAATAACTCAAAAATTAAAATACTTCATATAGCTTAACAAAATAAACCATAAAAGTTGTGCACAACATTAGGTAGCAGCAAATCATTTTTAAAACATTAATTACATATGATCTCTGCAACAAGCTCAAAAAAAATGCAAACATCCTTAAATTATCATCAAAGTAACAAGATTCGCAAGTCTCTTAAAAATTCTTGAAGTCTTCTTGACAGCTTGGCCCATTAAATTATCTGCAAATTATTTATCAGTTTGCAATTTACTTGTGAACATATTACAGAGTTCCCCAAATCTGCAAAATAAATCATGAATTACAAATTATTCAGCTAATTTCTCAAGAGCAGAAACACCTTGCTAGATTAGCAGGCACCTGTGTTAGAAACTTCATAGAAATTTTATATCTAAAAGCTAAAATACCTGAATAATTGAAGGATAATGACTATTAAAGCGCAGGAGTAATATACACTCATCATATAAGCCCTTCTTAGGTTCCAAAACCAAGCCACCAGAGTAGGCAGGACATTTCTTGCCTTTTCCTTGATTAATGTGTCAGGAATTGTTATCTAGAAAAGCATCGTTCGCATTTAAGTCATCAACATCCTCACAATCTACACCAGCATTTAGTTTCCGCTTTGCAGTGTTTAATTCTTCATCGCATGCAAAAATCTTATCTGGAACGTTGTACCTCTTCGCATGAAAAGAATGCTGATATGGCTGATCCAACACCGTCAGAGTTAACAGTAAAGGTGACCGACGGAGTCCCGCCTCGACCTTCGAAGCCCGCTTCGGCCTCCAGGACACCCTCAACCTCCGAAGCCCGCTTCGGCCTCCAAGGCATCCTCAACCTCCGAAGCCCGCTTCAGCCTCCGAGGCATCATTCAACCTCCGAGGCCCGCTTCGCCTCGGGGCATCATTCAACCTCTGAGGCCCGCTTCGGCCTCCGAGGCATCATTCAACCTCGAAGCCCGCTTCGGCCTCCTTTAGCCTCGGCCTTGGGCATCCATCATGGTCTGGCCCTTGGGACCAGTAGCTTATAGTAACGGGCCACTTGGCACGCCCACGTGGCCTACTACTCGCCTGCTACAGTGCATCGCCATGCCCCATTAAGGTGTATGACCCACAACGCGCCCGTAATAGTGCGTGGCCATACCCTGTTACGGCATGTGGCCCACCACTCGTCTGCAATTGTGTATGGCCATACCCCGTTATGGCGTACGACTCACCACTCATCTGTGGCTGCATATGGCCATACCTCATAACGGCACGCACCTGGTGCAACCATAGCCACCCGACACCCGTGACGCCATACTAACAGGTAGCAAGTGAGGCAGGACACCTCTGACATGCCCACGACCCGTCACTATCAGCCTTGCCTTTTTGTCCGTTATCGGATAACAGTATCTCAAAATCATGAATCTTCTGGAAGCATGAGGGAGGGAGATCTTGGAACATGTATAAAGGCTCACACTTACAACGAGGGAAGGATTCTGAACCCTAACTCTCTAGCTTTCTTCTGCTAGCTAACTCTTGTCTGTTCCCGAGTGACTGACTTGAGCGTCGAAGGGTCCCCACCGGAACATCCGGTCTCCGGAGACCTTTCTTGCAAGAGTCCGACGAGGAGGACCTCTGTTTCCCTGCGTTCAAGGAAGGTGACTCAGCGTCAACAGATTGGCGCGCCAGAAAGGGGGGAAGAAGGAAAAAGCTTCGAACCTGTCATCGACCGCTTCTCTTTTCCCGAGCTTTCTTCTGCAATGGTGACGACCCGTGCGCGAGAGGTCTCCACCAGTCATCCTGGGGGGCAGCGTCAAGGGGCTGATCCGCTAGCGGTTGGCCCCTCAGCTCCCCTAGCCGATGTTCCTGCACCACCACCGCAGCAGCTTCAAGAAGACCGGCTTGCCGCCCTCGCCGCGCAAGTCCAATCTTTGGCAACGGTGGTCCAAGGCCTGCAACATCAAGCGGTGGCTGTGCATCAACCGGAGCCCCTCCCGTCAGTACCAGGAGTCATCCAGCCCAGGCAGCACTCTTTCCGGAGGAGGTCTCCTACCCGAGAAGCTTGCCACCGCCGCACTTCGCCCAAGCCTCACCGCCGCGAAGCCTCCAAGAGGCCCCGGTCACCCTCTCGCCACGCTAGTGCATCTCCCAAGCGGCAGCATGAGAAGGAGGCGGAGCGCCTTCGTCAGCGTCGCCGCCACTCTTCTCCCTCCTCGGATTCCTTGAGGGAGGGGTCCTTCGACAGCAGAATAGCCCGCCGAGCTGAGCATCGGCTCGACGAGTACAACCAACGGTTGGAGGAGCTCAGCCGCCGGATCACCAACCCACCAAAGGCGGACTACGACAGCCGGCCACCGCTGTCTCATCGGATCATTGAGGAGCCGATCTCAACTCGGTTCCGACTTCCTCAGCTGCACCCGTATGATGGGACCACGGACCCCCTGGACCATTTGGAAAGTTACAAGGTCCTCATGCAGGTCCAGGGGACAACTGATTCGCTCATATGCATCACCTTCCCTGCCACTTTGAAGAAAGCTGCTCGAGCTTGGTACTCCCGCCCGCGGAGTATCGACTCCTTCCGCCAGCTGGAGAGGGCCTTCCTGGCCCATTTTGATGCCTGTCGAAAAATCCAAGGGTGGCAGACAGCCTCTTCTCCATCCAGCAGAAGAGTGGCGAGTTCCTGCAGGACTATATCGCTCGGTTTAAGGAGGCAGCCCTGGAGGTCTACAACCTCAAAGATTCGGTGGCCACCTTGGCCTTAAAGCGAGGGCTCCACCCCTCCCGCTTCGCGTACTCCCTCGACAAGAAGCCGCCCGGCTCCTACGCCAAGCTCCTGAGCCGGGCCTAGAAGTATATCCGCGCTGATGAGGCTGACTCCTCCCAGCGCGAGGCTAGCGGAAGCACCACCAAGAAGTCGGCTCGTCCAGAGCTTGCTGAAGTTCGACCTAGAAGGCCTAAGCCTCCTCGCCGACCAACAACCGTCCTCGAGCTCATGCACCGAGAGACGGGCCCTACACTCCTCTGCTCGCCCCGATATCGCACATCCTGCTCAAGATCGAGGGCGAGCCCTATCTTCAGCGCCCTCCTCCAATAAACCCAAAGATCCCCGCAACAAGAACCTCTACTGCCGCTACCACCGGGATCATGGCCACGACACCGACGACTGTCGCTAGCTGAAGAAGGCGATAGAGGACCTTATCCAGCGTGGCCACCTGGGGAACTTCGTCCAGAGGAACAACTCGGGAGCTCCTGGCCCATCAGCGCCTCCGCCACCGATGATCGACAATGCTCCAACCGAGAAGACGGTGACGATGATTTCCTGGGGGGCAGGTGGCCCACCCAAGAGGCCAAGGGGAAGGGAGAGTTAGATGTAATCCCTTTTTCTAAAAGGGACCTAGAGGGGGTGGTCAATAAAAATGATGATAGCATCGTTATATCTATGACGATAGCTAAGCACCCTGTAAAAAAAATTCTGGTTGATAGTTGGAGCTCGATGGATGTTTTGAATTATGATGCTTTTGTTCGCATGAACCTGTCGCCCGACCTGCTTCGGCCTGTCACCACGCCCCTAATGGGGTTCACCGGAGATTCCGTGAAGGTCGAGGGGGAGATCACTCTTCCTGTCACGGCTGGCACGACCCCTGCACCAAAGTATAGTTTTCATGAGCTTCCTGGTGGTCCGGGTGCCTCTTGCCTATAATGCCATACTCGAAAGGCTCGGACTTAATCTCTTGGATGCTGTAATCTCCACCAAAAGGCTCCTGGTGAGATTCCCAACCAGCGAAGGGGTCAGGGAGATGCGGGGGGAGCAGAACCCACCGCCACTGTTGATAAATGCACAAATAATTATCACTAAACCTATTAATTAATAATTCAACGTACCTATTATTATTTAATATTTTAATATTTTATATAATATTTTAGGTAAACCTTATCAACTTAGCTCGATTTTAGAAATTCAACGACGCAAACGACACTCAAATTGGACTTAAAACGAGCTTGGAATTGATTTTATAAGGATTTATTTGTTTGTTGGCACCTTTAAAGCAAACTCGGCAGATGGTCTGCCGAGTTCATCGTCTTCTTCCCAGATTCGTTGAAACGGAAGCTTGTGACGCACAGAGGCTACCAGAGATCGATTTCTTCACCAAAAATATCGCCGCTGAGAAGCTCCTTGTCGCCAAAAAGATCCTCAACATCAGAAATTACCAAAAATATCCCAGATTTAATGGAATTTAAGGAAAGAAGCTCAGATTCTCCGCTTCTCTGATTTCATGGTCCGGCTACAATTGAGGAAGAAATTTGAAGTTAAATTGGAAGGGAATCGTCTGCAATCTCGCCACAATCTCTCCGCATATGTTCGGGTGCCAAATTGGGAAGAAATCTTGGGGTGGAAGAAAGCAGCTAGCGCTATCTCTGCGTCTTCACCGCGTCTCAGCATCTATAAGAAGCACTGTTCCCAGGGAGAGTAGGGGCAGTTCCGAGGAGCGATATAGAGTTTGGAGGTGGCTGTTCCCAGGTTCTAGGAGTTCCGTGGGTGTGGAGGTTGCTGTTCCTAAAGGGAGTTCCAAGGAGGATTGAGAGAACAGAGGCGTTGTTCGTCTATTCGTCCGTGGAAGTTCCTCTTCTTGGAGCGTAGAGGCTGCTCTGTTCACGAAGGCTGTTCACGGATGCTCTAATTCATCCGAGCATCCTAGGAGACGTTCAGAGGAGTTTTTCCCAGGTTGGTTCGTGGAGGCGCTGCTAGGAGATGCTCTATTACCAGGCGGCCGTCCGTGGTTCGTGGATGTTCTGTTTGGAGGCGTCTGCAGAAAGTCTTCGGTCCGGTTCAGCCTGTCTTCAACCCGGTTCAGCCTGTCTTCAACCTGGTTCAGTCCGTCTTTGGTTTGGTTTAGGAAGAATTTATTCTCTTGTTGCCTTCTTAATGTCATAACTTTTTAATTTACACTGTTGAATACTATGAAATAAAGTTTCTATTCATGTTTAATTATTATTAAATTTTATTTAAGTGGAAATAATTTTAGACTGATCTATTCTTAAAAGGGACGGGCCGTGATCTACGGATACAAGCCGTGCTTTTATAAGATAGACCATATCTTAATTATTTTGCACTACGAATTTAAATTTATAAAATTTATTTCAAGATAACCGCTAAAGTCCCTATGGATTCAATCCCTTATTCTTCCTATTCTATTAGTAAAATTAAGGTATTTTAATCGTTGCGCTACGACACATCAAATTTTGGCGCCGTTGCCGAGACTTAAGTGCATTATTTTGAAAAAAAAAAAAAATTATAAAAAAAATAAAAAATAGATTATTTTCTCTTAATTTTATTCTTATTTTTTAGTTATTATCTCTTTATTTTATTACTTTCCTTCTTGTCACAAATCCACTTTTAACCTAATCAAATTTTCCTTTTAATTAACTTACCTTAAAAGAACCTGAAAGAAAACCCTAAGACACCTTCCATAAAATATAATTAATTTAAGGAAACAATATATATATATATATAATATAAATAAAAATAATTATTTTATTTCTATGCTTAGATTGACTTAGGTAAATTTATTTTATGCAAAACTTAAAAAACTTCCATTGACATCTCATAATTTATTAGGAAATTAGAAACCTAATCACAAAAAACTTAAAAAAAAGTAATTAGATTAATTTTGTTTGATAATTTTAAGAGCTGGACATCTGATTGTTGCATAATTTTCATAATTAACTTTAAGGGTACAAACCCCTAATCAATATAAGGTGGGGATTTCATCACCCTTCTTGGCCCACAAACCACATCCTTCATTTTGCATTAACCCAAACTTTTAACTCTAAAATTAACTAGACATCAGCCCCTAAGGAACTCGAGCTCAATAGGACAAGGCATCCAAAAGAGTTGGACCGGGTCGAGATTGACTGCTTAACTGGTGTCTAGAAAAGGAAAGGAAAGTGGTTACTTAATTGGTTCCGTTCGCTTACCTAGTAAGCAACGGGGGGACCCCCACTGACCTTACCCTAGCTAGTTAATCAGCTAATTTTTGACTTGGAGGGCTCCAAAGCGGTCTTGAAAGTTAGGAGCTGTCTAGATCTAGGATAAACCTAGAGTAGAGAGTATAATCTTTGTTAACTTGATTGCTAAGTATTATTAAAACCTAATTAAATTATTCCTTGCTCATAGTTCTAAGAATCTTTTAGGATATTTTCTTTAAAATCTTCTTATTTCTCTTCTATAAAAAAAACTGAATTACTATTTGCTTTAGAGTCATTGTTAAGGTGTATGCTTAGTCGTCGATCGTTGCAACCCAACCGTATACCCTTAGATCTTGAGATAGAAAACTTTTAGAGCAAACAGACTCAGAATTATGGATCCTAATAACGAAAATGATCCACCATGATAGTTAAAAGAGTATTTTACTCCTTCAAGGTATACCTACTCTCCCTACATTCAAATGCCTCCAATAGAGGCTGTCCATTACAAATTAAGTCAAGTATAATACAAATGTTACCATCTTTCTATGGACTTACAAATGAGGATCCCTACAAACACTTAGATGAATTCTTGGAAATTTGCTCAACTGTCAAGATTCAAAATTTCTCTGATGATGCACTTAGGCTTAAGTTATTCCCTTTTTCCTAAAAGATAAAGCCAAGTATTGGTTAAATTCACTGAACACTGTTATGATTTCAACTTGGGATCATCTTCAGAGAGAGTTTCTTAAGAAATATTTTCCTATAGGAAAACGAATCAAATTAGAAAAGCCATAACAAGTTTTTTCCAGACAGATGGAGAGATGTTTCATGAGACATAAGAGAGATTTAAAGAACTGATTAAAATGTCCACATCATGCTATACCCAAATGGCAACTGGTTCAGTGCTTTTATGATGGTTTATCAGAAAAGCATCGGCAAATAGTTGATGCTTCATGTGATGGGACATTTATGTTAAAAAATAAACATGAAGCTTAGCAACTCTTTGAGACATTGAGTGAGAATTCATTACATCACATGTAGTTGCTCGTCGAGACCCTCCCATAGGACCTAAAAGAGGTGAAATATATGAAATAGGTCATTCTACAGATATCTATACTAAGGTAGATGAATTATCCCATAAACTTGACCGAATTCTACAAGTTGAAACATCTCTTCCCCATCTACTCAAGTACATGAGGTCTGCATAATTTGTTCGAGTCCAACCCATTCTATAGGTGAATGTCCAGCTGCATACCAATTTCTAAACTTGTTCAGGAACAAGCCCACCAAGCCCAAACCCGATTAGCTCCTAGAACAGGAAATGATCCATATGCAAATACTTACAATCCTGTCTGAAATCACCCAAATTTTTCTTGAAACCTCAACCTGTAGCCAATTCATCGATCAGACCTAATTATCAAGAAACCAATTTTAGAAGCATGCCATATTCACAATATCCAAACATCCCATAACCTCCACCGAATAATCATCCTACTTTCGAAGACAAAGTGTTACAAGCATTGAAAGGGCTAGAAATGAATACTCAAATCCTTCATTCCCACACACAATCTATTGCAAAACTAGAAACTCAGATAGGTCAATTAGCCACAGCATTCAGTAGAAGGGAGGAGGGTAAGTTACCTAGTCAGCCTATCGATAACCCGAAAGGACAATTCATGGCTGAAGGTTCCAATAGTCCTGACAAATTCCCAGAACATGCTAAATCAGTTATGACTCTAAGAAGTGAAAAAATATTGAACCCACCTGAACCAACCCAGAAATTTGAAGTGGCTAAACCAGAAAAGAGAAGAAATGAAGAAGAAAAGGAATTCAATGATCAAGCAATCACACCTAAAGCCCCATTCCCTAGTGCTTTAGAATCTCCTTTGTCTTTGGACAAAAAGAATATAAAAATGAATGAGATGCTAGAGTTATTTAAGCAAGTACAAATAAACTTACCTCTTCTTGATGCTATCAAGCAAGTTTCGGCTTATGCCAAATTTTTGAAAGATCTATCACACAAAAATGGAAAGCAAAGTCACAAATACCAAAAAAGATCCATTTGACTGAGCAAGTCAGCTCAGTTGTTCAGCAAATAACCCCACCAAACTAAAAGACCCTGGTACCCCGATTATATCATGTGTCATAGGAAACTTCACAATCAAGAAAGCATTATTAGATTTGGGTACGAGTGTAAACCTTCTCCCAAGATCAGTGTATGAGTTATTCGGATTTGGAGAGTTGAAACCCACAACGATAACACTGCAATTGGCAGATAGATCAGCCAAAGTACCTCATGGAATATTGGAAGATGTATTAGTGAAGGTAGATGAATTTTACTTTCCTGTCGATTTCCTTGTGTTAGATATGGAATCTAGCGATAATCCTAATCAAATTCCCAATATCCTTGGACGACCTTTTCTAGCTACCGCTAATGCATGTATAAATTGTAGAACAGGTGTTATGGATGTATCTTTTGGAAACAAGAAGATGAGATTAAATATTTTTAATGCTTCCCAAGGACCACCTGTGTATGATTTAAATGAAGTAAACATGATCGAAGAAGTTGTAGATAAAAAATTTCAAAGTTTGCTTGATTTGGATCCTTTACAAATATGTCTTACACATTTTGGAATAGATGACTTTGATAATGATGAGTATACCAAAGAGATAAACATGTTATTAGAACCACCTAAGTTTGACACCATTCCTCCTTGGACTATAAAATATGAACCACTTCCAATTAAACCAAGCCCTTTAATACCATCTTTGGAAGAACCACCCCAACTAGAGTTGAAACCTCTTCCTGACTTAAAATATTCATTCCTTGGACCCAATGATACCCTTTCAGTAATTATTGCATCTACCCTAACCTCTGAGCAGGAAGATAAATTGGTAGATGTACTTAAAGAACATAAAGAGGCAATTGGATGACAATAGCTGATCTTAAGGGAATTGAACCTTCCGTTTGCATGCACCACATTCATAGTGAAATTGAAGCCAAACCACATAGAGACATGCAACGAAGGCTAAATCCGAACATGAGGGATGTTATTAAGAAAGAAGTAGTAAAAAGCTTGATGCTGGTATCATTTATCCAATTTCGGATAGTCAATGGGTCAGTCCAATCCAAGTAGTACCTAAAAAGTGGGTATTACCATGATCGAAAATGAAAAGGACGAATCAATTCCTACTCGCACATCAACTAGTTGGAGAGTATGTATAGATTATCGAAAGTTGAATGCCGTGACTAGAAAAGACCACTTTCCTTTGCCTTTTATCAATCAAATTCTAGAACGGCTAGCGGGACAAAGTTTCTTTTGTTTCTTAGATGGATATTCAGGATACAATCAAGTCCAGTATTTCCTACAGATCAAGAAAAGACCACCTTCACCTGTCCCTTTGGAACATTTGCCTTTAGATGCATGACATTTGGTCTTTGTAATGCACCAACCACTTTCCAACGATGTATGTTGGCCATATTTTATGATATGATTGGTCAATTTTTGGAAGTATTTATGGATGATTTTTTAGTTTTTGGTGCATCATTTGATAGCTGCCTCAAGAACTTGACTAAGGTACTGAAACGATGTATGGAAATGAATTTAGTCCTAAGTTCAGAGAAGAGCCATTTTATGGTTCGTGAGGGAATTGTGCTCGGACACATTGTTTCAAAGCGAGGTATTGAGGTTGATAAAGCCAAGGTTGAATTGATCTCAAATCTACCAACCCAACCTCAGTTAAACAAGTACGATCTTTCCTTGGTCATGCTGGTTTTTATAAACGCTTCATCAAGGATTTCAGTAAAATTTCTCGACCATTGTGTAATTTGTTGACCAAAGATAGTTCTTTTAATTTTGATGAATATTGTCTAACAGCCTATAACATCCTTCGAACTGCTTTGACCACTGCACCAATTATCAAGCCCCCATATTGGACCATACCTTTCAAATCATGTGTGATGCTTCTGATTATGTTGTAGGGGCAGTTCTAGGACAGAAACTCAATCGGGAACCCCATGTAATTTATTATGCTAGTAAAACTCTTTCGGATGCACAAATGAACTATACTACCACTGAAAAAGAATTACTAGCAGTTGTGTTTGCCCTAGAAAAATTTAGATCATATCTGTTAGGGTCTAAGGTTTTAGTTTATTCTGATCATGCAGCATTGAGGCATCTTTTATCAAAAAAGGATACAAAACCCAGACCGATTAGATGGATCCTTCTATTATAAGAATTTGACCTAGAAATCTTAGATAAGAATGGTTCTGAAAATATGGTAGCAGATCATATCTCTAGGATCTCAGTGGAATACAACAATAAAGAAATAATCAAAGATAGGTTTCCTGATGAGCATTGTTCTCAATTTCCCATAGCAGTCTTCCCTGGTTTGCCCACATTGTGAATTATTTGGCAACAGGAAAAGTACCTTCCATTGGACAAAACAAGAAAAAGATAGATTTTTCTCACAAATCAAATATTACTTTTGGGAAGATCCTGAATTATTTAAGTACTGTTCGGATTAGGTGATTAGGCGATGTGTCCCGAGAGTGAATTCAAAAGTATACTTAACTTCTGTCATTCTCTTGCCTGTGGGGGACATTTAGTGGAAAGGAAAACTGCAGCAAAATTGCAAAGTGGGTTTTATTGGCCAACTCTTTTTAAAGATGCACATGAATTTGGTCGTAATTATCGCCAATGTCAACAAACAGAAATATTTCTCGAAAAGACATGATGCCCCTAAACCCTATCTTGGTTGTAGAAATTTTTGATGTATGGGGTATTGATTTTATGGGCCCATTTCCTTCCTCTTTGGATTTGAATACATTCTAGTGGCAGTTGATTATGTGTCAAAATGGATTGAAGCCATGGCAACTCGAACCAATGACCATAAAGTTGTAATCAAGTTTATTCAGCATAACATCCTTAGTCATTTTGGATGCCCAAGGCTATAATTAGTGATGGGGTACACATTTCACGAATAGACACTTTGAAGGATTAATGAACAAATATGAATTACTCATAAGGTAGCTACACCTTATCATCCCCAAACTAGTGGCCAAGTTGAAATATCAAATAGAGAAATTAAACATATCCTTGAAAAAACAGTGAGACCCGATAGGAAAGATTGGTCAGAACGTTTGGATGATGCATTATGGGCTTATCGTACTGCATTTAAAACTCCCATAGGAATGTCTCCTTACGGCTCGTATTTGGAAAGGCCTGCCATTTACCTGTAGAATTGGAACACCGTGCATTTTGGGCTATCAAGCAATTTAATTATGATATGAAGAATGCAGGTGTCAATAGGAAACTCTAATTAAATGAGTTAGAAGAGCTACGAAATGATGCATATGAGAGCTCAAAAATTTATAAAGAACGAACCAAAGCATATCATGACAAATTTATTAATAGAAAAACTTTTGAACCAAATCAAAAAGTATGGCTTTACAATTCAAGATTACATCTTTTCCCTGAAAACTTCGTTCACGATGGAATGGACCTTTTATAGTAACTCAAGTATTTGCTCATGGAGCTGTAGAGCTTAAAGACTCCAAGCAGGAAATACATTCAAAGTAAATGGCCAACGTTTGAAACCATATATAGAAGAAATTAATGATGGAGAAGTTGTTGAATCAATTGATCTTGTGAACCCAACACTATCATAATAAGTAGCACAGTCTGGCTGAAGACTTTAAACTTAGCGCTCTTGGGAGGCAACCCAGTTTATTAGTTATTTTTAACTTTCTCTCTTTTAGTATAATCTCTCCTTTTAGTATGACCAGAGAAGAGCAACATAAGTAGATTGAAAGAAGATGGCAACAATGAAACCTCCAACCTTCAAATACTCTACCAGGTAGTATCTTTCCTTGAAAGTAATTTTTCTTCCATTAGGGACAATGAAATTAAGTTTAGGGGGGAGGGAAAGAATAAGTAAATCCTCGAGTAAAACTCATAACAACTCATAAAATGGGTAAGAGGGATAAGCAAAAATCTCAATAAAATGGATAAGAGGGATCCCTGACCAGGTAACTCATAACAACTCCTCGCTCATACAGAGAGCACTTCTCTAAGCCTCTCTTTCTTTCGAGCTTTCTCAAGCTCACGGCTATTGTCCAGAGCACTGAATTGAACGTCGGAGGATCACCAATCTTCAGTCCCGTGACTTTTTGTAGGCTTTTGAATGCGAGAAGCTCGTCGAAGGATCCTGGGCTCGCTAGAGAAGGCAATCGGATGCTCGCAGACATTCAAGGAGGATGATCTGGCTACAACTGAAATAATTCTCAATGATCCTGATAGCATGAGGCATGCTGTTGAAGTGGGAGACAGCCGTTGTAGTCATGGCTAGAGAGCAGCATGTTAGGGGTTGGCGACACTGAGAGGGAACTCTGGCATTATTGAGGTCTTTGAATCAATCACCTTGTGATGGAGGATGAGGAGGAAGCTGAATTATTAATTAGTTGTAAAGAATTGGTATCCATGCGGGGAGATCATCATGGGAGTTGGTGAGTATGCAAAGGTTGGTGGTGATGCCAATGTTAGGAACAGTGCCCTTAAAATCAGATATATTTATACTTTTAATTTTTTAAATTAATAAAAAAATATTTTTTTAATTTTGCCTCATTTATATGAAAGGTGAATGTTTATATGAAAATTCAAAATATATTATGAGGCTGTAATTTTAGTATAATGTATATAAGAGGATTAAAATTATAGCTAATATATTTAAATATGTTCGTGATTGATAGAAGTATGGATCTTCTATCGCTAATCACTAATACGGTTCATGAACATTATGAATGTGACAATCTTATCCGGATTGTGTGTAGAGACACTTAGTGATGTATTATATATAATAAGATTATATAGGACTTGAACCGACATAATTTAATCTTTATTTAAGACCGTTATAAAGAATTCAATTTATGTCACAAGATGATCATATGTAAATCAACCTTAATCCTGATTTAATCAAAGACTCCTGATAGTGCTATTGGATCTTTTGATTTGTTTGTTAAAGCTCATTTGATGTTAGACCCAATACTTATATCTTGAAGGTTTAAAACATATTAGGCTGAAAATATGATTTAAAGATATGGAATTCATAGCTTTTGAAAAGAAGCTTAAAATTAGTTCTCTTAAGTGTTGATTATGTAGCTAAACAGTTATGCGCGCAATTTATGATCGGATCATAAATTAACTATTTAACTAGTGAATCAATGGTACTTAAGAAACAAAAGATAATTAGAGGGGTACAATGGTTATTTCACTTAGCTCTAATTATGAACTAATTATGGAGGGTTGAATTATATGTAATGATTATATGATGACTCAAGTTTTCGAGTAAAATTAATATGTAATTTTTAAGAGTGCAGAATTTTTAGTGGAATAACTTCGAGATTAATAAACTGAATAATCAATTAAAGAGTTTAATTGAGTTTATTCAAGCTTATTGAAGCTTAAAATTATGGGTCCATTGTCCCCACACTATCTTAGGTTAATCGCATCGAATACTCTTGAATTGAATAATTAATGTTATTAATTATTTATTTTTTAAATAAATATTTATTGAAACTTTATAATAAAGATTTTATTACGAAGATAAATAATCAATTTGATTGATTATTTTTTACATTTATTTTGGTACAATAAATTGATTATTGAATAAAATAAAAATGTGTTTAGACACATTGTTATGTTAATAATTGATATGAATGGTTGCATATAAATATTATTATGGACATGACACAAAAAAATTTTGCTCTGTGAGTGATGCATATTATGAGTTGATGAAGAGAGAGAAATTTTAATTTTTGATATTTTTTATAATATGATTATTAAAAATATTAAAAATAAAATAATAAATTTGATTTATTAGATATTTAAAATTAATAATATCTAAAATTATTAAATAAGATTTAATAATTTAGATTATTTTATTTAATTTAAATATTATTTATAAATTAATTGTAAATAAAATAATAACGCAAAAAATAATGCACTCGTGTTATGGGATCGGTACCGTTAGTTAGGTTTGCTTTCGGTTTTTAATCCTCTTGATTATGATCGTTTGAGCGTCCTCCGCTAAGAGCCGTACGTTGGAGGAGGATTGAGGAGTTTTTTTTTTCCCTCCAAAGCCAAGGATTGAGGAGTTTTTGTTTTTTTTCCTCCAAAGCTGAGAGTGGTCCAACCAAACGTGCTTCTCAGGGTGACGGAATCGATACTAAATTCCCACTTGCGGGAAAACATTTGCTTTTAGCCAAAGTGCATTTGTATTTGGGAAGGTCTATGATGGATTGGGTAACAACTCACTCTGACCTAAAAGCACATTTGTCTAACAGATTATTCTCCGACGACAGATTTTTTTTTCACCAGATTAGATTATTGACTTCGGAATATGTCCGTGCCTTTCATGATGTTATTTTTGACTCCTCTGGCCTCTGGGGATCCCCTGCTGTTCCGACAGAGAACCGTCGCACGATTTTTGTCTCTTGAGAGCCCCCCCTCCAGGGTATGTCAAAATTAACTTTGATGAAAGTGTCCGAGATAGAGCTGCTAGATCTGCTTTCATCATTCGGGGTTCGATGGGTAATCTATTGGCAGCGGAAGGCTTTGGAACCCTGGACTCAAAGCTTTGCCTTGGGCAGGGCTCTCGTTTGCTGTTAGGATCCTCCATGCTCCTAAGATCATGATTGAGGGGGATTCTATGATTGTTATTTCTTGATTATTAGAGGAGAGCTATATAGATGGTTCCTCAAATCCGATCTCGAGGAACTGTTGGTCTATGTTGCGGGAGCTTGATTCTGCCCAGATCCGCCACACTTATCGTGAGGCCAACTCGACGGCGGACTGAGTGGTGCTGCTCAACATGTCCATGGAATTGGAAGCCAGGCGACCCATGTAACTTCTGAATCTGGACTGACTCATTCTGACCTAAAAGCACAGTTGTCTAACATAAAATTAAATACGTACAAAATCTAAATAATTTGATTAATTCATCCGATTCATTCATGAACCAATCAATTCAATCTGAACCAGATGGAATCATAAATTTTATTATCATATTAATCTTAATTTTTTATTAAAAAATTAATTTTTATTAATATAAATATATTTTTATATTAAAATAATTGATCAATGGTTCAATCGATGACCCAATGGTTGAATCAGTGATCTGATGACCCAAACTCTTGAGCGGGTCGATGTCTGAGTCGGATCTGCCTAAAAGGCTAAAAAACTAGCCTCACCTAATCTGACTGCTGTGTTAACCAAGATATCGGTTCAGCCATTGCTTCAGATTTGTATGATTCATGGCAGTGTATGAATAAAGTCGATGGCGATAAGCAAAAATCTCCGCTGACCTGAAGCTAGGGAAAATGGTCCGAGGATGTCCATCCCCTTTTGGACCAGTGACCTGCTCCCCAGGTGGTTCCCACAGATACCCTCATGGATTTCCCTGAGGATGTAATCGGCGTCTGCTGGTCCCACGCATTTGAGGAGGTAGGAAAATGACCTTCTGTATAAACGCCTGTCCAGGAGGTAAACTTGGGAGCTCTCCACTTGAGTAACCTGGCTTCCTCGTGATCAGCTGAGAGTGCTGTCCATAAGGTAACAGATGTAGGCGTCCATCCAAGTCGGCCATTGGGTAAGCGGGAGGACTTCCTCTTTGTCTTCAATGCTGGGTCTCTCCAGGTGTTCAATGTAGGCGTCCCTTGCGACGCCATCGATTGAAGTGGCCAAGCGGGAAAGAGTATCAGCTTTGACGTTCTCGCTCCGAGGAATGTAGCTAATGCTGAAGTTAATGGAGAAATTAAGAGCCGGACCTTATCCAGTTACCGGGCCATAGTGGGGTCCCGTGCCTCGTATTCTCTATTGATCTGTCCCGAGTTGCGAATCAGTGAAAGCTCTGAGATGCCTCACTCCAAACTCCTGGGCCAGTCTCAACCCTGCCAACAGAGCCAGATTCTTTCCCTCAACAATGACTCGGTTCTGAGATCGGATGACACGTTTGATCAAACCGGTCTCACCCTTATCCTTCCCTCTTATGATCATAACCTACACAATGAAAAAAAAAAAAATCATCCTCAATAAAAAAACATTTAGAGAGAGAGAGAGAGAGAGAGAGAGAGAGAGAGAGAGAGATCAATAGGCTATACATTATCTCCTCTGAGGATCTTCCAGTGTTGTATTATCTTCTGAGCTGCCTTCCAACCCATCTCTCTCCTTCTTTCAGAGTTCTTTGCTCTCTGCTTCCTCTCTGCAGGTCATGATTCAAAGTCCATTCCCTTTCCATTATTTGAGAGTTATGCATTTATGATACAAAAGAAGATAAACAATATTATACAAACAAATTGTAATTTTGCCCTTTTCATTAGCTTCTTTTTCCTGTCATTTCCGGTAAAAAAATTGTTTGAAATCCTATTCCAGTATGAGTTATTTTTGCTACAACCTATAGATAAGGATCATATACTATTTTCAATAATCTGTCATTATAGTAACCCAAAACATAAGAGCAGTCTTTGATTCTTGTTTTTGGCAATACTACCTTTTTCCATGCAAATACTTCTCTAACAATAACCTTTTTTTCTGAGAATTGCATATTAAATTAATTAGTTGAAGGTGTTCCAATATCATGGATCAAGCCACAATCCTTTGCACACCCTGATTTTGCCTCTTCAGTTTTATTTCCTAGTTTCAGCAGTTATTGCAAATTAAGATCCAGCATTTGTTGAGCAATGATAAACACCTTATCCAATCACGAACTCATGCTTGCATAACAAAGACATGAGCTCCTTAAAGCTATGCCATAGATATTTCTTTAGTTCCATGATAACTACATATCCAAATCCTTGATTACTCCATTGTCAATCTTCTTGCTATTCAATTCGAGTTGATTTGACACAGCAATCACCTTTGTCAAAGTCAACAATCATATTAAAACGATCAAACTCTGGTCTTAACCTTGACTACTTCCAAATCCAAGGTAACTCCTTTCAAAGTGTATCTCTTGTTCAGTTTTCTAACACTCAATATATGAAATATCATGTGTCATTACTTGAAACATGAAGAAATAAGCACATTTCCTGATTCCTTTTAGTGCATCTTCCGTGCTTGGGGATAAATACTAATTTTGGTGGCAACTTTCATGTAGTTCTCTACCATATCCTGATTGTTTTGATATCCAAAGAGTACATTCACCTAAGAACCCTAGTGGTACTAACTCTTAAAGAATGACTTGCAGAGACTAAGGGTTAGCCATCCCATTAATAGGCATGATCTACAAATTTCTACATTAACCATTTGCCCTTGAAGAACTGCAAATCAGCTTATATCTCCAATATCTAACTCTTGGTTATAGAAATTCCTGATTCATAAAAAATGATGATTAAACAATGGGTAATGAGCAAAATAAGATTCTATCCAACTCAGTTCATTGCAATATGGGCAATCAATCACATAGACGTTGAATCCAAGAGTTAAGCGAGTCAGAAAAGTCCAAGTCTTGCATGGTCTCAAGTTGAGGCTAATTAGCTTTGGTTCTAGAGTTTTAGTCCACTACTCACTCACATGGTGGGTTGAACCATGTTTCTTTTCGGATTAGGTCAGTGTCGGATCTAAGTCTACATACTAAGGGCCTAGAACCAGATTTCTGAATGAATTTTGTCGAGTCCAAGCAACATTTTTTGTGCTTGACTAGTCTAATCCATGATATCCAAACCTTATCTAGTTGGAATTCAAGCATTAACTTTGACCCATTTCTAACCCATAGGCTCTTAAGCCCAATCAGCTAAGCTAGATAATCCACTCGCATCCTTATTTACTTTCTCTCCACATAAACTCAAACATGAATTTCAAGAAAAGGACTCACAACCCAATTCGTCATACTTTTTATAGACAATTTAGGCAACTACCATCAACTGTCCTCTAGTAGTACATGTCTTCGGTCATTCATGCTATCTATATTTCATGTTATCAATAGCACATGTTATTAGTATTTCATGATATCAATAATACATGTGATGATATCAATATTCCATGTTTTCAGTAATATATGTCATTAGTCACTCTTATCAAGAATTCATGCTATCAAAATTTCATATTATCAGAAATTCATGTTACTAGGAATTCATGTTATCAAAAGTTTATATTTCACAATCACAGACTCCTGTGACAGGGCCAAAGCACCATAATTAACCCTGTAGATAGGAGCCAGAGCACCATATTTAACCCTATGGATGGGGATATGTATCTTCCACATGGTATCAAAACATAACATAGTGGACCGAGAGTTCATGTTAAACTTATACCTTCCATTCTTTTCTTGATAGTTGATGCTTTTGCATGTATTCCAAAATTTTTATTATAGTATAATTATCATTATTTTATTATATTATTATAACCATTATTATTTTATTTATCTATTGCATTATTATCAATAATCTAACCATTTTATGAATATATTGAATTATCTATGATTATGGTATTCTTACTGTTATAAGATAGATATTAGTTCAAATTAATTCCTTTACAGAGTATATTTATTGTTTAATTTTTATAATTAAATTTTATGCAAATATATTTAGTATTTATTTATTTTAGAATCAATTATATTCAGAACGTCCACAATCTTAGTAACACTATTAATAACAGCAATAAAATTTAAAAATTCATTAATTAAATATGCAGACACAAAGCGAATTCATTAATCATAGCTTATGAAATAATTCCAATCAAATGTCATTAGCTATTGCAGATAAATATTTAATTAATTAATTAATATTTAGTCAACTTACCTCAACTCATTAATCCAAAATATAATTTAAGGGATGTTATTCACCTACATGATAGAAAAATTTCTTCATCATTTATACGTTTTCAATAATTCATAATACAAGACTTAAGACCCTATGGTCCACCAAGAACAAAGCCTATAAATTATGTGGGCTTGAAAAATATTTCCCAACAAACTGAACATGTCATGTCCCTCGATCAAATCCCAGTCCAACCCAACTCCCATTGGGACAATTTAAATCCAATTGAATAGCCTTTCAGTTCAATGAACTGGCTGACTTATCAACATAACAGAAGACTCGTGGAGTCATCACCCGAGACGATGCCGAAACTCCGTTATCCTGACCCTAGAATAGGTTGGTTCAGAGTTAAACCGCCATCGCCACAACCGGCAGCAATGGAGGTGGTGAAGCTCAATCAAACAAGGTTAAAGTCTGTTGCCGTGAGGTGAAAGATGAAAGTCTCAAGGGCTTCGGTTGGGGTTCAGGCCAAGCACCGGCCGACCATGGTGCCAGCGGCACCCATGCAACACACTGACCACATCCCATAAGATGGGTTGCTGGTTTCAAGAACTCAGCAAGGTCGGCTTCTTTCCAAAGAAGAGAGCATCTCCAAGTCTAGTTTTGTTGCAGTTTCCGGCAACCCCTCATCTTCAGCAACCACCCACTGCCCAATCGTCACGGTGGATCACCTCCTCGTCGCACCAGCCTCCCACCTCCGGCCATAACCGGATCTCCTCTGCCAGGGGAGAACACGCCGTGATATCTTGGCAACAAGACTCCTTTTACCTATAAGAGGGATTTATCCTAGAGGAAGAAGGAATTTTGACTGTCCCAACCAAGAATCAAAACCAAAAGCCCATCCATTATGAAAAATAGAGCCTCCACTTGCACAAAAAGAAACGGAGGAGGGCTAAAGGACTCAGACACCACACCTGAACTGAGAAGATATAGCTACATTGTAATGTCAATAATGTGAAAAAAAAAAAAAACGCTTAGTAGATGGCTTCCGTCGACGCATGGGACTGCTGCTATGGCTTTGTTCCTCCTTGGAACAGAGTTGTGCCACAATAAACCGTATAATCCCAATAATCCCCACATAGTTGCATAACAAACTGTTCGTGGATCCAGGATAGAATGAAAATAACTTAAAATCTTGGGATTTACCTAGAGATTTAGGCTTGATTCCAGGTATTGGTCGCTTGGTTTAGGAGGAAGATGACTCGCCTCTTCCTCCACAGTCGGCCGCTCCTCCGTTCGCGAGCTCTCCAATTTCCACGGCTCCGTCGATGACCAAGGCTCAAGCAACGGAGGATATAAGCTAGGGCTTAAGAAAAGCCCTACCCTTTCCTACGCAGCCGTGCCAGGGAGCGGCTATTTCCTCCCAAGTTCGGCTTTATCCCACCGATTTTTTTTTTCCTTTTAACTTGGCTCAGCCCGAGCTGATCAAATGGATCTAGCTCGGATTAAGGTCTCATAATTATTTACATTATATATAAATCTTTAAATATATATAATTACATTTTTACTTTTCATTTAAAATTTAAAAAAAAAAAGTACGTGGCAGGCAACAAAGATCCCTATTATCAATAGGATTGAAGATGAGGACTAAATTTATCAACAAAGATCCCCATATGTGCCCTCTCGCTCTCCGCTCCCTCTCTCATTTTCACTATTTTTTTTTATATATATTCTCTCACCTTTTCTCACCTTCTTTCACCTTAGCTTTGCTTGGATCTTTGACAAAAAGAAAGAGAAAAGTAAAAAAAAAAATAAAAAAGGAAAGAAAGGAAAGAAGGATTGTTCTTATTCTCTTGTTTGAAAAGAATGAAAGAAAAAAGAAAGGTAATATCAATTATCTTGATGTGGTTGATCGAGCAGCGTTAGGGTTGACAAAATAGCAACTGACGGAACCCTAACCTCAGACTCCAAGACCACTTTGGCCTCGGATCCCAGGTCCCTCGCCTCGGACTCCGAGACTCCCTTGGCCTCGGACCCCAGGTCCCCTTGGCCTCGGACCCTGGGTCCCCTCGGTCTTGAGCCGTCTGACACCGCCACATGGTCCACTAACTATCTGTAACCGCGCGTGGCCACTACCCGTTACGGCACACGCCTGACGTGGCTAGGCCACCTGCCACCTGTGGCGCTGCTCCTGGCAAAGGGCTGGCAGGGCAGGGCACTTTGACATGCTCAGTGTTGGTTGCGATCCGATTTTGTCAGCCTTGCCACCGTCCACTACCAAACAATAATGTCTCAAAATCAACCAACTTCCAAAAGCAGGAAAGAGGGATCTCCGAACAGGTATAAGAACCTTCGCTCGCAATGAGGGAAGAGATATGAACTCAAGCACTCTAGCTAATTCCATTAGCTCTTTCTTCGCTGTTCCCAAGTTGTTTACTTGAGAGTCAGAGGGTTCCCACCGGTGACACCGGTCCCCGGGGACTTTCTTGTAGGAACTCCATTGAGGAGGAGACTCTCCATTACCTTGACGTTTGAGGAACGCGATTTGATGGCAACAGATTGGCGTGCCAGGTAGGGAGAAGAAGAGATAGAAAGCTTCAAACCAATCAGCTACAAACCTTTTTTTTTCCACCAGCTGCAACGGGGGCATCGCTAGGGAGCTGAGAAGCCGGAGACCGGTCCCCTCGCTCCCCAGGCCAACGTTCCTGTATGGCCACCGCCACTGCACCAGAATGATTGAATCACCGCCTTGACCATGCAAGTCCAATCACTTGTGACATCGGTTTAGCTGCTGCAACAACAGCCGATGGCCGCATAGCAACACCCGAAACCACCTTCGTCGGTCCCATGAATGGTCCAACCTAGTCAACAGTCCACCAGTGGGAGATCCCCCCTCTGGGAGACCTGCCGACGCCACGAGCTCCCACCGAGGAGACCCCTTTCAGCCTTGTGTTCGGGTCTGAGGCTGTCATACCTATGGAGATTGATACTCCGAGTCCTCGGGTGGAGTCGTATGACGACGAGGATAACTCGAGTTGGCTGCGAGCCAACCTTGACCTCGTGGAGGAGGTGCACGATCGGGCGTGGCTTAGGATGGCTGCCTACCGCTAGCGAACCGCCAGGTACTACAACACTCGTGTTCGCCCTAGGACGTTCCTACATGGGGACCTGGTCCTTAGGCGGGCCGAGGTCTCAAGCCAACGGAAGGAGGCAAGCTATCACCAAGTTGGGAAGGACCCTACCGAGTCATCGAGGCCCTCTGCCGCAGAGCGTACCGAATCGAAGGACTTGATGGGAAGCCACTCCCCTGCACCTGAAATTTTGACAATCTCCATTGGTACTACCAGTAATGTACACTAACATTGGGTCATGAACTTGAATGTTTTATTCTTTTGGGTTTTGAATGCTTCACCTTCTCAACTAATGAAAACTCGTTCAAGTAACTCGTCTTTTCAGCCAAAGACCGACTCCACATCGGCACTGAAAGCCCGAGGCTAACTTGGCACCAAAGCTCGACTCCGGTCGGCACTGAAAGCTCGAGGCCAGCTCAGCACCAAAGCCCGACTTCGATCGGCACTGAAAGCCCGAGGCCAGCTCAACACCAAAGCCCAACTCCGATCGGTACTGAAAGCCCGAGACCAGCTCGGCACCAAAGCCCAAATCTGGTCGGCACTAAAAGCCCAAGGCCAGCTCAACACCAAAGCCTGACTTTGGCACTAAAGCCTGACTTCGATCGGCATTGAAAGCCCGAGGCCAGCTCGGTACCAAAGCCCAACTCCGGTTAGCACTGAAAGTCCAAGGCCAGCTCGGCACCAAAACGCTAGCTCGGTACCAAAGGACTGACCCTGACCAGCCCTGAAGCCTTGGTGACCGATCGATGCTACAAACTCATTACAAGACCAACACCTGAGGCTAACCTTGAGTTTTTGCAAGGAAAAGTTTCGAAGCCGGCCTCAACACTTCCCCAGGGATCCGATCCCACACTACAGCAAAATCACGGACTTGCTCACGGCGAGCAAACGACTACAATGGTCCCACCAGGGCTGATGCAGCCCTATCGAGAATCCTACAAAGATGAACTAAGTAGAAGACACACTACTTCAAGCTAAGTATTCGGAGAGTCTTTTTAAGGCAAATTTCAAGGAAAATCAATCATTTTCATTACTTGGTGAATGTTAACAAAGTGCCGACCAAGTCGGACTTTAATGCAAAAAAAAAGATGAAAGAGAGGGAAGAAACAAATGAAGGATTGGGAAGGGCCTGCAGCTGCTCACCGTCGCTCGTGGAGATGCTCGCGAGCTAGAGATTCTCCTTCGATAGAAGTTGGTTACAGCGAGGGACCACGGCAGTAAGCAGCTGCTCGAGCGCTTCCTTGTCCCTTAGGGCCATCGACTGATCCTTGTTCGGCCTCGTGTCCGCATCTCCCCATCTCGGCCTCACCCCTCAAGGTTAGCAAAAAAGAAGCGGGTCTTCCACCCCTTGACAGACGAAGGTAGACGTAGCTTTAGGTTCGGCCAGGCCTGGGCTGGAACAGCCACCAGCCCGACTGTTGGCGAAGGGTGTAAAGGCAGCAGAAAAGTGAAACTCTAGCTTTTATTCCTTGGAGGTGACACGGTACTATGAAGCCGCAGATGGTCCGAATGGAATTCGGAACTAACTGCGTGGGCGTTAGGGCGTATCGATCAAGAAGATTATTGAAAAAAGGGTGATAGGGTAGGCGAAGTCCTATCCTAAGGGATATCTCGTAAACGACCATTTTACCAGGTCGGGAGGAGATCATCCTATTGTCGGGGGTAGGAAGGAACAGCCGGATGCTGCTCGAAATCTGGTAGCGGGCCCTAATGTTCGCTAATTCTTGGTCTATTATGGTGGAGGCGGCTCCTTTCGAGGATTCCTCCCCCCTGGGTGGGACCAACAGCCACCGGGCGACCCCTAGTGGGGGCTCAGCTGGTGATCCGTCGTTGGGACAAAGGAACAAGGTCCTCGGAGGAAGGAGAAGAAGAAGACCAGGAAGGTGGGGGAGATTGGGAGGTTTGTTGTCATGAGAAGAAAAACCGATCCTCAGGTGGAACGGAGGAAGACCAAGATGGTGAAGAGGCCATGGGAGAAAAGCTCGGGATGATCGGAGCGACTAACCTGAATGAAGGGGGAAGAATGGCGAGAACGGTGGGATTCGGAGGAGGAAGGCTCGGGCGGGGTGAGAGCTCGGGGAGGAAGATGAAGATCTCAAGAGGCAGAATACTAGGTTCAAAGCTCCTCCCTCAGCTATGCACCAGTTTCGAATTGTCCTGCCTAGCCTAGCTAGCCACGTGCACACCCACCATAGGCGGTGTCGCCTCGATAGGCACCCAGCACGCAGAGTGCTCTGCCTTCGGCCAATCGCGAAGCATCAGTAATGTCAGCACCATGATGGCAGTTACTTTTTATGGGATCCGAAAGGACTCTCTCATTTTGAGAAAAATCTTCACAGATCTAACGGTTGATAGGGGCGATAGCACTACGATGCCTCATATCACTTACGCCAAGGAACCATTGTCCCAGAGACATGCGCCCCTCCATAATTGGTGACGCACCGGGATCAGCCACCTGGAGGTTCTTACACCCCTTTCACCAGGCAGGGAGTGGGCCCGCATCGTCTCAGGGGCGAGGAGGCATCTGATGTGGCTAATCGGGCCGCGTTAGGGTTGACGGGAGAAGCAACTGATGGAATCCCAGCCTTGGACTTTGAGACCCTCTCGTCCTCAGACTTCGAGATCCCCGCGGCCTCGGACTCCGGGTCCCCTCGGCCTTAAACCCCAGGTTCCTCGACCAGAACCTTCCAGGACTAATACCCCAACCCAGAGACCAGGACCCAGTCAGGCCCTAACAGTAGACCCAACCTAGGCATCCCAGAAAATAGATCAGATAATAAGGGTAAGGCACCCGAAACCTATAGGACCTCTATTCCCAACAGTGATGAGGACATCAGTTCAGACCAGAGTTCGGGTCAGTCGAACCAGTCCTTGGATGTTCCTGTACCAGCAACCCAGAGTCAGCAGGCCACGTCAGGGAAGACCACACCAGATAATCTACGAAGGTCCAAGAGGTTGCAGAACAAACGGGCTTGAAATTTTATGTGTCGGACTGGGCCCAAACTTGGCTGGTCACATGGAAACGGACTGCTGATTCAAAGTCATTGCCGTTGGCATGAGCTGCTGTGGATTTTGGCCATCCGGGCTCGTCTGATAGGAGTTTTGGGCCTGTTTTCGTTTTTAATGGCATAGTTGTAATTTTTCTGAACTTATGATGTTAGGGTTTTCTCTCTTATTTAGTTGGTTTTGGGCGGCCGTCAGAGGCAGAGAAGAAAGACGCTGTTTTAGATTTCCTTTTTTTTCTCTTGAATAGATGAATGTTTTCTTTTTTCTGATTCAAAACAATTGAATTGAAAATTCAATTGCTCTTCCTTTAAATTTCGGATTGTGAGTGATCAAAATTCGAAATTTTCCCCTTTTCTTGTCAAGATTCGAACCAAACCTGGACGAATTCTTTTCTCGCAGATTAGATCGTTCTTGAGTTGCAGGCGTTTTGAATATCGCCCTGCATCAACTTGGTATCAGAGCCTTGATCCATTCCTTCCATTACCGCCTTGATCCATTCCTTCCATTACCCTTGATCCATTCCTTCCAAACCCAAATATCAACCCTAACCGAAATTTGATCCAATGGAGCAGAAGAACAATGATCAATCCCTGAGAGACGCCGTGAGAGATGCTATGCAAGACGCCATGCGAGACCAGCACCAGGTGATGCAACAGATGATGCAAACCATGCAGGCGATGATGGCGCGGCTGGAGGTGCAGAATCGTGCCCAACCCCTTCGCGTGGAGGAGCGTGATGAAATTGATGGAGGTAGGGAGAGGGGTTTCGAAAATCTGGAGGCACCACCAATTCGAAGAGGGCAACAGAGGCCTGATGTTGGACTTCCAAGGTATGTCGATCAACCTCCCTATTTCGAAAATCAGAATCGGTGGGAAGCAGGCTTCAGGGTCGAAATTCCAGAGTTTAAAGGAGGAATTAACCCAGACGAGTATGTAGATTGGACCCTTCAGGTCGATGATGTTTTTCGTCTGAAGGAGGTGCCCTTAGACAAGCAGGTACCGCTTGTCACAATTCGATTCAGAGATAGGGCTGCTGCTTGGTGGCATGCGCAGCACTATCGTAGATATATGGATGGGAGACCTCCATTAGCGTCATGGGCAGCGCTAAAGCAGGAGATGAACAGGGAGTTTTTGCCTCCGAACCATGAGCAGATTTTGTATTCGAAGTTGCATGGTTTGACGCAAGGTAGTCGGAGCGTCGAGGAGTACACAACTGAATTTTATCGATTGGTTGCACGAAATCGGTTGATTGAGGCTGAACCGAGATTGATAGCCATGTATCTTCATGGCTTGCGGCTGCCAATCCAAGATGCACTGGCTGTGCATCGAATTGATAGCGTAGGAGATGCGCATATGAGGGCTCAGGCAGTGGAAAAGAGCTTGATGAGAAACAGGGGGTTTCAGAGCAGAGGGGGTTTTACTACGGGCCAGAGTTCAGGGCAGAATTCAGGGGGCAAATTTATGCCTCCAGTAGCGAGGCCGCAGGCATCAGTACCTCCAAGACCAACAGGGTCGAATGGAACCTCAGGTTCTCAGGCGAGAGTGGGCAGCAACAGGGCTAACATTCGGTGCCATCGGTGTCAGAATTTGGGGCACTATGCCAATGAATGCCCCAAGGCGCGAGCTCAGTTGTATATGGAGGATTATATGGAGGACGAAAATGGAGGAGAGTTCCCTGAGGATGAGGAATTTAATGATGAGCTGTGTGTTATTGATCCGGACCATATTCAAGGGGAGAGCTTGGTGATACGAAGAATGTGTCTGGCGCCGAGATCAGATGAGATTGGCGTCGGCATGACATCTTCACAACGAAATGTTTTGTGGCTGGCAAAACATGTCGTGTTATCATAGACTCCGGCAGTTGGGAGAATGTGATAGCAGAGGAGGCTGTGAAGAAGCTGGGGTTGCAGACAGACCCTCACCCACATCCATATAAGCTCGGTTGGGTGAACCGAAATGCAGACATTCAGGTCAGCCGAAGGTGTAAGTTGTCACTGTGTTTTGGTCCTCATTTCGAGACAACTATTGAGGCGGATGTTGTTCCAATGGATGCTACTCACATCATACTGGGGCGTCCGTGGCAGTTTGATAACAGGGCAGTGTACAACGGGTACACCCACAGTTATATGCTGCGTCCAGATGGGAGGAAAGTTATTTTGAAGCCGCTTCAGGAAGTGAGTGGACAGAATACAGTAATTTGTTTACCAAGCACAGAATTCGATGCGAGTTTGGATGGAGAGGATGTTTGTTTTGCTTTGGTGAGCAAGTCAGGAGACTTCGGCGTGGAAGAGGAGCAAAGGCCAAATATGATTCCTGAGGAGTTGGTGTCTATCTTGGAGGAATTCCGAGATGTTGTATCAAAGGAGCTACCGGCTGGATTACCACCTCTCCGAGATATTCAGCACGGCATTGACCTTATTCCGGGCTCAGTGTTGCCGAATAAGGCTCATTATCGGATGACACCGCAACAGCATGAGGAATTGAGGAGGCAGGTCCAAGAACTTTTGGACAAGGGGTTCGTACGGGAGAGCATTAGCCCGTGCGCGGTGCCAGCCCTTTTGGTACCGAAGAAGGATGGTACGTGGCGCATGTGTGTCGACAGCCGCGCGGTTAACAAAATTACTGTGAAGTACAGGTTCCCGATACCGAGGTTGGACGACATGCTTGATCAGTTGAGTGGTGCTAAGGTCTTCACGAAGATTGATTTGAAGAGTGGGTACCATCAGATAAGGATGAAGCCTGGAGACGAATGGAAGACAGCCTTCAAGACTAAGGAAGGGCTGTATGAATGGTTGGTAATGCCATTCGGGTTGTCCAACGCGCCGAGCACGTTCATGCGCGTAATGAACCAGGTTTTACGTCCATTTCTTAGCTCATTTGTGGTTGTCTACTTTGATGATATTTTGATATACAGCAGGACAGCCGAAGAGCATGTGGGCCATGTGGCACAGGTTTTGTCAGTGTTACGTGAGAACCAGTTAGTTGCTAACCCAGAGAAGTGCATTTGGATGGTTGGGAGACTAATTTTTCTGGGGTACGTTGTGACTGGAGAGGGGATTCTCCCAGATAGGAATAAGGTGCATGCAATTGTGGAATGGCCAGTACCTTCAACCTTGACAGAATTGAGATCCTTTTTGGGTCTTGCAGGGTTTTATCGCAGGTTTGTCAAGGGGTATAGTGAGCTGGCTGCACCTTTAACGGAATTGTTGAAGGGAGCCAGATTCGGGTGGAATGATGCCGCACAGGAGGCATTTGATGGGCTGAAAGTCAGATTGACCGAAGCTCCTTTATTGGTTCTTCCTGATTTTGATAGAGTTTTTGAGGTGGATTGTGATGCTTCGAAGACTGGAATTGGGGCAGTGCTTAACCAGGAAGGAAGACCAGTCGCATACTTCAGTGAGAAGCTGGGAGGAGCTAAACTGGCTTATTCGGTTTATGATCTGGAATTGTACGCCATTGTGAGATCCTTGCAGCATTGGCGCCACTACTTGATTCAGCGGGAGTTTGTACTGTATTCAGACCATCAGGCGCTGAAGTTTTACAGGGTCAGCATAAACTGAGTTCAAGGCATGCGAAGTGGGTGAGTGCCTTGCAGGAATACACTTTCAGCATCAAGCACAAGTCTGGTACGTTGAATAGAGTGGCTGATGCTTTGAGTAGGCGGAGCTTGTTGATTGGCGCTATGCATGTGTACACTCTCGGCTTTGAGAGTGTAAGGGAGGACATTCGTGTGGATGAGCACTTCAAGGGATTTTGGCCAAAATTGAGGCGGGGGAGCGAACTGATTTCGTTCTCCATGATGGATATTTGTTTCGAGGTAACTGCTTATGTGTTCCTGATACGTCTCTTCGTGTGTTGATCATCCAGGAACTGCATAACCAGGGTCACTTCGGAAGGGATAAAACAGCCTGGTTGATTCGGCAGCGGTTTTATTGGCCTGGTCTTGACCGAGATGTCAAGGCTTTTGTGAAGAGGTGCAGGTTGTGTCAAGAGTCGAAGGGGACAGACACGAACCAAGGTATGTACACGCCTTTACCTATCCCAGAGGCACCATGGCGAGATGTTTCTATGGACTTTGTTGTAGGATTGCCGCGGACAGCAAGGGGACTGGATTCGATTATGGTGATTGTGGATCGGTTCAGTAAGGTGGCGTGTTTCTTGCCATGCAAAACCACTTTTGATGCGTCAAAGGTTGCTGACTTATATTTGCTTCAGTGGTTCGGCATTTTGGTATACCGGCATCCATAGTGTCAGACAGGGACAGCAAGTTTATGGGACACTTCTGGCGAGAGCTGTGGAAGAAGTTGGGCACAAAGTTGAAATTCAGCAGTCCTTATCATCCTCAGACGGATGGACAGACTGAAGTTGTCAACCGTAGCTTGGGTAATCTGTTGCGGGCAAATGTGCATGAATTCAGGAGCTGGGATTTGTGTTTGCCGAAGATTGAGTTTGAGTTCAACTCTTCAGTGAACCGTTCTACAGGGTTTGCTCCGTTTCAGATACTGTTTGGGTTCTTGCCAAGAGGTCCTTTGGATGTTCTGCCAGTTGAGTCGCCAGAGAAGGTGAGTCAGAAGGTCGAAGATAGAGTGTCTGACTTGCAGGAGATACATGCGACTGTTAGAGCCAAATTGGAGCAGACTTACGCCAAATACAAGGCGAAAGCTGATCAGCAGCGTCGGCAACAGTCCTTTGAAGTGGGCGATTTGGTATGGGTTTACTTACCGAGGGAGCGGTATCCACAGGGAGCTTTAACGAAGCTCAAGCCGAAGAAGATAGGTCCATGCCAGGTATTGGAGAAATTTGGTGACAATGCCTATCGGGTTGAGTTACCAGATGATGTCTTCATTTCGGATGTGTTCAACATTCGGCATCTGACCCCTTATGCAGGAGAGAATTCGAGCTTGAGGTCAAGCTTTTCAGAGGAAGGGGAGAGTGATGAGGACATCAGTTCAGACCAGAGTTCGGGTCAGTCGAACCAGTCCTTGGATGTTCCTGTACCAGCAACCCAGAGTCAGCAGGCCACGTCAGGGAAGACCACACCAGATAATCTACGAAGGTCCAAGAGGTTGCAGAACAAACGGGCTTGAAATTTTATGTGTCGGACTGGGCCCAAACTTGGCTGGTCACATGGAAACGGACTGCTGATTCAAAGTCATTGCCGTTGGCATGAGCTGCTGTGGATTTTGGCCATCCGGGCTCGTCTGATAGGAGTTTTGGGCCTGTTTTCGTTTTTAATGGCATAGTTGTAATTTTTCTGAACTTATGATGTTAGGGTTTTCTCTCTTATTTAGTTGGTTTTGGGCGGCCGTCAGAGGCAGAGAAGAAAGACGCTGTTTTAGATTTCCTTTTTTTTCTCTTGAATAAAGATGAATGTTTTTTTTTTTCTGATTCAAAAAATTGAATTGAAAATTCAATTGCTCTTCCTTTAAATTTCGGATTGTGAGTGATCAAAATTCGAAATTTTCCCCTTTTCTTGTCAAGATTCGAACCAAACCTGGACGAATTCTTTTCTCGCAGATTAGATCGTTCTTGAGTTGCAAGCGTTTTGAATATCGCCCTGCATCACCAACTCAGCATGTTTTAAGTGTCATAAGATAGGCCACTTCGCTAGCCAATGTCCCGCTAGATCCTTACACATAGGTGAGTTTGAGAAAGAAAATTATGAGCCTAGTGAGGAATGCGAGGAAGAAGTTTATGAGGATGGATTGAATTTAATTCAGGAGTATGAGGAAGGAGAGGAATCCACAGAGCTCGACCTATTAGGAGTTGTAAGGTGCATCCTGTCTCAAACCAAAGTTCAGGAGGATTGGTGTAGGACTAACATCCTACAGACTTTTCTCAAGATAGGAGATAAGGTTTGCAAACTCATCATAGATAGTGACAGTTGTATTAATGCCATTTCATCCAGTGCAGTCAAGACTCTAGGATTAACCCTGTTCCATATCCTAAGCCCTATAAAGTGTCATTGATAGATTCTACCTCTATACCTATCAAGATGAGATGCCCAGTCCAAATCCAGTTTCAATCTTATCAGGAAAAGATATGGTGTGATGGCTTACCCATGAGAGTAAGCAGTCTCATTCTGGGTAGACCTTGGTTGTTCGACCATGATGTGACCCTTTTTGGCCGATCGAATTCGTGTTCCTTTAATCATAATGGGAAGAAATTATGGTTTACCCTACCCCACCTAAGGATGACATTAAAAGAGGTTTGAGTCAATTAAAAGACAAGAAACCGAAATTGAACCTAATTAATGCTAAGAAATTAGAATAAGAAATCAATGAAGGTTCACCCATTTGGATATTGACAACTAGGGAAACCCAAAATCCGACCCCTATAGAGCACCCTTAGAAAGTTAGGAAAATTTTAGAAAATTCAAAAATGTCTTTCCCGAAGACCTTCCTGACCATCTTTCATCCTTTAGGGATATTCATCATGCCATTGACCTAGTCCCGGGAGACACTTTGCCCAACCTACCCCACTATAGGATGAACCCAAATGAACATCTAGAGTTGCCAAAACAGGTTGGAGAGTTACCTAAGAAAGGGTTTATTAGAAAAAGTTTGAGTCCTTGTACTTCATCAATTTTTTCCAAGATGGCCCATTTCTTGCCTTATTCCCAGACCTTCGATGCGTCTAGGGTAATCCAACTGTTCTTTGACGAGATCATTAGACTCCATGGCTTATCTAAGATCATAGTTTCAGATAAAAATGTCCGGTTCACCAGCTATTTTTGGAAGACCCCTGGCTTAAGTTAGGGACTAAGTCGAACTATTCCACAGCTTACCATCCCCAAACCGATGGTCAGACAGAAGTAGTGAACCATAGTCTAGGAAATCTTCTGAGATGTCTTGTAGGAGAAAACACCAGGAATTGGGATTTGTTGCTACCTAGAGCTGAGTTTACCTACAACACTTTGGTCAATAGGTCTATTGAAAAGAGCCCATTCGAAATTGACCATGGGTACAAGCCCAACAAGCCACTTGACCTAATTCCATTACCTATTCACGCACGAGTCTCTAAGTTTGCAGCATCATTTGCACAGCATATTAAGGACTTGCATAGGGAGACTAGCGCAAAGATTAACTTAAGTAATGATACATATAAATGGTTGGCTAATTTTCAAAAATGAGTCCAAGAGTTTATGGAAGGAGATTATGTCATGGTTAGGTTAAGGCCTGAGCGGTTTCCTTCGGAAGCTGTTAGAAAGATACATGCTCATGAAGCTGGTCCTTTTAGGATGATGAAGAAAGTAGGAACCAATGCCTATGTATTGAAATTACCTTCTGAGTTAGGCATTAGCTCTACTTTCAATATTTTAGACTTAGTAGAGTATAGGGAGCCAGCGATGATACCTAGTGAGGCTTTCAGACCTAACCCTTCATTTAAGAGCGAGCCCACCCCTGTGTGTCCATCTACTATTTGGCCAGAGCGAAAGGATAGGATTGAGCGAATTCTGGATGATCAAGCTATCTCGACCCGAAATAGAGGTTACCAACGATACTTGGTTCGTTGGCAAGGTCGGCCCGAATCTGAGGACTCATGGATTTTTAGAGAAGATTTGCAAAGTTTGGGCCCAAACCTGCTAGAGGAGTACTAGAGTCGAACCGACCCTTACTTGACAGGGTCGAGTTCCTCCCACCCTGGGAGAATTGGTGCAGGAGCAAGAGTGAGAAAAGGCTACAGGGTTCCATTTGGATCTCTGAACCCTAGAAGTCTAGTAATTTTTTATCTTTCCTAGTTGGTTGAGTCTAGTCTGTTACTGAGTCAGTCAAGTTTAGTTTAGTCCAATGTCTAGGTCATGCATTTTCATTTTATTCGAGTCCTGTAATAATTCAAGAGAAGTGTATTACTTTTGTTGAAACCCTACTGAACATATTCAAAAGAAGCCCCCAGATTAGGCAGTATTGGACAACCATCCGATCTTCTCCAACCATATTCATACCCTAACCTTGGAGCTCTGTATGGATTGGATCCACCTACACCTGGATTGATGACGTGGAATCAATCTTCTCCCTCCATTAGATTCGCCTTCACTCGGATTGATGACGTGGAATCAATCTTCTCCTTCATGTTGTCACCTACAATGATGGCAACCTTGGGCGCCTTATAAGGACGAAATCGATGGTCCCCTACTATGCATTAATGGAAATGAAGATCAGCATCTCAATCATTCTGGAAAGAATCTTGCGCACCTTATTGACAAAAGGAAAGAAGGATGTCATCTCAACGTTTTCTTTTCTGCTTGTGGTCCCTCGCCTTCAATTGGAACTATATATTGCTGCTGTCATTTTGGGTCAAATCAAATGAAGGGAAGAAGATTTTTGCTCTGTAATTCTACCATATTTTGTAATTTCTATCATTTATTACTCTAATTATTGCACTTACCTTGTAATGGCATGAGAGGTTTATAAAACCCTTCTCTTGAAATAATGAAAAAACAGATTATGAATATATGAAAATTTAATTTTTTCAAGTTCTATTTCCGTTGCCTTGAGCAATTGATTCTCCGTAAGGGAGCCAGGTGTAAGGCCAAAGATTTTCGTTGCCTTGACCAATTGATCCTCCGTGAGGGAGCCAGGCGTGAGGCCGAAGTGTTCTTACTACCAAACCCTAGTCTAGTCCATCTCCTCTACCAAGCTTCACCAAAGAAACCCTAATCTTCATACCACCATAACCGCCCATCAACCCCCCCTAAATTCTAGGCCTCCATATTTGGAACCATAGCAGCTGCCCTTCCTTCATCCCAAAACCACCGCCCCTCTCCTGATTTATTTTTATAACTGCCACCCTCCCTTCATCCCAAAACCACCGCCCTTCTCTTGAGTGCTCCAAAGCCAAGGACGTTGTCTTTGCCTCTGAATCGAGATCAAGGAGCCTCACGTCAAAGATAGTTTTCTCATCCAAAAATCCTGCCCGCTAGTGAGAGACCTTCTACCAAAATTAGGAGTGCATCATCGTCGGGTAAATAAACCTTTTCCTTACTCTGTGATTCTGATTCTGTAAAAGTTCATGAGCATGTCTTCCCTGGAGTTTCTTAATTCTAGACTTTCCTGATATGCTTCTTCATTTGTCTAAAAGTTATGTTCCTGAACTTTTGACTGTTCCTTTTCTAGTGGCCATCTTGATGACAATGGAAACACTTTCCTTTAGGTTTAGGCTGAGCAGCCTTTTTCTTCTTCTTTTGGATCTTCTTCTTTTTGTCCTTTGCTTTCCCACATTCTTTTTCTTCTTTTTCTTTGAAGAAGAAGGCTTTCCCTCAGCTGCATTGGCTTCAGCAACATTTGCCTTGCCACCTTTATCATCTATAAGGGTCTAATAAATTTGCAGTTCATTCAGGAGTTCAGTCAGATTACGGTTCTTATGATTCATAATGTAATTAGTCTTGAATTGAAGAAAAGCGGGAGATAGTGTCTCCAGGATCATGCCAACTTAAGTCTTTTCATCAATTTTAGCTCCATTGATTTTAGCCTCATTGAAATGATTGACCATTTTGAGGACGTGCTCAAAAACAGAAGAACCATTCTTTATTTTGCCATTCGTAACGACTTTTACATCTTCGTAGTGAACCTGATCAAATGAGCATCCAAACATCTACTGCAGAGATTCCATAATCTCTTTTGCAGTTTCAAGGGCCTCGTGCTTAGTTCTAAGCACCTCATTCATTGCTGCTAACGAATAGCAGGGGCCTTGTTGTTTGCAACAACCCAGCGGTTGTACTCTTCAGTAACAACTTTGGAGGCATTGGAGGACAATCATCTTTAAGGACATAGTGGTAGTTTTCATTAATGAAGAGGAGATTCATATTGCTTTTTCACTTAACAAAATTTTTACCTTGAAAGGCGAGAAGTAAGAGAATCGGATTTGACATATTTGCTAAAAAATAGAAAATATTTTTAATTATAATTACATAAATATCAATACACAATTTAAGGCAAAGTAAATATGATGCATAAATGCACATATTAAAATACACAAAAACATATTTACTTTAAATGCCTAAGGAATTTTAATCTCTACAACTAAGTGCCACGTAGGGTAGGTCAAATAGTTGCTAATTAAAATGAGACTTTTCAATTAATAAGTATCTTCCAAAATATCTCATATTTCAAATACTCATTAATTTTCTTAAATTTTGATAAAAAATAATTAACTAATTTAATTATTTTTTCATGAGTGCGACCCATCGTATCAGATTTTTTAGACTTAACTTAGAAATTACTGCCGTAGGATAGGTCAATTTTAAAATACATGTTAAAAATCTTATCTCACGGAAGACAATCTTGTTATTGCTATTAGTAGACACCCTTCGTATGGAGATGAAATCAAAGCGTCTCGAGGCGTTACTAATAACTCACGGTGTTGTATGTACTAACGATGGAGACCAAGGGCTTATATTGTCATATTATCCCTTCAACTCATTATTTTATAAAAGTATATTTAGTTATAAAACAACTCTTGTTTCATAAACTCTTAGTTAATTTAAACAATTTAAATCACTAAGATTTTATAATTTAAACAATTTAAAATTTTAAAATAAGTTAAATATGATACTTTAAAATTTAATACTTAAATTTAAAACTTCACATTTGGCACATTAATTTTACAAATTTAATTGCTAAATTAATTTATAAATTTAATCTTATTAAATTTATTATAAAATATATTAAATATAATTTACTAAAATATTTTTAGTAAAATAATAAAATAATAATATACTTAAATGCATGATATACAACAATAGTTAGATACTTTTCTATTTAAAATGGTATTTAATATGCATGATAATGTAATTATTATTAATATAAAAAATATTTAATAATAAACGAAACGGAAAAAATTTGATCGGGTTCATGGAACCTAAAATTATAATCCACACCTGGATTACACCCAGCTCAACCTGCCAGGCGGCAGCCGTATGCACGGAAGGAAATATTAGAATAAAACCATGACCATTGGCTTCCAACGGAAGGGCGCTGGTTAGATTTCCAGCGGAAGCGGCCAGCGGGGATTCACGGTGAAGGAAGAAGACTCAGGCTTACAGCTTCACCCAGGATTTCGTCGTGGGACGTGAAGAGCCACGGGAACGAACACTTCGTGAGAGAAAAGGGACTCAAGTTGACTTTGGTCAACACGTTGGACTTCTCCGGGAGGTCCGTGAAGAGGATTTCCCATGGAAAAAGGGGCTCTAGTTAGGAGTTATTTTATAACTGATGTATTTTTGCACCGGTTTGACAGTTAAGGGGTGTGTTTCAAAGATATTGCAGGGGAGGTGTTAAAGGGGAAAACGCCATTTCAAATGGCGTTTTCCCGGTACCATTTCATCTCTCGGAGCTCGGCCAAGTCAGCCATGGAGCTGACATGGAAAGCCATGAAATTGCCACATGGTGTGGCGATTTACAACAAGTGAAATCGCCACATCATGTGGCGATTTCACAATTCTGAAATCGCCACATCATGTGGCGATTTCAGATAAAGTGAAATCGCCACATGGTGTGGCGACTTCACTTATTGTGAAGTCGCCACACCATGTGGCATTTTCTCTGAGTTTTTAACCCCGGCTGCCCGATTCTCCTCTCTTCTTCTTCTTCCTCCTTCTCCCAGCCGTCCACCTGTTTCCATCGTCCTGGTCAGCGGCAAGCGGAGCTCCTCTTTCCCGGCAAGCTCCCACTTCTTCCTCCTCTTACCTCTCATCACCCTCGCCTTCCCGATCATTAACTGCAGTGAGTATTTAAAATAATTTTTGATAACCACAAATACCATGCCCTAACTATCTTTGCATCATATTCGTTTATTCGTTTAATGTGCTAGGCTATTAAAGTAAATGCAACTAGTTACTCAGATGCTGATTTTATTGATCATATAGATGATAAAATAACAATATTTGGACATTTAAAGTTTTCCTTTTGATGGCACCGTCATATCTTGATTTGGCAAGAAAATAGATTACATTTATAGGCCTATACATAAGAGGCTTGATAAATTTATTATCACCCTTTATTTCAGATGGAAACTGTACGTATTCTGCTATATTATGATGGATCAATTGAACATGGCGGCCAAGAAGGGATACATTATAATCAACCTCCACGTAAATGTTTGAAATTGAGCACGGGAACACGCTTTGCTGAGTTAGTTGATCAAGTACATACAGCTCTAACAATTTCAGTACAGAGATATATCATCAGATTGATGTGGAGATCTCCGACATTGAATAAAAATATGTGCTTCTTCCAATTGAGGACGACGACGATGTGGAGCACATGTTGACATTTCCCTCGAAGTATCCTGAATATCGGTGTATTGAAGTCTATGTTTTAAGGGATAATGTTGCAGAGCCATATATTGTTGGTCATATAGAGAATGTGGATAACAGTTCTCCTATAGCCCAGCAGCAGGAACAAATTAGGACTCCTGTGGATTTTCCAATGATTGAAGAATTTATGCCATCAGTGCAGAGTGATGATATGATAAACAATCAGTGTAATATTGATAGTCAGGGAATGGAGTCAGACGAGAGTGCAGATGATGACTATTGGCCTGAACATGATAACTCAGATGAAGAGTCAAATGAAGATGAAGAGTCATATGGAGATGATATAGTTCATGAGACGGGCTTTAGTTTCCTACATATAGTCATCCAGAACATATTCCAACCCAGGTACATGATCACCAAGCCTTTGCAGATGAACAAGTTCCAGAATTTTATGATGAGTTGAATTTGCATGATGGTGGATGTGTTAGTACTCCGAGAGAGTTACCCTTCAACTCCCAATTTTGGGATCATCAATTACTGAGTTTGCTAAAGGATTATTATTTAATAGTAAAGATGAACTAAAAAGAGCATGTGACATGTATCACATCAAGAAGCATCGCACATATAATGTGGTGGAGTCGAAAAAACTGTTCTGGTCTGTGAGATGTGCCTCTTCAAGTACTACCCAACGGTGTCCGTGGAGGTTGCGTGCTACTAAGTTGAAGAAGCATGGATTTTTTGAGATCACAAGGTATGAAGGGCCGCACACTTGTTTATTCAGTAATTTAACTCGGGATAACAAACATATTACTTCTCGAGTTATTAGCTATGTTGTTCGACACATTGTGGAGAAAGATCCAAGTGTGAATATTGAAGCTATTATAGCAACCATTGCAGAACAATTTCACTATACAGTGTCATATTCGAAAGCATGGCGTGGAAAGCAGAGGGCATTGATTGATATATTTGGTGAGTGGGAACCATCATATGCAAAGCTTCCTAGATACATGCTTGCACTGCAGAATGCTAACCCTGGAACAGTTGTATGTTGGGATTTCTACAGTGAAGCAAGTTCATCTGAACGTGTCCTGAATTATGTATTCTGGGCATTTCAACCATCTGTTGAGGGGTTTCGGTATTATCGCCCGGTGATTTCTATTGATGGAACACATCTTTATGGAAAGTACCGGGGGAAGATGCTGATTGCGACAGGCACCGATGCTGATAATAGGATATTTCCACTGGCCTATGCAATTGTTGATGAAGAGTGTACAGCTAGCTGGAGCTGGTTTTTGCTGAGGTTTAGGAGGCATGTTGTGAAAGATAGAAATGATTTGTCTTATATCTGACCGACATCCAGGTATACTGAGTGCCATAGCTGATAATCTAATTGGATGGGCTCCACAAGAGCTTATCATCGATATTGTTTGAGACATGTTTGCAGTAATTTTAACTCGAGATTCTCAAATGTTCAGTTGAAAAGAGCAGTCTGGAAAGCAGGGAGTGAACATCAGCTTCGGAAGTTTAACTTTCTTATGGAAAGGATTAAAACAATCAATGCAGAAGCTTGGTCTTGGCTATCGGACTTAGAGCCGGAGAAGTGGACATTGGTACATGATGGGGGCTTTCGCTACGGAACATTGACAACCAATCTCTCGGAGGTTTTTAATTGCGTGTTGAGGGGAGCTAGAAATGTGCCAATTACTGCGTGTGTACAGATGACATTTCGTCGTCTCGTTAAATACTTCAACACCAGACGCGCAGAAGCCTTAAGGTATGTACAAGAGAACCCTAACAACCTTTTCACTCCTCAGATTTCGATTAAGGTTGCTGAAGGTCAGGCCAAAGCTAATGAGCATAGAGTAACGAGATACAACATGCAAAGAGCTACTTATGAGGTCGTGACTAGGAGGTTCAGTGAAGCTCTCAGGGGTGGAGGCAACGTTCAGACTGTTTCTCTTAGTGACCGTAATTGTTCATGTGGGAAGTGGACACTATATAAATATCCATGTACACATGTGTTAGCAGTGTGCCAGGAGATTGGCATGGACTTAGCGGCTTTTGTTGATGAAGTATATAGTATTCGCTCCTACATTTCTGCCTGGGGTGGAGAGTTCAATCCGGTTCCACATGAAGACTACTGGTTGCAAACACCGATCACATGCTTACCTGATCGGGATCATCTTAGGCCGAAGAAAAGAGGAAAGCCAAAGTCAACTCGGATCCGCAACGAGATGGACGAGGTTCAGCCTAGAAGAACGACTCGATGTTCTATTTGCAAGCAAACGGGTCATTCAAGACGCCGTTGTCATAATGTAACTGGTGGTCCTTCAGGATCGTAAATTTATGTACTCTTGAAGTAAAACGGTCATTTTTGTGCCTATTATGTACTTCTCTCCGGAACAAGACTATATATTGCTGCATTAATGACGTAAATGTGCCTATGATCGAACAATTATGGATGCATTTCTTTTTGTAATGATTAGCATTTGATGATGTGAGTTTCTATTGAGTTTCGGTCTATTTTCGATTGAGTTTCGTTAACATTTCGAAATTTGTTTCGGTCGAGTTTCGATTGAGTTTCGGTTGAGTTTCGGTTGAGTTTCGGTCGAGTTTCGGTCGAGTTTCGATTTTCGATTCATATTGTCTATTTGCATTTGGGCCTCAGGGAAATGCACAAAAAATTTCAGACTAAAATGTGTTTCCGTGGGGGGAGGGTTGGGGTGAGTCTGCTGAAATTTAAGTGCCCCAAAGGATGTGCCCTGTGTTTGGTACTGTGAGAAAATCGCCACTTGGATTGGCGATTTCAGGGCTAAAATCGCCACTCCAAGTGGCGATTTCATCTTCCAAGAAGATGAAATCGCCAAATGAAGTGGTGATTTCTTTACTGAAATCGCCACTTCGTTTGGCGATTTCTCAATTTAGGTGGCTGGGTGGCAGAGGGTTTGAAATCGCCACTGGAAATGGCAATTTCAAGGATCTGAAATCGCCATTTGGAGTGGCGATTTCAAGGACATCTGAAATCGTCATTGAAGTGGCGATTTCAGGGTTGAAAATCGCCACTCCAAATGGCGATTTTCTCACAGTCCCTGAAACCGTGAGCTGATCATTCAGACTGCAAAATAACAACAAACACATCCAAACTAATTAATTCCAATAGGGGAAAAGGAATTTTGAATTAGAGCGAATTAAAAAGAAACCAACTGACTTACATTATGCTGAAAATGAAAAAACAAACAAGGCCCTGAATCTAAGACATTATGAGCCATGTCTGACATAACAAGGTAAAAGAACTATTAGCTGAGGGTATATCTCATTGCATCAATGTGTTTATAAAACACTTCTACATTAATACCCTTGTGCACCCCTATAAATGTAATTTAATTAGCAGAAGGTAAACAACTTAACATCTATAATCTAAATATCATAATTAGATACTATAGTACAAGCAATATAAATATAATCTAATTTCTTGAATGTATTAAGATGGGAAATAAGAATTGTATGTAATATTCCCATCCGGTCCCTTCTCTTCCTGTAGGGGCAACTTGGAACAGGGACTCTCTTGTTACCTAGAGGCTGCTTGGACTAGAAATACAAATTTCATGTGACTGTCTTTGCATATGAGACTTCTGATTTGTTTGCTTTTTGCAATTCAGTTACTTTTTTCTTGGTCTTCTTCATGTCACTTGCCATGATGTTGTTTGCTTATTAAAATTTCTGCCAACATCAATGATCTAGAATCTCCATCATCCATTATCGTGTTGGGTTGTTGTGATAGATGATGAAGCACCTGTACATTGTCAAAAGTACGGGCTATATTGGAAATTCATATCTCAATGGTATTGATACATCTCACCTGTACCAAGTTGTTTTGAAGAGAGAATGGTACCCAGGACACGCCTGGGTGACTGGTTCTGTTATGGACCAGGTCCAGGATCTCTCAATTGTCTTGGCTGGTGCTGTTTGAGACACACCAAGATGCTTGCATCTCGGCACTTGGGAAAGCCTGGCATCCTGGATTCTTTTTCCCCTCTTCATTCTTGTTGTTGGAAATCATTCCATTTCATTGCAACCTAAGCTGACACCATCCTGACCTGGGACCAAATCAGGACACAGGATCTTTGAAATACCAAACTCCCACCAGCGGAAAGATCCCATCCACGCTACTTTTGTTACTCCCACTCGCCTCCCAAACCTACTAATCCTCCTCTCTGCTCCTCCTTTAAGTTCTTAAAACACTAAGATGACTAAATCGGTTGTAAAATTACTTGTAATCTAGAAAATCTCAAGGCAAAACAGAACTTACTTGTAAAATGTACCGGGAGCGAATGCAGCGAGAAAGAAGAGGAGGAAGAAGGGGGATGGCAGCTCCGCTTGCCGCTGACCAGGACGATGGAAACAGGCGGACGGCTGGGAGGAGGAAGAAGAAGAAGAAGAAGAAGAGAATCGGGCAGCCGGGGGTTAAAAACTTAGAGAAAAACGCCACATGGTATGGCGACTTCACAATAAGTGAAGTCGCCACACCATGTGGCGATTTCACTTTATCTGAAATCGCCACATGATGTGGCGATTTCAGAATTGTGAAATCGCCACATGATGTGGCGATTTCACTTGTTGTGAAATCGCCACACCATGTGGTGATTTCATGGCTTTTCATGTCAGCTCCATGGCTGACTTGGCCGAGCTCCGGGAGATGAAATGGCACCGAGAAAACGCCATTTGAAATGGCGTTTTTCCCTTTAACACCCCCCTGCAATATCTTTGAAACCCACCCCTTAACTGTCAAACCGGTGCAAAAATGCACCAGTTATAAAAACGACTCCTCTAGTTAGACTTTGGTCAACACGTGGGACTTCCGGGCTCCAGTAGGTCCGTGCGTGAAGAGGATTTCCCTGGGAAAAAGGGATTCAAGTTGACTTTGGTCAACACGTGGGACTTTCCAGGCTCCAGGAGGTCCGCGAAGAGGATTTTCCACGAAAAAGGGGCTAAGTACGGGTGAAAACGAAAAGAGGGGGAGCGTTCCGGAACTAAGATGAAAGGATTAAAATTCTAATTGAGAACCCTTCTCAAAATCATTAAATTTTTTTTATTAATATAAAAAAAAGATAATATTATAAATTTTATATTCAATTATTCTAATAAGAAAAATGTATAACTTATTCTATGGAACCGAAAAAAATAATGATCAATCCTTCACATCTATATTCATCACTATAAAAATATTAAAAGCATATACCATAGTGTACGAGTGCCTACCCAATCATATAATGATTATCACTACCCAATCATATAATGATTATCACAAAGATAATCAATTATTAAATTAATAGAGTATAGCTTGTTCTGATACCAATTGTTGATTGTCTCAAAACTATTTTGAGATATTTATGGAAGCTAGATAAGGATCAAATCACATATCTTAAAAAATTATTTAGTGATTTATACCCATATTAATTTAATAATAAAGATAATAAGGACATTAAGAAATTGATATGTGAACTCCGCCAACGCCATTTGAGAATAACCAAATCCTTTTGATCATCATGGATCTTTACAAACATTTTTCAAAGTATGATGAATACGAATGACAGGCGTTTTTGATTTGGGTTAAGATTGCACAATGAATTTTTATTCACTTTATATTCTTAACTCATGAGAAAAAGTGAAGATGAAGGAGAAAACTCTCTATGGGTAATGACAATCATCCTACATTATTTTTCTAATCTTATATTCAGTAAGAATAATAACTACCGTCCTTTTTAATTAATTAATTAATTAATTAAAAGTTAAAGATAACTTCCAACTAGATTACTCTAATGTATATTTATCCAATAGCCAATTGTTGGTTTCTTTTTATATCTTTATCATGGGATGATATAAGAGAGAGAAAATTAATTTTATATCTTTATCATGGGATGATACGAGAGAGAGAGAGAAAAGCTCTCCCACTATCCCATATATTTTCTAACAAATAACTTCCACATGGACCGTGGAACATGCTTAGCACACCGTATAATTTTTAATTTAAAATAATTTTAAATTTATTTTTAAATAATCATATTATTTAAAATAAAAATTAATCCAATTAATTTTTATGTAAAAATTAATTTAGAATTCTCAATTCTGAATTAATAATTCAACACAATATTATAAAGTTCATATAATTTAATGGAGCCATCCAGAGGAACTATGGACATTATAATTATAAGCTTCAATAATTTTAACATTCAATTAACACCTTAATTAAAATATCAAAATTATTAATTTCAAATTACTCCACTAAAAATTTGGCACTTTCAAAATTATAAAATTAATTATATTCAAAAAAATTTGAATTGTCCATTGATATAGTCACTGTATATAAATCAATCCTTCATAAATGGTTCATAATTAAAACTAAGTATTTTTTTGTTAACCTTTTTAATTATATCTTTCTCTATAAGTTCTATAATGAATAATATATTTATGATCTAATCATGAATCGAGCACTCTTATTATTCAAGCTCCGAATCAATACCTATGGTACCATCCATCTGACTTCTTTACAAAGGAATGGATTTTATATTGTATATTAATATTTTTGGTTATTTATGTTATTATATTTTCAATAACCAAGAATTTAACACTACGTTTCTGTGTCATTATCCGAAATGTCAACAATATAATACAATAAATAGGAGTCTATTAATTACTCAGAATTAAGATCAATTCATATATGACCATCATTGATTAATTTTGAATGCTTTATTTTAATAATAAAATTTATTAGAGATTCATAATTATATATAATCAAATTATATAAAGCGCCTTCATTCAATAATCTCATTATCAACAATTCATTTTATTTAGAATGCAATGAACCGCGCAAGTAAATTTTAAATTAAAGATCCCAACTTTAATATATAATTATGGATATATTTAGATTATTTTACTTTAAATATTATCCTCTATATATAACACTTATAAACAATATTTAAAGTCATATTTAAATAATTCAAAAAAATTTAATATTTATAAAGCACCAAAACATGCATGCAAAAAATAATATTAAATTTTTTTAAATTAATCAATAAAAACAATAAATATCATTTATTTATGGGCACATATCCTAACACCAACCTGTGAATGTATTTTTTCTGGCCAAATTCGTCTCCTTAGCTTTTGCTGCATTTGAAACAAACTGAAGGTTTGAAATTTGAAGCTCTCCATGAAGATTGTTCATGTTCCCCAGTTGCGTTATCCCAGATCTCCTCCTTTCACTGATCACAAATCTTGACAGTGTCTGGAGATCGGTTAGAAGTCTGATTTCTGGTGGCATGGAGATCAGACCATGCCCTCCAGACATGGCACCTCTCCATGCAGATCAACATGCTGCAATTTTCGAAGATTTCTCATGTCCCAGGGCAACTCCAGAATATCACAATTTCTCAGACCCAATATTAGAAGATTGTAAAGGCGACTCACCTATTCAGGAAGCCTTCTGATCCCTGTGTTCCGAAGCTGAAGGCACCGAAGGTGTATCAAATCTCCTATTGATTCAGGCAACATACTGACGCCACAGTTGGTCAGATCCAATGTCCGTATGCTTCCGAATCTATTTTCAAGATCGCTATGGACCCTTATCTCATTTGTTGCGGACCCACCGGCTAGCAGGAGTGTGTACAAGCCTTCGCTTTTGTTGAATATGGTTTCAAATATACTCTCCCTTGGCCGAGACAAATTACAGATCAATGTTTCATGTCGGGTCTTTGGAGAGATATTGCTTTGTTTACCAGGCTCCTCTATGCAGCATTCCTCTGCTGATACGCGCTGAGCGTTAACTATGAAAAGACTCTGCATTGTGTATCTTTTCTGGCGGCTCTTATACTATCAAAATGTGAGAATTGGAAAAAGGATCTTTGCACGAGGCTATCAAAGTAGGACCTCTCTATGCCTTCGATTCGTTCTCCTCCACTAGGTTGAATGAAATTTTGTGCTATCCACAGCTGAACGATGAACTCCTCAAACTTGTAACCTTTTGGAAGCAATGAACAATATGCGAAACACGGCTTAAGATACGCAGGCAATTGCTGATAGCAATGTCACTGTTCCCACTAGAGAATTCCCAGTCATCATCCTTTAGAATTGCCTCCCACCTGCTTCTGTCAGCCACCCTGCGAAGCCTATGGCCCAAAGCAATCGCTGCCAGAGGCAAGCCCTTGCACTTGCTCACAATTTCCCTTCTAATATTATCGAGATCAGAAAAAGCATTTGAATTTGGGTCAAATGCATTTTGGCAGAACAAAGACCAGCAGTCATCATCTGATAAACCCCACGAACTGTAACTGTTTGTTGATGAGGTGCTAATCATATCCGCAACTTCCTCACTCCTAGTAGTAACCAGGATCTTGCTTCCTCTGGCTCCATATAGCAAGGGGACTTTAAGTCACTGCCATTCCTGCAGGTCTGTCATTCCAAACATCATCTAAGATGAGCGAGTATGTTGGGCCTGCTGTGATGCTATCAAGGCCTAGAGAGGTTAATTTGTATTGGGCTGGGTATGGATCCAAGGGTTGAGATTAAATCAAGTCGTGTATACGGGCTTGGGGATTAGTTTAATCTTATTGGATTAGTCCACTGAAATTTTTGTTGAGTCTGGGCCTAGCCCACTTGATGGATATATTAAACTTTAGTCTCTAGAGTTTGGATGGAAGGAAAAGACTTTGTACACCGCCTTCGGTGCAGCAAGTCCTATGTGGGCTGCACCGTTCCTTTTTATTGGTCCATATACGCATGACACCATTAAGACAACTTTACAATATCCTGAGGAAAAAACTTATACCCTAGTTTTAAGCTTACAATACCGTAGTTATAAAGTTAAGACACCCATTCAGAAAGTAAAAAAAAACTTACGACATCCTAGTTTTAAACTTACGACTTAAGACACTCGTTCAGAAAAGGTATCTGTACACAAATTCCAAAAAAAAAAAAAAACTGTTTGACGTGCATTAATACCCGTTCAACTTTTTTTGAAATTTATATACAAACACCTTTTTCTAAACGGGTGTCTTAAGTTTAAAACTACGTGTCGTAAAATTAAAACTAGGATGTCATAAGTATTTTTTGCTTTCTTAACGGGTGTCTTAGTTTTATAACTACGGTGATGTAAGTTTAAAACTAGGGTGTCGTAAGGTTTTTGTTGATGAGTGTCTTAATTTTGAGGTGACGTGCATTAATACCAGCTTTTTTTGGAATTTGTGTATAGACAAGTGAGTGTCATAATTTTAAAACTACGGTGTCGTAAGATTAAAACTAAAGTGTCGTAAGTATTTTTTGCTTTCCTAACGGGTGTCTTAGTTTTATAACTACGATGTCGTAAGTTTAAAACTAGAGTGTCGTAAGTTTAAAACTAGAGTGTCGTAAGGTTTTTTTTGCTTTGGGTGTCTTAATTTTGACGTAACGTGCATTAATAGCAGCTTTTTTTGGAATTTGTGTACAGACGAGTGGGTGTCGTAATTTTATAACTACTGTGTCATAAGATTAAAACTAAGGTGTCGTAAGTATTTTTTGCTTTCTTAAAGGGTGTCTTAGTTTATAACTATGGTGTCGTAAGGTTTTTTTTTGCTTTCTTAATGGGTATCTTAATTTTGACGTGACGTGCATTAATACCCGTTCAATTTTTTTTTTTAGAATATGTACATACACGTTTTTTGAACGGGTGTTTAAGTTTAAAACTATGGTGTCGTAAGTTTAAAACTAGGATGTCGTAAGTTTTTTTTTTGATTTCTGAACAGGTGTCTTAACTTTATAACTACGGTGTCGTAAGCTTAAAACTAGGGTGTCGTAAGTTTTTCCCTTAGGATGTCGTAAAGTTGTCTTAACAATAATTTTATAACTACGTTGTCGTAAGCTTAAAACTAGGGTGTCGTAAGTTTTTCCCTTGAGATATCGTAAAGTTGTCGTAACATTTTTTAATGGGTGTCATGCATATGTGGACCAATTAAAAGGAACGGTGCAGCCCACGTGGGACTTGCTGCACCGGAGGCGGTGTACAAAGTCTTTTCCTTGGATGGAATAGAAAATAGATTCTTTTCTTTTAAAAAATAATTTTCTCTCTCCCCCTCTTCCTCCCCAGGCTTCTTTGCATCTTGAAATCCTGGTGACAGGATCCGTGCTTGAACTCGGGATCAAGAGGTTCAAAAACAAATGCATTATCACTGTACCAATCTGATCGTTGGCAACAAAGGATGAAAGCCCAGGGTACTTCTCCAGCGAGGTTGATCCCATTGCGGTTCATCAAGAACTAAACCCCAACAATTGGTATCAGAGCCTGGTTCAAGAAGAAGTTGTTAAGAGATATTCAAGGGTTGAAAAATTTCAGCAAGGCTTCATCGAGGTCTCTAAATTTACTAAAATTTTTTGTGTTATTTTTTGGTTGAGATCTCGCCATAGGTAGTAGCATAAAATTAGATTTTAAGAAGTTTGATGGAAAGAAAAGTTTCTCCATGTGGAAAGTCCGAGTAGAGGATCTTCTTGTGCAGCAGGGTTTAAATCTGACTTTAGAGGAAAGGCTAGATGGGATGATAGATAAGCAATGGATGTCGTTGGAGAAGAAAGCATGTTCAGCGGGATAACAGATAAGCAGTGGATGTCGTGGAGAAGAAAGCATGTTCAGCGATCAGAGGATGTCTGGCAGATTCAGCCCTTTATTCAGTGCTGGAGGAGAAGACTCCGAAGGGACTCTGATCGAAGTTGCAAGCCATATATATGGGGAAGAATATGTGCAACAAGTAGATGTTGAAGAAGCGCCTCTACAGCCTTCGGATATCAGAAGGTGGAGATGTGTTGGGCCACATCTAGGTGTTCGACCAGGTGAGCAATGAATTGCTCAATGTCGGGGTCAAGATGGAGGAGGAAGATAAGGCACTTTTACTACTGTGCTTGCTATCCACATCACATGACACATTGGTCACGACACTATTTTATGGGAAGGAAACATTGTTCTATGAAGATATTGTCTCGATGCTTCGGACGAATGAGCAGAGAGAGAAGATGACCAAAGATGCTATTCCTTAGGAGGGTCTACCAGTTGGGGAAGGGTCAGGTAGAGGCAGGGACAGGAGTAGGCCTAGGGGACGGTTATAGTTTAGGAAGGCTAAGTGCTACAAGTGTGGTGAGGTAGGACATTTCAAGAGGGACTGTTCAAAGTGAAAAAAGAAAGAAAAGGAAGAATCTAGATCTATGAGTACAGTTGTAGGCAGGAGGTGAAGGATGATCTCTTGGTGGTATCAGATGGTCATAGGCACAGTACAGAGATATGGACTTTGGATTCAGCTTGTTTTCATCATTACACTCCCAACCGGTCGTAGTTCAGTACTTACACATAGGTTGATGAGAGGTGTGTGACTCTTGGAGATGATCACCCTTGTAAGGTGGCAGGGATTGGCACAGTGAGGGTGAGGATGTTTGACGACATAGTGCGCACTCTTATCAGCGTGAAGCATGTCTCAGAACTCAAGAAGAATCTTGTGTCATTGGGGTACCTGGAGCAGACTGGATACAGTTTCAGTAGTCATGCCAGGAGTGAAGTTTTGAACATCTCTAATGGAGCTATGGTGGTGATAAGAGGGAGGAGGTTGGAGAACAACCTATACAGGTTGGAGGGCTATATGGTGATAGGAAAATCTATTGGAAGATTATTGAAAAATTATATGCCCCAATCCTTTTGATTTTGATGATTACTAAAAGCCATTGAGTACATTAAAAGATGTAATGAGTTTATTTAAATGAGCAATAAATTTATTTTGAACAATCAATGAGAATGTTAAAGTTTGACATTAATCATTTTGAAAGTAACTTTAAGCTCAATGTTTAAGCTTTCAAAAAGAAATTTTATAATTCATATTTTTAATCAATGAGTTTTTGGAACACTTCTTGAATTAATTCTTAATGTCAATTTTATTGAATTCAAGTCAAAAATATGAATTAAAATGAATCTGGAACGATTTTAAAGTCAATCAGAAAAGTTTCTGATTTTTGATACGTTTCGGAGCTGACTCATGAGTTTCAGAGTCGACTCCTCTCAGAGTACAGAAATGTGTATCTGTCTCGAGTCGACCCATGCAATTTCTCGAGTCGACTCCCGATTTTGTCGAGCCGACTCCATGACTGTGCGAGTCGACTCCGCTCAGACACCAGAGGTGTGTTTTTCTGAGCACTTCGCGAGTCGACCCCAACTTTTCATGAGTCGACCCCCGACTTTCAGGAGTCGACACTTTACTTTTGGTGAGTCGACCCCTAAACTTTATGAGCATTTCTATTTTTAGTATCATGAGCTCGAGCCGACTCGGGAAAAGCATGAGTCGACTCCAGCAAATCTGGGCAAAATTTTTACGGATGCCAACTCAGCTCCAACGGTAAGTTTTTTGATTAACGGCTATTTTTATTTGTCTCTAACGGCTATATTCTTGCAGAATCTATAAATAGAGAAGCTGTTTTCAAATCAAAGAGAGACGAATAGAGAGAAATTTATTTCAAAGAAAAAGAAGAAAAAATCGGAAAAATAGAGCTTCAGTTGAAAAAAATCCGAGATTCAAAATAGAGTGAAAGAAAGAGTGTGAAATCAAAGGAAGTTCCTTCTGTGTTCAAGCTCAAATCCAAGGAAGCTTCAGAAGAAATCCAAGTGCTATTCAAGAGCATATCAAGTGATTTCCACCGCTCAAAGAAAAGAGGAAAAGCCCAAATCAACTCCAACTCACATTCCGTGAAGAATCCGTGCTGAGGCCGATTCTACACTTCAAAGGAGTTGAAGAAAAGAAGAAAAGCTCAAAGCCAACCAACTGCAAATCAGGCTTATCTAAACTCTATTCTTACATTTGTTTATCTGCTCATTAAGGAGCCATTGTAACTAAACAAACATATTTCTATTCTTTGTGTCTAGTTCAATCTGGGGGATTGAACTAGAGGAGGTAGTCTTACCTCAGTTCAAGCTTGGTTAAGCTTGGGTTTAAGGTTTTTGTGCTGGTGAGCCCTTGAAAACCAGCTGGGTTCGTTGTGCGCCCGGGAAAACAACAAGTTCGAGTTGTGAGCTTGTAAAACAACTCTGCTGTAATCTAGGGTGATTATAGTGTGGACCCAAGTGAATCTTGGGAGTGAACGTAGGTGTTGGATACACCGAACCACTATAAAATTCTTAGTGTTTGCCGTGATCTATTGTCTCTATTTCTTTCTCTGTTTTATTCACTGCAATTTATCTTTGCCTTGCATTTGTCTTCATTCATCTCAAGCTAAATAATTTAAAAGGCTAATTTTTTAAAGAACCCAATTCACCCCCCCCCTCTTGGGTTGTCATCTGGGCCAACAATTGGTATCAGAGCTAGTGCTCATTAGATTTTGATCACATGATCAAGAGCTAAAGTTCCAAATGGCAACACAAGTTGGTTCATTTGCTGAAGGTCATTCTACGAATAGACCTCCACTTTTTAATGGCTCAAACTATTCTTATTGGAAAGCTAGAATGAGGATATTCATTCAAGCTTCTGATTATGAGCTATGGGGTGTTATAATTAATGGACCTAGTACACCCACACATGTTATTGATGGCACTATTGTTCCTAAGCCCGAAAGAGACTGGAATGATAATGATAGGAAAATGGCACAGCTTAATGCTAAGGCCATGAATGTTTATATTGCTCCTTAGATGCTAATGAATTCAATAGAATCTCCACATGTAATTCCGCAAAGAAGATTTGGGATAGACTAGAGGTTACCCATGAGAGTACCAACCAAGTGAAAGAATCTAAAATTAATATTCTTGTTCACAAATATGAATTGTTTAGCATGGAACAATCTGAAACCATTGCATGCATGTACACTAGATTTACAGACATTGTAAATGGTTTGAAAAGTCTTGGTAAGACATATACTAACTCTGAACTTGTTCGGAAAATTCTTAGGTCATTACCAAGATCATGGGAAGCGAAAATGACTGCAATCCAAGAAGCTAAGGACCTCAATACTTTACCCTTAGAGGAGCTTCTAGGATTCCTTATGACCCATGAGCTGACTATGAGGCAGCATGTTGAGGAGGATTCAAAGAAAAAGAAAATAATTGCTCTCAAAGCTGCAAAGAAGAAGAGAGCAGCAGTGATGATGATGATGATAATGATGAGAGACTGCTCTCTTGGCAAAGAAATTCAAGAGATTTATGAGGAGAAAGAAACCCTTCCACAAGAAAAAATTTGGAGCTAAGTGGGAAGGAGAAAAGGATAAGATTGAGGACAAGGACAAGAAAAAAGAAGACCCCTTGACGTGCTATGAGTGTAATAAACCGGGGCACTTTAGAAATGAATGTCCAAGATTGAAGAAAGCCTACAAAAAGAAAAAGAAGGCTTATATGGCGACTTGGAGTGATAGCGAGGAATCTTCTTCCGAAGAAGAAGAACAAAAGAAGTCGCAAACGTATGCTTTATGGCGGACGACAATGACGAGGTAAGTTCCGACAACCCTTGCGATGAATTTGCTTTCGATGAACTCTTTGATGCGTTTAATGAACTTGTTAGTGATTTCAAAGTTTTGAAAAAGAAATACAAGTTTTTGAAAAATGAAAACTTAGCCTTCATTCATGAAAAAGAAAATCTTAACAATGAAATTAAGAAACTTAAATCTGAAAATGAAATTTTAATGAATGAAAAGGAATCAATCTCAAATGAAAAAGATAAACTAAAGAATGAGGTTGAAAAACATAAAAACATAGTTGATAAGTTTACATTAAGTTCAATTAAATTAGACATGTTGTTAAATAGTCAAAAAGCTGTTTTTGACAAAGCCGGATTAGGATATAACACTTTAAGGAAACAAAAATCACTTAAAAATATTTTTGTAAGTGCTGGCCAAAGTAATTTACATGCTTTAAATGTAATCAAAAAGGGCATAAATCATATGAATGTAAAAATCTGAAACCTAATAAAAATCTGAATATTAAAGGAAAGAAAATATGGGTTCCGAAAGGAACAATATTGTTGGTACTAACCATGAAGGACCCAAGAAAGCTTGGGTACCTAAACATAAAGTCTGATTTTATTGCAGGAATGTCTTGTGGCCAAGAGATCAAAGAGAAAGTGGTATCTTGATAGTGGCTGCTCAAGACATATGACGGGTGACAAAGAAGAATTCATCACCCTTGAAGAAAAGAAAGGAGGAGTTGTTACATTTGGCGACAATGGCAAAGGCCAAATCTTGGGGTTTGGTAACATTCAAATAACTCCCTCCATGTTTATTGAGAATGTACTTTATGTTGATGGTTTAAAACACAACTTAATTAGTATAAGTCAATTATGTGATAAAGGTTTTAAAGTTCATTTGAATCTTCTTTATGCACTGTAGCTAATCCCATTGATAATAGCATTGTTTTTATTGGAAATAGAAATGGCAATGTATATATGATTGATTTAGACAAATTGTCTACAAATAACCATTGCTTAGTTGCAAATAATGCTAATATGAATGAGACTAGTTGGTTGTGGCATCGAAGATTAGGACACGCAAGCACACACTTGATTTCAAAACTAATTAAAATGGATTTAGTAAAAGGTTTACCTAAATTAGATTTTGAAAACAACAAAATATGTGATGCATGTCAGTTTGGAAAACAAACTAGAAGTTCTTTCAAATCTAAAAACATTGTTTCAACTTCTAGGCCATTAGAGCTACTTCACATGGACCTTTTTGGACCAACTAGAACCACAAGTCTAGGAGGAAAGAAATATGGTCTAGTGATAGTAGATGATTACTCTAGATTCACTTGGGTAATGTTTTTAGCTCACAAAGATGAGACTTTCTCGATATTCATGAAATTCTTCAAGAAAGTAACAAATGAGAAAAACACTACCATAGTGTCTCTAAGAAGTGATCATGGAACTGAATTTGAAAATCACTTATTTGAAAGTTTTTGCAATGAAAATGGTATTAAATCATAATTTTTCTGCACCTAGGACCCCACAACAAAATGGTGTAGTTGAAAGAAAAAATAGGACTCTAGAAGACATGGCCCGTACCATGCTATGTGAAAGTAAACTCCCGAAATACTTTTGGGCGGAAGCTATTAACACAGCATGTTACATCTTAAATAGAGCTTAATAAGACCTATTTTAAAGAAAACACCTTATGAATTATGGACATGATAGAAAACCCAATATAAAATATTTTCATGCATTTGGTTGTAAATGTTTTATTCATAATAATGGTAAAAACAACTTAGGTAAATTTGATGCAAAATCAGATGAAGGAATATTCTTAGGATACTCAATAACTAGTAAAGCATATAGAGTATTTAACAAGAAAACTTTAGTTGTTGAAGAATCAATTCATGTAGTTTTTGATGAATCTTAGCAACTCGTTCTGAAAAATTTGATGATGATGAAGATACAAACATAATTGAGAAAGATCTTGAAAAATTAAATATTGATGTATCTTTAGATCAAGAACAAGAAGCTAAAGATAATGATTCACCTAAGGATGATGATACTAACGCTAATCATAATGATGTAGATCTACCTAGGGATTGGAGATATGCTTATAGTCATCCTAAGGAATTGATTATAGGTGATCCATCTCAAGGAATAAGAACTAGATCATCCATGAGAAACATTAGTAATCATCTTGCATTTGTATCACAAATTGAACCTAAAACTATTGAAGAAGCTGAAAAAGATAATAATTGGATGTTAGCAATGCAAGAAGAATTAAATCAATTACAAGAAATAATGTATGGACCTTAGTTGAAAGACCTAAAAATCATTCGGTTATAGGATCAAAATGGATATAGAAATAAACTAGATGAAAATGGCATAGTAATTAGAAACAAAGCTAGATTAGTTGCAAAAGGATATAATCAAGAAGAAGGCATTGATTTTGATGAAACTTTGCACCTGTAGCTAGATTAGAAGCCATTAGACTATTACTTGCATTTGCATGTCATATGAATTTTAACTTATTTCAAATGGATGTAAAAAGTGCATTTTTAAATGGATTTATAAATGAAGAAGTATATGTAGAACAACCACCAGGTTTTGAAGATCACGAATTTTCAAATCACGTTTTTAAATTGCACAAAGCATTATATGGTTTGAAACAAGCACCTAGAGCTTGGTATGATAGATTAAGTAAATTCTTAATTGAAAATGATTTTATAAGAGGAAATGTTGATAAAACTTTATTTTTGAAAAGAAAAGGTAAAGATTTATTAGTAGTTCAAATATATGTTGATGATATTATTTTTGGTGCTACTAACAATACTCTATGTCAAGATTTTGCCAAGTTAATGCAGGGCGAATTTGAAATGAGCATAATGGGAGAACTCAACTTCTTCCTTGGACTCCAAATCAAACAAAGTAAAGAGGGAATCTTTATCAACCAAACAAAATACACAAGAGAAATCCTAAAGAAGTTTGGTATGGAATCAATTAAACCCCTCGGAACACCAATGAGTCCTTCATGCAAGCTGGACAAAGATGAAGAAGGTAAGAAGGTTGACCAAAAATATTATCGAGGTATAATCAGATCCCTACTGTACTTAACTGCAAGTAGACCAGACATAATGTTTGCTGTTTGCTTATGTGCTAGATTTCAGTCAGAACCTAAAGAATCACATTTAATTGCTGTTAAAAGAATACTAAGATATGTAAGTGGAACAAAAAATGTAGGTTTATGGTATTCTAGAGACTCCACATTAAATCTGATTGCATACACTGATTCTGATTATGCTGGATGTAAATTAGATAGAAAAAGCACAAGTGGTGCATGTCAATTCTTAGGAAGTAACTTAATTTCATGGTTTAGCAAAAAGCAAAATTCAGTTGCATTATCAACTACTGAAGCTGAATATGTAGCAGCTGGAAGTTGCTATGCTCAAATCCTATGGATTAAGCGACAACTCGAAGACTATGGTATCACACTTGATAAAACACCTATAAGATGTGATAACACAAGTGCAATTAATCTAACAAAGAATCCAATTCAATATTCTAGAACCAGACACATAGAAATTAGATATCATCTTAAATACGCAGGCAATTGCTGATAGCAATGTCACTGTTCCCACCAGAGAATTCCCAGTCATCATCCTTTAGAATTGCCTGCCACCTGCCACCCTGCGAAGCCTATGACCCAAAGCAATCGCTGCCAGAGGCAAGCCCTTGCACTTGCTCACAATTTCCCTTCTAATATTATCGAGATCAGAAAAAGCATTTGAATTTGGGTCAAATGCATTTTGGCAGAACAAAGACCAGCAGTCATCATCTGATAAACCCCACGAACTGTAACTGTTTGTTGATGAGGTGCTAATCATATCCGCAACTTCCTCACTCCTAGTAGTAACCAGGATCTTGCTTCCTCTGGCTCCATATAGCAAGGGGACTTTAAGTCACTGCCATTCCTGCAGGTCTGTCATTCCAAACATCATCTCAGACGAGCGAGTATGTTGGGCCTGTTGTGATGCTATCAAGGCCTAGAGAGGTTAATTTGTATTGGGCTGGGTATGGATCCAAGGGTTGAGATTAAATCAAGTCACAGGTGTATACGGGCTTGGGAATTAGTTTAATCTCATTGATTAGTCCATTGAAATTTTTGTTGAGTCTGGGCCTGGCCCACTTGATGGATGTATTTAAACTTTAGTCTCTAGGGTTTGGATGGAATGAAAAGACTTTGTACACCGCCTTCGGTGCAGCAAGTCCTATGTGGGCTGCACCGTTCCTTTTTATTGGTCCACATACGCACGACACCGTTAAGATAACTACAATATCATGAGGAAAAAACTTACGACACCCTGGTTTTAAGCTTACAACACCGTAGTTATAAAGTTAAGACACCCGTTCAGAAAGCAAAAAAAAAACTTACGACATCCTAGTTTTAAACTTACGACACCCTAGTTTTTTTTTTTAAAAAGGGCTGTAGTTTTTGAACTCGTTGGCAATAAAGAATAAAAGTCCAGTGTACTTCTTCAGCGGTTCATCAAGAACTAAACTCCAACACAAGTACCGCTTTACAGCCAGCTTCTCCTTAAGGTGTCCCTGAAGATTGTTGAGATTGTTGAGACGATATACACAACTCTCTATAGATTCTATCATATCTTTTGTGAGTCTGTGTACATTGAAATCATAGGACACATGAACGCACAGCCTGAGCTCAAAATATCTCTCTACAATCTCATCATTGTAGACAAGCTGCGCGACGGTGGTCTTCCCAATTCCACCCATTCGGTGTATGGAAATCGCGGAAATGTTTTGCTCTGTACGTTATGATAACTAACAGTTTTAAGTATCCTTTGCTTATCGCTCTCCCTGCCAAGAGGTGATGAAGGATTGAGTGAGGTAGTCTGACGATGGTCGCCGCGCTGTTCTATCTCCCGCTCTCAAGCTAAAGTTATTCCGTCTCTTTTAGAAGACGTCTAGCCTATTGGCTATATCTTCTATTTTATGGGACATTTTGAGTCTGAACAAGGCACGCTTAGGATTGAGGAAGGACCCGTGCATGTGGAATCAGATCCCGGCGTCGAACTTCGGTGGCGAACTCACCCAACACATCATTTGCATCATAGGCGACGCCCCTGAGATCGTTCAGCCACAATTTTACTGCTTTGTCGGTGTGCTGCCTCTCGTCCGCATCACTGAGGACAGCTTCAATAATGGAGAGATCGTCCCTGAGCTTTCTCAGTTCGTCCACCACTCCCAAGACCAATCTTAGATCCTCCAATGGTAGAGCGGCCAAATTCTGGACCAGGACCTGAAGAAAGGCAGACAAAATAACCTCTCCACCCATGTAGCAGGAAAAATATGAAGAGATCGGGGAGTGGGGCATGGGCTTGGCATCTGACCTGGTGATGCAGGAGAAGGAAGATAAAGACTATGAGACCAACCGAAGGCAAGGCTCAAATCCAAGCATTCGTGGAACCTAGGATCCTGCACCGAAACTTTCTACGACCATTTAAATATGAGCTATTAGAAGAGTCAACTTTCATCAGCATATAATAATACTTGATGAGCCACCTGTTTGAAAATATATATTTTTAGAATGGCTCTAGGGAGGGTTGTTCCAGGCCTAAATATAAACCTTAAACTTATATATTATAATTTTCAGCATTTAAATATTAATTTTGAATCAAAGCAAAGTCTTCGACTTGTCTTCCAATGCTGTAGCTCCATGGTAGAGTGAACCATCTTTAGCCCCTCTTATTCTTATTCTTATGCTGTATCTTTAGGTTGTGTTTGATTTTCAAAATGTAATATTTGGATAAGTGTATAGGATAGAGTTTAACCAGAAAATAGCTGAAAAAATAATCATCTTTTTTTAAATAATAATTTTACCATCAAGGGATAGCTTCACCTATTCCTGAGTTCTTTAGGTAGTGTTTGATTCCCAAAATGGTATCCCTGGATAAGTGTACAGAAAAGAGTTTTTCAGAGAATAGCTGAGGGAATAATCATATTTTTTAAATAACAACTTTGTCATCAAGGGATAGCTCCAGTTATTCTCAAAAGTTATAACTACAGGGGATAAGTCTGAAAAAGTTTAACTAGAGGGAATAACCCATGTTTAACCATGGGTTATCCCCTGAACTTATTTCCTAGAGACCCAGGAATAACTAGAGCTATTCCTTGATGACAAAGTTGTTATTTAAAAAAATGGTTATCCTTTTAGCTATTCTGTAATTTATCCAGAAATAGCTTTTTGGAATCCAAATACTACCTTAGTGATGGGGCACGAAAAAAAAATTGGTGGAATGAGGGGATGGTGATGTGTTCTAAGTGATTACCACCCTTAATGAACATTTGAGCCTAAGCTATGGCTGAATTCATGCATAGGAGAAATGAAGAACATCAAACCGGAAGCAAAAATCTAAACACCCTTGTGCAAGCTTCTTTCAAAGAAATAAAAAGAATAGGATCTAAAGGTATGGAAACCTTCAAACTAAGTAAGCCACCTTTAAAACTTCAGATCTAAAGGACCAAGAAGTTTTTTTTTTTTTTTCCAACAATGAAGTAAGATCTTAAAGTGGAAGGGATGCACTCAACACTCAAAGAATTGAGGGTTGGTTGACAAGATCTACACTCCTTACTTAAGAACTCACCTTGGCACTTGATCCTTGACGTGGAGCCATCATCCTCAACTCTAACATCCTCAAGAGAACCTGCAAGTGATCAGAAGTAAGATCGTGGAGGCAAAGGAATTGAAGGAAATAAAAAAAATCGAACAAGGAAATGAAGGATTTGAAAAATTTTGTTGAGGCTTGGGTAGCACTTGTCCTTCTTCTGAAACTATTATGGAACCTTGGTAGAATGGTTTAGAGTAGCAAATTGGGCCTCTCACCCTCTCCCTCAAGGAGTGACCTAGATCTAAGACTAGGGAAACACGAGCCTCCACTCAAACTAAGAGCATCTCACCCTCTTCATACTCAAAGATGAACAAGGCACTTGGCAAAAGAAATCAAATAAACTTGATTTTATTTCTCAAACTTCATATCTACAAGAGGGAAAGCTTGGCCTATTTATAGGCCAAAGGACTTCCAGAAATTTCAGCCCAAAAAACTAAAAGATCATAACAATCTAAGGATTAGTTATGATATAGCTAACTAATTACAATCAATCCCTAACAAATTTGGTTGCACAAGCTTCCATGTGATACCTCCTTAGTTTGCCATGTGTCATCATCAGATACCTCCATGTGTCCTCCAAGATTTGACTTCCAAAAAGAAGACTTGATGTCTTGATAGCAGTATTGACTCAAGGCAGGAAGTGTCGATACTTTGAGACTTGGCAAAAGTTAAAATTTTGCAGCATGAGTTGCCACTTGAGAAATTGAAACTCTTGGCTCGAGTAAGTGGAACCTGCGGAAAGTGGATTAACTACAAAACCAAAGAGTGTCAGTCTGCAACCTTTTCTTCTTGCTGATGTCCCCATCAATTCTTTCCGGGTGAAAAAAACTCGGCCCTGACGAGTATGGATCATTTTGGCTTTGGTAATATTCAAGCAGATCTGGATCGATCCTTTGCAGTTCTTCTTGAGTGATCCATGAGTCTTCAGAATCAGGTCTACCTTGCCAATGGACCAAGTAGCGTTGATAGTCTTTATTTCGGGTAGTGACAATCTTGTCATCTAATATCCGTTCAATTCTTTCTCGCTTTGTGGCTGGTGGACACTCTGGGATTGGTTCACTCTCAAAGGATGGATCAGGTCCTAAAAACTCACTGGGATTCATTGTTGGTTCCTTGTATTCTACCAGATCTAAAATATTAAAGGTGAAACTAATACCAAAGTCAGAAGGTAGGTCCAGTATATAAGCATTAGGTCCAATTCTTTTTATTATTTTGAAAGGACCTGCACCACGGGCGTGTAGTTTCTTCATAGTTCCCTTTGGAAACTGTTCAGGTCTGAGCCTTATCATGATAAAGTCTCCTACATGAAATTCTTTTGCTCTTCTATGGGAATTAGCCATATGCTTGTAACTCTCATTGCTTATATGGATTTTCTCGCTAATTTCTTTGTGTAAATCCCTAATGTGTTGTGCATATGACTCAGCAGACTCTGATGTTCGTACATGCATGGGCAATGGAATGAGGTCTATTGGCTTTCTTGGTTTGTACCCATGAATAATCTCAAAAGACTTTTTCTAGTGGATCTGTTAACTGAACTATTATAGGCAAACTCTATACGTGGCAGTAAAAGGTCCCAATTTTAGTATATTTTCCCACTAAACATCTCAACATATTTCCAAGACTTCTATTTACAACTTCTGTTTGACCATCAGTTTGGGGGTGATAAGTGGTAGAAAAGTTTAACTTGGTTCCTAGCAGGTGCCATAAGGTTTTCCAAAAGTAACTGGTGAACTTAACATCCCTATCAGACACAATGGTTTTAGGTAACTCGTGTAATCTAACCACTTCATCTAGAAATAACTTGGCCACTTTTGATGCATCGAAGGTCTGGGAACAAGGCAGAAAATGTGCCATTTTAGAAAATCTATCGACTACCACAAAGATGGAATCGTGTCTCCTTAAGGTTTTGGTAGTCCCAACACAAAGTCCATACTTATGTCTTGCCAAGGTCGATCAGGGATGGGTAAAGGGGTGTATAGTCCAGTGTTTGTTTTTGCATTTTAGCAACAGCACATGTCCTACACTGGGCTACGACTTGGGCAACATTTGTTTTAAGCTAGGCCAAAAGAATTGTTCCTCCAAAGCTAGAATAGTTTTATTCCTTCCAAAATGGCCCGCTAAACCTCCGGCATGGATTTCCCAAATCAAGAATTCCCTAATTGAGGTTCAGGGAATACACAACTTATCTCCTTTAAAAAGGAACCCATCATGAAGAGTAAAGTCTTTGTATTCTCTAGAAGGCCTTAGACTGACAGATTCAAAAATCTCACTAAAGTCAGGGCAACTTTTATACTCTTCCTTCAACCTATCAAATCCTGTGACTTTAGTACTTACGGACGTCAAGAGCATAGAACATCGACTTAAAGCATCGGCAACCTTATTGTCAGAACCAGCATGGTGTTTTAGAACAAAGGTGTAAGCTTGGATGTACTCTACCCATTTTCCATGCCTAGGGTTTAACTTCTTTTGGGAGCTAAGGAATCGGAGGGCTTCATGATCGGAAAATAGAACAAACTCCTGCGGTAACAAGTAATGTCTCCAATATTTCAAAGCCTGAACTACCGCATATAACTCCTTGTCATAGGTGGAATATCTCAATTTTGTGCCATTTAGTTTCTCGCTAAAAAAAGCTACCGGATGGTTCTCTTGACTTAAAACTCCACCAATTCCAATCCCAGAGGCATCACAAGCAACCTCAAAAACTTTAGAGAAGTCAGGCAACCTTAAGATTGGTGCTTGTGTCATTCTTCCTTTAATCTCAAGGAAGGCTTTATTGGCTTGTTTGGTCCATTCAAAACTTCCTTTCTTAAGACAATCTGTGATTGGAGCAACAATGGTGCTAAACCCTTGGATGAATCTCCTATAGAAGGTGGCAAGACCGTGGAAGCTACGGACGTCATGTATGTTCTTGGGTTCAGGCCACTCGACTATGGACTTAATTTTCTCAGGATCAGCAGAAACACCATCAGTAGTAACAATGAACCCTAGAAAGGTTACTCTGTTAGTCATGAATTCGCACTTCTTCAGATTGGCATATAGATTTTCCTTTCTAAGGGTGTAACAGACTTGTCTAAGATGATCTAAATGGTCTTCCCTAGTCTTACTATAGATGAGGATGTCATCAAAATATACTACAACAAATTTTCCTATGAAAGGTCTTAAAACTTGAGTCATGATCCTCATAAATGTACTAGGGGCATTTGATAGACCAAAGGGCATAACCAACCACTCATAAAGACCATCCTTAGTTTTGAATGCAGTTTTCCACTCATCTCCAGGTTTGATCCTAACCTGGTGATAATCACTCTTAAGATCAATCTTGGAAAATATAGTGGCTCCGGTCATCATGTCAAGCATATCATCAAGGCGAGGGATAGGAAATCGATACTTGACCGTAATTTTGTTGATGGAACGACTATCGATGCACATTCTCCAAGTGCCATCCTTCTTTGGGGTCAGTGCAGGTACTGCACAAGGACTTAAACTCTCCCTAATAAACTTTTTCTGGAGGAGATCTCCAACTTGTCTTTGTAGCTCAGCGTGCTCAGTAGGATTCATTCTATAGTGAGGTAGGTTAGGCAAGGTGGCTCCTGGGACTAGATCAATTGTATGTTGAATATCCCTAAGTGGGGGCAGGTGATTGGGTAAATCTTTTGGGAATACATCCTTAAAGTCTTCTAAGATCTTTGTGACTTCTTGAGGTGGTTCCTTAGGATCTTCATTCCGACTTTCTTTAAGTGCCAAAATCCACATAGGTGATCCTTCATTGATTTCTTTATCTATTTCCTTGACACTGATCAAATTCAGATCTTGTTTCTTCTCTTTCAAATCACTAGACCCTTTCTTGATATTGTCCTTAGGTGGGGTCGAGTTAATGATAAGCTTTTTCCCTAGATGGTTGAAAGCACAAGAATTGGATTGACCATATAAAGTTGCATCATGATCATACAACCAAGGTCTATCCAAAATGATGCTACTTACTCCCATGGGTAGTACATCGCACCAGACTTGTTCATGATTGGATTGGATTTGAATGGGAACTTGACATCTGGATTTAATGGGAATGGATGTTGAATCTATCCAAAAAACTTTGTATGGATTGGGATGGGGAACAGGGGTTAAGCTTAAATTCTTAATGGCTTTAGTGGAAATAGCATTCACACAACTCCCATTGTCTATAATGATTTTATAAACCTTCTCCCCTATCTTAACAAATGTTTGGAGTATATTAGTTCTTCTCCAATCCTCCTTTTCCTTTGTTTGGGTCAAAATTCTAACAACACCCAAAGTCTCATCATAATCAATCTCTTCTTCCTCTTCATCATATTCATTGATCAGATTGGATTCAGCCTCATATACCTCTTTTTCAAACTCTTTAGTATCTTCAGGGTCCTCTTCAGCTAGTTCTCCTATGTGTAGAGAACGGGCAGGGCATTGGTTGGCATAGTATCCCTTCCTGTTACATTTAAAACAATGGACATTCGGGTTGTTACTCTTTTGAACTACAGGGGCCTTACCCTTGTCACTCGTTTGACCGGATGGGATAGTAGGAGTGGGGTGATTTGGTCGCATTTGGTTGAACCCTGGTTTCTGAGTAGGGGTGCTAATCTTACTTAGTTCGGGTCTTCTGACTATCGGTCCCCTTTGAAACCTTTCACAATCTCTGGCTATTTGATAGGCTTGGTCTAGGTCAGTGATTTCTCTTAGAAATAATTCCTTTTGAATTTCTTCACGCAAACCGGCTCTAAACCTAGACAATGTTACAGCTTCTGATTCATCAATGTTACACCTCATCGCAAACTCATCAACTTGGTAATATATTCAGACACAGTCTTATTGCCCTGGTATAATCTTTGCCACTGATCTAATAGTCTTTGGTGATAGGACATAGGGACATACTTTTCCCTAAGCTTGATTTTCATAGCTCTCCAAGTGGTTATGGGCATGTCTCCTCTTTGCCTAAGCATTCGCCCGATATTCTCCCAGTATAACCTAGCCTGGCGGACTAACCTCAGTTTGGCAAACTTATACTTTCTCTCCTCGGTCATCTCATACCATTCAAAATATTGATCCATTTCTCCCTCCCAATCAACATAAGCTTTAGGGTCTAGGCTTCCATCAAAGATAGGAGCCTCTAATCGAATGTTCCTCATGGCTCTTTCATCTTGATCTAAGTAATCCTGGTGAGGTCGCCTAGGGATACGATCAGGAGTAAAGTCAGGCCGATGGACTCGACGGGCTTCTTCCATGAAATCAAGATCAAGTCTCCTTGGATTGTATTCAGGGATGTGCACATGATATTGGGCTCTTGGACCTCGAGGAATTGACCTAGATGATTCAGGTTCGATGGGGATCCTTTGAGGCTCTTCAAGGGTCTCAACTCTATCTTTTACTTGACCTAATTCTTTGTTGATTTGCCCTAATTGCTCAGTTACAGTGTCTAACTTTTCAGTCAGGGTCCTCATAAAGAGTTCAAGATTAGGATCCATAGGTACAAACCAAGAAAGATAGAACTTTTGACCTATAAAACAAGAAGTACAAACCTAGCTTCTAGGGCTCCTAAACCTAAAGTTCAAAATACAAGACTTGACTAGGTACTAGTTAAGGATGCAATTACCTTTGTCACTGGCCAGGTAAGAGGTGGGAATGCGGGAGGCCCCCCTTGCTTTCGCAAGGACCCAATTAAAGAACCGCAAGTCCGCTTAAGGAATTTGCCATTAGACCTCTAGTCTTAGACACCAGTTTCTAAGAATAATTACAAACTCAAATAGTGCTTTGTCTCCTCTTGCACTTGAACCCGACTTGTTGGTGTCCTTAATTTAGGTGCATACTTGATTTTAATTAAGGCTTAGGTCAATGCATAATGAGGATGGTTGTTGTGGGCTAAGGAAAGGTTATTAACTCCTCCCCTTATGTTATATTGAATGCCCTTAAGATGGTTTATGTATATATGGATGCACACAATTTCAGCAATTAACTAGCACAATCGACTAGACTTAGTACAATTAAGTGAAATTTAATCTAATTTTAAAATTCAGCAAATGCAAACTTAAATTGAGAAATTCAAATCTTGAAGTCTAGATTTCAGAAGCTAATTTTTTTTAAAAAATTTAAAATTTAGATTAAAATTTCATTCTTGGAGGTAAAAGTGGTTAAATAAAATTTGCAGCTTCTAACTAACCTTCAACTAACCCGGTTTTGAAAATTTGAAATTTAAAGTTTTAAATTTTTAAAAATTCAAAATGAAAATTGAATTAGTTAGATCTCAGAGTGAAAATCCTAGATTTTGAAATTTGAATTCAAATTTTTTTTTTTAATTTGGTTGAGGAAGTTGTTATGATAGTAGTTGCTAGAAGATTCTAGCAGCTTAACAAACTCTCTACTACCTATTTTAAAATTTAAATTTTAAATTAAAAAACCCTCTAAATTCAAAATTTAAGTGGAAAATAACAAAATTTGAAGTCTAAATCTCAGATCTCAAATTAAAAAATTATTATTATTATTATTATTTTAAAATCAAATTTAATGGAGGGAACCAAAACAGTCTTCCAAAAACAACCTAAGAACTCAAATTTTTTTTAATTCCAAAACTCTAAAATATATTTTTTTTAATTTTATATTTCGGAACCTAAAGTCCTAAAGTGCAGAAAATGAATTTTTATTTATTTATTAACCCTTAAAAAAATTACAAAAAAATTCATGGAAATCTCGGACTAAAACTAGAACAGAAATTTCAGCAACTTACAAGCTTAACTTAGAGACCTAGGCTCTGATACCAAAGCTGATGGGGCACGAAAAAAAAAATTGGTGGAATGAGGGGATGGTGATGTGTTCTAAGTGATTACCACCCTTAATGAACATTTGAGCCCAAGCTATGGCTGAATTCATGCATGGGAGAAATGAAGAACATCAAACCGGAAGCAGAAATCTAAACACCCTTGTGCAAGCTTCTTTCAAAGAAATAAAAAGATTAGGATCTAAAGGTATGGAAACCTTCAAACTAAGTTAAGCCACCTTTAAAACTTCAGATCTAAAGGACCAAGAGGTTTTTTTTTTTTTTTCCAACAATGAAGTAAGATCTTAAAGTGGAAGGGATGCACTCGACACTCAAAGAATTGAGGGTTGGTTGACAAGATCTACACTCCTTACTTAAGAACTCACCTTGGCACTTGATCCTTGACGTGGAGCCATCATCCTCAACTCTAACATCCTTAAGAGAACCTGCAAGTGATCAGAAGTAAGACCGTGGAGGCAAAGGAATTGAAGGAAATAAAAAAAAATCGAACAAGGAAAGGAAGGATTTGAAAAATTTTGCTGAGACTTAGGTAGCACTTGTCCTTCTTCCTGAAACTATTATGGAACCTTGGTAGAATGGTTTAGAGTAGCAAATTGGGCCTCTCACCCTCTCCCTCAAGGAGTGACCTAGATCTAAGACTAGGGAAATATGAGCCTCCACTCAAACTAAGAGCATCTCACCCTCTTCATACTCAAAGATGAACAAGGCACTTGGCAAAAGAAATCAAATAAACTTGATTTTATTTCTCAAACTTCATATCTACAAGAGGGAAAGCTTGGCCTATTTATAGGCCAAAGGACTTCCAAAAATTTCAGCCAAAAAACTAAAAGATCATAACAATCTAAGGATTAGTTATGATATAGCTAACTAATTACAATCAATCCCTAACAAATTTGGTTGCACAAGCTTCCATGTGGAACCTCCTTAGTTTGCCATGTGTCATCATCAGATACCTCCATATGTTCTCCAAGATTTGACTTCTAAGTTGCCATGTGTCATCATCAGATACCTCCATGTGTCCTCCAAGATTTGACTTCCAAAAAGAAGACTTGATGTCTTGATAGCAGTGTTGACTCAAGGCAGGAAGTGTCGATACTTTGAGACTTGGTAGGAGTTGAAATTTTGTAGCATGAGTTGCCACTTGAGAAATTGAAACTCTTGGCTCGAGTAAGTGGAACCTGCGGAAAGTGGATTAACTACAAAACCAAAGAGAGTCAGTCTGCAACCTTTTCTTCTTGCTGATGTCCCCATCACTTAGGTAGTGTTTGAAATAGGGAATAAGAGGGGATATCCCCTCTTATTTTTCAAAAGCCATAACTATAAAGGATAGCTGGGAATAAAGTTAACCAGAGGGATAATCCATGGTTAACCATGGGTTATCCCCTTAATTTATTCCCTAGAATATGCAGGAATAGCTGGTTATCCCTCCAAATAAGAGTAAAAAAAAGTTATCCTATGGATTTATCTTTTTGCATTTGATGTGATCAATGGGATAGCCAACGGATATCCCTAGGGATAGCCAGGGGATAAATCTATCCCATACACTTATCCATGGATAATATTTTTTCTATCAAACACTACTTTAGAAAATAAGTTTAAGGGACAACCCATATTTATCCTCTTTGATTAATCTTTTTTAGACTTATATTTTGTAGTTATAGCTTTTGAGAATAAAAGAGATATTCAAAAAATATTTTTCTTATTCTCTATTTCAAACACAGCCTTAGAAAAGCCTTTGGGCATGATGAGTTCGATGCTTTATATCTTGAGGACAATTCTCCGAGTAGTAAGCTGATCCACTCTTTAATGCTCATATATTCTCTTCATTTTTCTTTACCATTTGGTAAAATATGTTGACAAGTGACTACCCATTATAAAAGCAATTTTTGGACAAACATCGAGGTGGCACTGGGATCAAGTTTTAAATTGCCAATTTCTTTTGACTTTTATTTTGTTTGAGCCCCTTTGCTTTATAATGTCTCCAAAGTCTACTTTCTGGTTTCTAGATCCTTTTTAAGCCGACTTGCCCTTATCATAAAGCCAACCTCACATTTGCTATCCTGGCAATTTATTGTAATCGAAAGCAAAATGAGAACAATACCTTGATCTCTAACGAAAATCTAGATCAATTCATCAAACTTCCATGCCAAACCCTGCTCATTTGATTGGACAGAACTCTACCCTTTCTAAACTCCCTTCGGAGTCTGAACCATCTGAAGAGCACCCTCTTCTCCCCTTCGCGTGGATCTGCGCTTCCACATTATGCTTCCAAATTCTTCTGCTCTAAAGGGCTTTCGTGCCCAAAAATTTAAAAAAATAAAAAAGTTTGTTATGAACCATCATGTTTGAATATGATTCAAATTAAATAATTAATATAAGTTCAAATAAAGCATTGGACTAAATCCATTACATTGACTATTGGCTGTCATATGTAAGCACATGGTATTTAGACTCTTTAATAGGACTCAATAGCAGTTTTATTTTTATAGTTTGTCCCCACTTCTATCCTAATTCAATTCGCATTTTAATTCGTCTCAAAAGAGTTCACTCATTGATAATATAAAGCAGAATAAAAGGGAGAAAAACAATCGATGTTATACATGAGGAGACAGATGTAATTGCAAGGCTGGAGTCCTTGCATAAGCCAAATATGACACTGGGAATCAATCACTTGGAAAATTCCTGCAAGTCACCAAGTCTTGCTAAAATAATCATATACACCCTGCCACTGCATTTAACCTGTTAGCTTATGATTGAGCATGATTTTGAAACATCCATTCAGGATGGCATATATTATTAGAGTTTGGACAAGGAACTTTTCTTTCGAGTTGGCATCCTTGTCTGAAGCTGATGCATGAGAAATCACTTATATCATGCTTCAAGATTTTTTTTATCACCCAAAAAAAAAAAAAAACTTAATAGGAGGACAATCATCTACATCTCCACCATCTCCTCCTCTGGAATTAAAATAACAACAAACCATTTTAAACTGCAAATCTTTCACCTTCAGGTTCATTCTCAAATTATCTTTGGTTGTGGGAGATTGAAGTTGTCTTTCTACAACAGTTTCATATAACTTCTCAAAAATAATAGTTGCATCTATAAATTGGGAAACCTATCGCATTTATCCTTGTTTTATTCGTCTCATACACCACCTATAGGGGACCATACCTTTCATATTTGCTTTCTATGCTGCCGCTTTTCACTAATGCCACCAATAAATCTGTCATAAGAGGACATACATATTAATATTGGTACAAAATCACATTGTCAAACTTCAAATCAACTTCTCACTAATAACCTTGTACAGTGGCAAACTACAGAAACAGGAATATCTAGTTTAGAGATGCAAAACTTCTAAATCCATCTTAAAATTAAAATAAAATGCTTATCATAACTTAGATCTCTTGCATGTTGACATGACCCACCGCATACTGACTTCAGGGCAGGAGACTAGTTTCCAAATACATGATTATGCATATCAAAGGCTTCCTCCTCTCAACTTGGCCACGTTCACTGAGATGGTTACGCAGAACCAGTCAACAATGTCATCAGTTAATATAAAGAGGGCGTACCTCCAGGATGACTTGAAAAATAATGCACTAAATACCCCCAAAATTCCCACTGCGAATCCTGGTGGAATGCTTGAGTAGAACCACATGAACTCGGATTCACCTTCTTCACCAATCATACCAGCATTCATGCTTGGAGATTCAGCATCACCAGGACAATTGTCTGTTAATGGAGGCCCACATAGGTCCTGGTTTCCAATGTAAATAGAAGGATCACTAAGGGTCTGGAGTTGGAAGCCCGAAGGAATTCTTCCCTTCAAACTGTTATATGACAAGTTCAAGTGACTTACAAAAGTCAAAAGAGATAAGCTTGAAGGAATTTCACCAGAAAGATTGTTTCTTGAAAGATCTAATGACTCCAACCACCTTAAATTACCAATATTCTTCGGGATCTCTCCAGTCAGCCCATTTCCAGAGAGGTTGAGAACAAGCAGACCCAAGAGACTTGTCAATTCTTCAGGGATCACCCCATACAGTTTATTGCTTGAAAGATCCATACTCTTGACCAGATCAAGTGTCTTGCTGTACATGAGCTGTCTTCCTTTTATGCAGATCAGCACATTCTCTAAGAAGCCCACATTTTCATATAAAAGAAATTCCTTCTCCTGTGTTCTGGTCATAGCAGCAAGATGGCTGAAAGATCTCGGGATGATTCCTGAAAGACTATTGGATGAAATGTCCAGCACTTGAAGAGAAGTGAGACATGATAGTTCAGGAGGGATTCTGCCAGTAAACTTATTTGAATGCAGGCGAAGGATCATCAGATTTTGTAGGTTTTTTCCAATCCATCGTGGTATATATCCAGAGATTTGGTTCTCGCCTAAATCAAGTGTGACCAAACTTGTGCAATTTCGCAGAGATGAAGGGAGTTCACCTGAAATGCTGTTGTTGTTCAAGTGCAGTGATACCAGTGAAACCAAAGAACTAATTGTCTTGGGAATGTCTCCAGATATGTTGTTATTTCCCAAAACCACTGTCATCAGAATTTGTGAACCGCTCCAACAAATAGGGAGTCTTCCTGACAAAAGATTATAAGCAAGCCCAAGAACTTCTAGTTTTTTCATTTCACAAATGGACTGGGGAATGCTACCATTGATGAGGTTATTAGAGAGCACTAAATTTCTCAACATGGGCATTGCTATTCCAATGTCTGAAGAAAGGGGCCCAGTAAATGAGTTGTCATAAAGATGCAATACTAATATGCCAGGATTTAGACGAGGCAGAGGACCTTCAAAGCAGTTTGAACTCAAATCCATGAGGGAAATGCTAACAGTTTCCAAAGACATGGGTAAGCCACCCTTGATTTGGTTCTGAGAGAGATTCAAGTACACGATGTTGGTGGTCAAGCTCCAAAACCAATCTGGCATTGCGTCTGATATGCCAGAATTGGAGAAATCTAGTTGTGAAAAGCCCTTCTGGGTCTGAATCCATGAGGGAAAATGAGGACCCAGTTGAACAGATGACAAGTAAATGAAATTAAGCTTAAAAGGAGGCATCCAATTGGAACTCACCTTGAAAGAGAGATTATTCAGACACATGAGCAATTGCTCCAGTCTGGTAAGTTTGGTGAAATGACCTTCAGAAACAACACCGGTCAAAGAATTCGAGGATACATCTAAAACAGTAAGTTTTGAAAGCTGCCCGATACCCTCTGGAACGGTCTCAGTTAACTTGTTGGACTGTAGATACAGAAATTCCAAAGATGACAGTTTTTCTATGGACAAAGGAATGGGACCTGAAAGTGAGTTGTGGTCAAGCTTAATTGAATTTATTTTGGATGATGAATTAGGAAAGCATTGAGACAACCCTACCACCAGTTGGGTCATCTGCCCACTGATGTTGTTCCATGACAGATCCAAAGCTTCCAAGCTGCAGATATTTCCCATGGTTTCTGGTATCTCACCCTCAAGTTGATTCAGGCTGAGGTTAAGCACAGAGAGAGAAATCATTCCCCCAAAAACATTAGGAATTGGACCATGAAGAGAATTCTCACTAATGTCGAGAAGGGTGAGGCTGGTCATGTTTAACAACCATTTGGGTAGTGTACAATTGAAATTGTTCCTAGAGAGATCAAGAATAGAAAGAGATGTAAGATTCAGATATGGGACAGATTGAGGAATGTAATCCATGTCACAGGAGGATAATCGTAGCACTGACAGGGATGGAAGCATACTAATTGAAGCAAGCCAATTGCTCACTCTTGTAAGGTTTATTGTACCCATGTCAAGATATCGCAAAGATGAAAGATTACAAATCCATCCAAGATCATTAACCATAAGAGGGATGGGAACAATGTCATCTGAGCCAAGATCAAGGTAACGAAGGTTAGAGAGGTTGCCAAGATGATGAGGAACAAGACCACCAAAATTTGCATTTGAAAGATTAAGATACTTCAGTTTTGTGAGTGAACCAACAAATTCTGGTATGTTGGTTCCACTGAAATCATTCATGCTCAGATCCAAAGACCGCAAATGCTTCAACTCTAGTAAAGAAGGATTGATCTCACCTCCTAGAGACATGTTATCGAGCCTGAGACTGACAACATGGCCATTGAGACTGTGGCAGCCCACTCCTCTCCAACTGCAACAGTGGGTACCCTTCCATGAAGCAAGCTCGTTCATCGGATCTTTAAAGCTTTTTTAAGCTTGAGAAGAGCCAGTTTCTGAAACTCAATGCAGCTGATGGTTGAGACGGTATGGGACCCGGTTGTAGTGCATAGGTAACCAAAAAGTAGTGACAGAAAGACTAATCCAACCATGGCACTTGAATATTTAGGCTGCATCTCCTTTCTATAATTTCTGCGAGCCTCGGTCCCGACCCAGTTTAGAAACACATGGTATGGTTGTATACTCTTAAAATGAACCTCAAAAGCATGCAAAGCATGCTAACTTTCACAAAATACAATTGCAGAAACTAAAATTCAAATATAGCACTTTCTACATCAAGTTATCAATTCTTTACCTTCCTTTTTAATTGATCAATACAAAATTAAAAAAAACCTCTCACTATCCTCACTCTTAGAGACCATCCCAAAATTCTGATTTATCAAGTATGTCTGCTGCAAATAAGAAAGAAAGAGTAGAATAAGCTAAAAAACTCAGTAGAAGTTCTATATTTATCATCATGAATATACCAATAAAATAGTTTAGTATAGCCAAAATATACTTAAACAAAAGATATCATACTATATATATATATAACCATCCAAGAAGGCAATGGAATCCACGTACCAGAATAAATACCAACCATCAAGATAACCACACCTACAACCAAACCAACAAAATTCAGATAACCATGACAAGATAACCACACCACAATATCAAAATAATCACAATCATAGCCAAACCAACAACAGCATTCAGGTAACCACAACTACAGCCAAACCATCCATAGCCGCATCCAAACCATCCACGTAACCATAACCACATCCAAACCATCCACGTAACCATAACCATATCCAAATCATCCACGTAACCACAACCACATCCAAACCATCTACTCATATGCAAGACGCCCTTATTTAGTAAGCAACATGCCTTGAGCCTTCCTCTCCATCCCTTGTCATAGCATCCAAAAAGCATCACTAAGTGAGTCATTCCCTTAGGTAGTGTTTGATAGGAGAAAAAACTATCCTTGGATAAGTGTACATAATATAGTTTTTTCATGGAATATCCTTAGGAAGATCCCTTGGCTATCCTCTGTGTCATATCAAATGCAAAAAGATAAACCCATAGGATAACTTTTTGTTATCCCCTCTGGTTGTATTAGCTATTCCTTCACTCCCTAGAAAATAAATTAAGGGGATAACCCATAACATAGGTTATCCCCTATGGTTAAAATTATTTTCAACTAACTGGTGTAGTTGTGGCTTTTGGGAATAAGGGGGGCTATCCAGGGGATATTCCCCCTTATCCCTTTTCTCAAACACAGCCTTAGTATCACGAGGCTGCACTATTAGGATATATTGACACTCAAGCACAATATTACGTATCAACAACCTAACCTAGCGATACTTCTTTCGCTCAAATTGGTTTATATACTAGTATTAGCTGCCATGACTTTGTTCTACCCGGTCTCCTCAGCCTATATGCCCCTTCTAGACTGCCAATTGAGGTGAGTGATGGTGCCAACCCTCACTGGCAAAACTAGTACCATATACCAATAGTACCCTTCATGCATACCATATCTTTCAACCAAGCCATACCATACCACCTCCAAAAATACCAAGCCACTTGATACGACATCCATCCCTTAACCAAGCCACACCATACCATCTTCAGAATACTAAGCCATATTACATAGGATACCCAAAACTCAAATCAAAACTAAAACTGTTTATAACAAAATAATATACTACCGTATATATGCAAATCCACAATAATCCACAATGCTCAATTCAAATCATGCCGAGAAAACCAATAAAATATAATATATGTAGGCATGCAGTCATAAAAATATATTGCACAATAGTAGAATATAAAACTCCTACATCAAATCGCTATTTCAAATACTCTCTATTGTAAATAATAGTCAATGATCACCTATAATTCAACATAAATAATTAATTAATTCATCAAAATTTGTTGGAAAAAGGCTTAGATGAGTTGAGTTGTATTCATCAAAATTTATAATCAATGAAATTACTATTTTACCCCTGAGTCTAAAATTCAAAAATTATCATTTTATCCCTAATTACAATTCCTTACTTAATTGTTTTTAATCAAGATTTAATTATTTTCTAATGGCTCCAATCCCCTTCACCATCTATCGATCTAGACTAAGTCTAAGTCATGAAAAAAAAGTCTAAGTCATTAAAAAAAAAAAAACATATCAGACATGGAAGGAATTACCTGCCTGTTGGTCTGATCCACGGCAGCGGCCGTGTCGGCGAATGGAGGAAGAGATGGAGATTTGGAAGGCGATGGGTTGGGGAAGGAATAGGGGAATGGAGGGGGAGCGAGTGGCGGCGCTGGCGGTGTTGGCCGGAGGTGAAGAGGGAGGCGGCGACGACAATGGAGGAGAGAGATGTGAAGTGGACGACCACACTCGGCAGCGGAGGTCGTCGTCGGGGCTATGGCGGCGGTGGTGCACAAGAAGGGAGGCGGAGAGCGGCGATGGTGGTTGGGCGGCTACGGCGGAGGAGGTCGACGCCGGAGTCTAGCGAGAGGCTCGGATGAGGGCAGCGAGGAGAGGGAAGGGAGGAGAAGTAGAAACCGGAGGCGTCGGCGGCGACAGGAAACGAGGACTAAGCTAGCGGAAGAAGAAAGAGGCCGGCGGGTTGGTGAAGAAGAAACAGAGAGGCAGTGAAGGGAGGAGATCGAGCAGCGGGGCGGTGGCGCAGGTGGCGGAGGCCAACGGTCGGCGACGTCGTCTGCTGCGGACGAGAAGAGGAGACGGGGAGGGAGGGAGGGGAGGAGGGTGAAGCCGGTGGTGGGAGAGAAAAAGAGCAGGGAAGGAGAAAAATGAAGGGCCGTTTGGCAGCCGGGTTGAATTTTTTATTTTCAAAATAAGAAATCAAACTCACAACAAGAAAACGTGTTTAATTAAATTTTTTTAGTTTTTTTAAAGTAAAAAAAAATCTAAATAAATTTAAAAACATCGTAGCATTAACTTTTTTAAATTTATCTCGTATATATTTTTTAAAATTGCAAAATTCAAAACTCACGTATCCGCCTTCTTCTTCTGCCCATGATTCACTACTATCTTCGATCTAGGACTCTTTCCTTTTAATACGTGCTTTAACGATCAAACAAATTTTTATTATTTTTAAATTAAAAATAATTTTTAAAAACACTAATCAAATATATTTTAAATACTCAAATTAATATAATATAATTATATTTTTTTAATAATATTCATATTTTAAAAAATAATTTTTTGAATCACAAATTAAACAAAATAGAAATTAAAAGTTTTTAATATATATATATTTTAACGATAACCTTTATAAAACAGAGCATCGTAATAATACAACCACATAATGTAAAGCATGTCATATATCTATATGTTGCCGCCGGGATCCGTCCTCCGACTCGGGCGCGATCGATCTCCAGGAAGGGGAGGCAGACCTGCAAAAAGAAGTCCACACGCGGGGGACACTGGGCGTGAGAATCGCAAGGATGGCGTGGAATCATGGTGAGATGTCGCCGGGGAGAGGGAGCGGGCTCGCCGAGATCTGAGAGGATCTCTATCATAACCGGCTCGCGGGACTGGTTTGTCCCCCTTGGGGCGATGTGGGGGATCCGCTGATTCATGCGGATTAGAGGAGGAGGTCGCCGGCGAAGAAGAAATCACCGCCTCCTTCTGAGGATGCGAAGCAGGAGGAGCTACAAGGCGCTCTTGTACCAGGTGGGTAAGGGCCTGGACTTGTTGGACCAGCGTAGCGAACTGGTCTTGGGTCACCGGGATAGCAGGCGGCGACGGGGTTTCGACCGGTGAAGGTTGCGGCGCTGTAGCGCCAGTCGGATCAGGCCTTTGGGAAGCGACCTGATCTTGGGCTTCAGAGGTTGCTCTCCTTCGGTTGGCCATTGGAGAGGTTCTTCTCCAGATTTAGATCCTTGTCTCCTTTCTTCAAGTTTTAATGGGACTTGAGGCCCTTCCTCTAGCGCCAATCTGTTGCCGCCGGGATCCGTCCTTCGACTCGGGCGCGGTCGATCTCCAGGAAGGGGGGCGGACCTGCAAAAAGAAGTCCACACGCGGGGGACGCTGGGGGTGGTCCTCCGCGGAAGACCCTCCGACGCTCAAGTCAGTGGAGAAGAAATCGGTGATCAACCAGACAGTGGGGAGGTGGATCTCTCCGGGAGGCCTCTCCGGGGGCGGCCAATCGGAAGCTCCAGAGGGCAGGAGCGCCGACGAGCTACCGGAGAGATTGTGTAAGAGATGTGCGTACCTGAGGGAATCTGCGAGTCTGATATTTATAGACTGTCACCTGGGTCTTGAGCGCCTTCTGGAAGGTTCGGAGGTTGTTACGATATCGGACAGAATCAGGCCGTTGCGGGGCCGTTAGAATCCGTATCCGTTTGTTCAGGTATCGATGGCTGGGAGAGCTCCTTGATGTCTCGAGATCTGGTTGAGTAGGCCTGGGGCGGTTATGATAGGTTTTAGGCCACGTTCGACATGATTCCTTGTCTAGGATGCCGTTCTGGTAGGCCCGGGCTCTCCCGCGTCAGGTTCCGCGGAGGTAGATGGTTGTGGATCGCTCGAAGAAGCCGAGCTCGAGCTATTGGAAGGGCCGAGCTACGGAAGCCTACGGAAGCCCGGAAGGACCGAGCTATGGAAGCCCGGAAGGGCCGAGCTACGGAAGCCCGGAAGGGCCGAGCTACGGAAGCCCGGAAGGGCCGAGCTACGGAAGCCCGGAAGGGCCGAGCTACGGAAGCCCGGAAGGGCCGAGCTATGGAAGCACGGAAGGGCCGAGCTACGGAAGCACGGAAGGACCGAGCTACGGAAAGCTCGAGCTATGGAAGCCGGAAGGGCCGAGCTACGGAAGCCCGGAAGGACCGAGCTATGGAAAGGAGCCGAAGGGAGGAGGTTATAACCGCACGGATATTAATGTAACGACGATTTATCCCTCAACACTATAGAAATATAATGTAGAACAGTACTAGAGCCTTCTAAAGTTAGTCAAGCAAACAATAATCAGATGACTCAACATCTACCCGACTATCGCACATGTTGGCAAAAATTATTACTAGATTTTTACGGTCACAGCACCTCTGAGATAAATGTGGATTCGAATTAGTCAACAAACTGGATTATTGATTGATTTTAAAAGCTAAGGTGGTGCTAATAGATCAGCTTCCCATCAACTAACCTCTACTTTTTGTAGTTTTAGGGTATATATGATAAAGAATCCGACGCAAAACACAGGACAATTATAGCCTTTTGTTCAAAGCACTGATAGTCTAGGCCATATCTAAGCACCACTTATTTCTTTTTAAGCCATTGAAAGTTATTTATATTTTGGAAAGAAAAATAATTTACTGTAAAAACACATGCTTGGTTAGGATAGCAGCGTTTACAGTGATGGAGCCCTTTTTTTTTGATAAATTATATTATATTTTTTAAAAGTTAAAAATTAATTTTACTTTATATATATAAATAATGTTTTTGTTAATATGTTAAAAGAATCATCGACATTCTATATGATGTTTGATCTTAAGCCATTTTTTAGATGACAATCACGGTGACCGTCCATTGTGATGAAGTGGTAGATGGGTCGAGTAGAATATTTTTAAGCAAATTTAAATATATTAAATACTTTTGCAAAAAGTAACATTATTAATGAATAATTTTTGCTATAATTCTTTTATTTATCATTAGATTATGCCATAAATTTTTGAAAGATCAAAAATAATAAAAGTAAAATGAATAGATAAAAGCATTAAACATGAATGCTGCATGATGCAGGGGAGGATTGGATTTAAGTATAATTTTTTTAAAAATATATTATAAAAACATTGTTGGACTAGTCATTCATCTTTATATGTGGCGGCGACTGGTGATGACCTTCATGGAACGTTTAGTCTAAAAGGATTCATTTTATAGTCCCCTTTTTCATTTTTTATCCCCCTCTAAATAAGTAAACGATGAGACTTGATCATCACTTATTACCGGCATTAACCAGTTGTTTGTTAAGTTCTCTTTTTCAAAGAGAAATAAATGGTCTTTTCTCAGGTTAAAGTAAACGATTGGTTCGTTGCGCGAATAGTCATTTGTTATATTCACCATTTTCTGAGAGAAATAAATGATCGGTTTAAGTCAACTAAACGATGGTCTCAGTGAACCGCATGAAGTGGTTAGATTCGGCTGGACATTGATCCAGCCAAGGGTTTGAATCATCGGATCACCGATTCAAGGATCACTAAACGAAGGTTTCAATTATATTCATCATTTTTGAGAGAAATAAATGATCGGTTCTTAAGTCAATTTAACTATGGTTTCAGTGAACCGAATGAAGTGGTTAGATTCAGTTTGGACATTGATCCGGCCAAGGGCTCGGATCACTGGATCACAGGTTCAACCGTTGGATCACTAAACAATGGTTTCAGTTATATTCACCATTTTCTGAGAGAAATAAATGATCGGTTCTTAAGTCAACTAAACGATGGTTTCAGTGAATCGAATGAAGTGGTTAGATTCGGCCTGGACATTGATCCGACCAAGGGCTCGGATCACCGAATCATTGGTTCAACCGTTGGATCATTGGTTGAACCATCGATCAATTATTTTAATATAAAAATATATTTATATTAATAAAAAATAATTTTTAATAAAAAATTAAGGTTAACATGATAATAAAACTTGTGACCCCATCCGGTTCGGACTGAGTTGATCAGTTCACGGATGAACCGGATGGATTGATCAGATTTTTCGAGTCATTTACACATCCGATTTTATGTTAGAACCAGACCGACTTAACCTTCGGATCCCGATTCAATCGGTTCAACCGGTTGGTTTGGTCTAATTTTAACAACTATAATTGGTAGCTGAAGTATAGCTCTACCAAATTATTTTAGGTATGCTAAGTAATTTGAAGTATAGTTCGAAGATAATATTTGAGTAGTTTTAAGTAAATGATGTTGAATTAATTCTCAGTGACTAAAGGTTTCCTCTATGCTAGGCTGTAAGAAGGCTTCTCGTTGTTCGATAGGTGAATGTAGCTCAACAAGGAATTGATCATAAATCTTTTTGAAACCTTTTCATTTTATAGTTTTGGACATTCCTGAGCATTCTTTCTTCTGCTTCGTATGAACTTTCACCGTGCAATGATAGGTGACCAGGCGCGGTGGTCTTGCAGTGAAGCGGAGCGCGAAAAACTCATGAAAAGGATTCTATGGCACATGCCGGGCATAGTCGGGCTGTGCTGTAAATTAAAATTTCAGTAATTACTAAGATTGATTCATTTTTGCACTTATTCTTTAGTGCAGTACCAGGAATAAATGTCTGCTTTCAAGACATTTGAATCTTAATTAATCCGCTGTTTGTTGCTTATGAACTGTAGCAACGGCTCCAAATATTCCATGGAATGGATCTAAACAACATATGGTGTGGGCAGTAAAATATGGCTTGTTCTCATTTTTTTTTTTTGAATGAAATAAATGGTCTTTTCTCAAGAAAAAGATGGCTTCGGATTTTCTTCATTCATGAGTATGAGACTCATCAAAACTTTTGTTATGTAGTAATAAGTGTTTTATTCTCGGACTCGTTTGGTTCACGATAAAAAAGATCGTAGAATTTTATTTTTTATAAATTAAAATGTTTGATTTGCATTTTTAAAGCCCATCATGGGAATACTTTGTTCCCATGTTATTAGAATTATTGCATTTTAGGGCTGGTTTGGTTTACGGAAAGTGACTTCTAAATAGGAATAGGATGTTTGAAATTTAGATTTTCAGGCATAGAATGTTTGAACCATCATGGAAAATAAGCATTTTTTTGAGAAAGAATGAAGCTGTCACGTTTGGTTGAATAGTTTCTTTCACAAAAAAGTAATATAAAATATCAATTATATCTTTTAGTTCTTAAATTTTTTTTGCCATCTAATTTTTTTAACTTTTATATGGGGTTATAAAAAATGGTTAAGAAATCAAGACACCAAAATTCTAAACCAAGTCAAAAGTTTTAGATTAAGATACAAGTTAAAAAGCCAAGATGAGCTATGCATGAAGTGTTTCCTTTCTCGCCTGTTGATTTGAAAAAAGGATATGCTATGGGAAAGAAGGATATATTGAAAGAAAAAGGAAACATATTACGGTGGAAAAGTAAATCCCACGGTACCGATGGGATTTTATTTTTATAAAATGCAGAAATTCAAAATTCACTTGGGAATAGAGTATTCCCATGGACGGGTCCTAAAAGCACGAACCAAATATTTTAATTTGCGGGAAATAAAACTCCGCTATCTCTTTTACCATGAACAAAACAAGCTCTTCATTACGACTAGATTTACTTTTCCACCACAACATGTTTTCTTTTTCTTTCTAACATACCCTTTTTTTTCATCATATACCTTTTTTCCCAAATCAGCAAGTGAGAGGAGAGAAGAAACGCTTTAGCTCTCTGCTTCTCTTCGTTTCAAATCCATGAGGTGTCAATTGAAAGAGAGGTAAGAATTGATTGAGATCTTTTTTACGGATTAATACTTATTATTGTGTCAATTTGATTTTTGATCTTAGATTTTTTTTTTTTAGAAGTTAAAAAAAATTAGATGAAAAAGCAAAGTTTTAAGAACTAAAATGTATAATTGGTATTCTACACTATTTTTCTGAAAAAAAAACTATTCAACTAAACATGACAACTTCATTCCTTTCCTCGAAAATGCCTATTTTCTATGATCAATTAAATATAATAGTTCAAATATTTTATGCCTAAAAATTCAAATTTTAAATATTTTATTCCTATTTAGAAGATACTTCATGTGAATCAAACGAGCACCTCAAGCCAAAAGTAAACGATGACTTCCGCATGGAGTAGTTAGCCATCAGTCTTGATCATCTGTCCACTTTTTCCTTGGAGAAATAAATGCTCTGTTCTCAACTTTAGTAAATGCATAGTTGTCAGACCCGGCCCGGACATTGACCCGACCAAAGGCTCGGGTCATCGGATCACTGGTTCAACCGTTGTGTCACTGGTTCAACCATCGATCAATTATATTAATATAAAAATATATTTATATTAATAAAAATTAATTTTTAATAAAAAATTCAAGATTAACATGATAATAAAACCCGTGACCCGAATTGGATTGATCGGTTCATGGGTGAACCAGATGGGTTGACCGGGTTATTCTAGGTCACTTACACATTCGGTTTTATATTGAAACCGGTCCAACCGGTCTTGGCCTTCGATGAGTCCGGTTAATTTGGTTAGCCATCTTCATTTGCTTTTTCTAGGAGAACTAAATGCTCTTTCTCAAGTAAAGCAAACGATGGCTTGGTGCATGAAGTAGTTAGCCATCATCTTGATGAGTCAAGTAAACTACAAAAGATTGTTGTATGACCATTTATGGGTTTAAGTGGCTTGTTGGAAAGCTAATTGGGCAAAACTTTGTTGCGGTTCACCAGATATGAACCATACGATTAGTATTTCTCTCTCTTTTTCAGACTTTCTCAAAACCAGCTAAGCTTCCAACCAAATCCCACGTGGTAGTGCCTGGAAGAGAGACGAACTACACCTAAGTTCCTGATGAAAAACTATTAATGAGACTACTTTTATCAAAGAGATAAAATAAAATAATTTAATGTTATGGGTTACTGCTCATTATTTTAGGTAATAAGAAACAAATTAAATTACTTATGAAAATACGTAATTAGCATGTACTCACTACATTTTTAGTCGGGGCTTATTTTTATTCTTAACCATTTTCTCTTTTTCAGCAATAACTTGGGGTCTAAATTTTCAGACAGATCAAAGAAATACAGACTAATGACCTTTGATGTGTGTTGCACCTATAACTACATCCAAAAAAAACATAATTTTCACTGTACAACAGATCCAAACTACGCCTATTCAAAAATATATTGGCAAGACTTCCATTCTACCAAGTAGCATGATTTGATATATGGTGCTATCCTATGCAAATAGTGCAAATTAGACACCGCATTGCCTTAATTTTTGAGTCAGTCAAAATTTAAAAATTCAATTAATAGTTGTCAATCTATAGTTTAGGGGATAAGTTACTCATCAGAGTGGTCTCCATTGAAAATGAATACCATGCATGGCTTTAGGTAGTGCTTGACTCCCCAAAAGTTATCCCTGGATAAGTATACATGATAGCATTTATCCAGGGAATAGCTAAAGGAATAAGTACCTTTTTAAAATTATAACTTTGCCATCAAGGGATAACTCTAGTTATTTCTGGGTTCCCTAGGGAATAAGTTCAAGGGATAACTTAACCATGGGTTATCCCCTCGTTAACCATGGGTTATCCCCTCTGGTTAAACTTTTTCAGAATTATTCTCTGTAGTTATTGCTTTTGGGGATAAGGGGGATATCCCCCTCTGGTTAAATTTTTTCAGAATTTCCTCTGTAGTTATAGCTTTTGGGTCAGTCAAAATTTAAAAATTCAATTAATAGTTGCCAATCTATAGTTTAGGGGACAAATTACTCATCAGAGTGGTCTCCATTGAAAATGAATACCATGCATGGTGTGCAACATTATGATAGTACATAAACTTCATAGGAAACCCATAGCAAGTAGAAACATTGGAACATAAATCATATTGTACTTGCATGAGTTAGGCATCTTGTGATGCTAGAATGTAGCGCATGGTGCCACACAAGCATATGTCCTTGGCTACGCCACACTGCTTATATGCAATTATGTTGCATATGAACCAAAAGACAGTCCATGTAGCATACCGCACATATCTAAGATACAAAAATTATCTTTTTTTGATCCATGTGCTGCACCTTTCTAAGACCTTCCAACATGGCATTATAGTTAGTAAATAGAAAGGAAAAAATAGAAACATTTGAGTTAGTTAAGGAACTAAAGAAAAAACTTCTCTGCATGCCATGTCCGTTTCTTCCATTTTAAGTAAAGAAAGATTGATTTTTGAATCAATACATGGATAAGAAACATGAGCAGCAGAGAGTGGTTAATCTTTATTTATGAGTTTATGAATAACCTATATAAGACTTTTATCAATAATAGAAAATTAGTATAGAAATGTAGAGATAAGATAAGCATCAAATGCCTTGGAGACAGGTTACTTCTAAAGGTAGGGCCGCTTAACAATCTAATGCTAGATGATAAGTACATAAATACTAACCATAAAAGTATTAATTTATAGACTAAATTATTGTTATTTTTTTAAATTTAATAATTTTATGTAATTTTTTAAAAAAACCTTGCCAACTCGAAGAGTTCGATTTTAGGAGTCCAATGGTACAAAAGACACTCAAATCGAACTTGAAACGAGCTCAAAATGAATTTTTTAAGATTTAACATAGAAATTGCATGAAATTTAAAGTAGTGCAGATCATAAGAAATCGTGTGATATTTTTAAGGCTGCGATTTAAACTTTAAAAGGAACAAATCTGATCTTCGGAGATAAGGTGAGCGGATTACACATGGAGTTGATGCGTCTTCGTTACTTATAAAAGAACACCATCAGAGCCACTTGAGAAAAAAATAAAAGAATTCTTTCGCCCCTCCTTCTCTTTATTCCGTCTAACTCCCAAAACCCAAATCTTTTCATCCATTCTTCTTCCCATCCATTCTCCATCCACCAGCTATCCATACCTTCCATAATTAACCATCTTTCTATCTCAGAAAGCGGATCTGTGGGAGCAGAAAGTGGATTTGCGGAAGCAGAAAGTGGCAGATTTCTGGAAGAAGGAAGCAGATAGCAGATCCATCATCTCAGAAAGTAGAAGTAGATTATATTTTTTAATTTTTTTATGTACTCCTTTGGATGCTATAAAATAAAGTATTTATTTATTTTAATTTTCATTAAATGTTCTTCAAGCGAAAATAATTTTTGACCGATCTATTCTTTAAAATAGATGGGCCGTGATCTACAGGTATGGGCCGTACTCTAATTAAGATAGATCATATCTTAATTATTTTCACAACCAATTATCTGATTATTTAAATTTTTAATTGCATAAATTTAATTCGAAGTAACTACTCAAAGTCCCTATGGATTCGACCCCTTACTCTCGCTACTCTACTTAAGATTAGTGAAATGAAGGTGTTTTAACCGTTGTGCTACGACATGCATCAGATTTTTGAAACCATTGCTAGGGACTTAAGTATAGTTATTTAAAAAAAATAAAAAAATTAAAATAAAAAATTAAAATAATAGAAATAAATAAAAAAATTTGTTTTATTTATTTTCTATGCCTAGATTGACTTAGGTAAATTTATTTTTTGCAAAACTCAAAATTTTTTCCATTGACATCTCATAATTTATTAGAAAATTAGAAACTTAATTACAAAAATTTAAATAATAATAATAATAATTAGATTAATTTTGTTTGATAACTTCAAGAGCTTGACATCTGTTTGTTGCATAGCATTTTCATAATTAATTTTAAGGGCACAAAGCCCTAATCAAGATAAGGTGGAGAGTTGATTATCCTTCCTTGGCCCACAAATTATATCCTTTATTTTGCATTAACCCAAGCCTTTAACTCTAAAATTAACTAGATGTTAGCCCCTAAGGAACTCAAGCTCAATAGGACAAGGCACTTGAAAGAGTTGGACCGGATCGGGATTGACTGATTAACTGGTGTCTAGAAAAGGAAAAAAAGTAGTTATTTAATTGGTTTCGTTCGCTTACCTTAAGGCAAGCAACGGGAGGATCCCCACTGACCTTACCCTTAACTGGCTAGTTGATCAGCTAAATTTTGACTTGGAGGGCTCCAAGGCGGTCTTAAAAGTTAGGAGCTGTCTAAATCTAGGTTAAGCCTAGAGTAGAGAGTCTAATCTTTGTTAACTTAATTGCTAATAATTATTAAACTCTAATTAAATTATTCTTCATCGCTCTTAATTGTAGGAATCTTTTAGGATATTTTCTTTAGAATCTTTTCCTTTCTCTTCTATTACATTAGTTAAAAAAAAGACTGAATTACTGTTTGCTTTAGAGTACAGCGATAGGGTGTATGCTTGGTCACCGATCGTTACAACCTAACCTCATACCCCTAGATCTTGAAATAGAGAGAACCTTTAGAGCAAACATACTTAGAATTATGAACCCTAATAACAAAAATGATCCACCACGCCAGTTAAAGGAGTATTTCACTCCTTCAAAGTATACCTACTCTCCTGCATTCAAGTGCCTCCAGTGGAGGCCACTCAATATGAGATCAAATCAAGCGTGATTCAAATGTTACCTTCATTTTATGAACTTACAAATGAGGACCCTTACAAACATTTAGATGAGTTTCTCAAAATTTGTTCGACCATAAAATTCAAAATTTTTTTGATGATGCTCTTAGACTTAAGTTGTTCCCATTTTCTCTTAAGGACAAAGCTAAATATTGGTTAAATTCTTTATATACTGTAACGATTTTAACCTAGGACCATCTTCAGAGAGAGTTTCTTAAGAAATATTTTTCTATAGGAAAAACTAATCAAATTAGAAAAGCCATAACATGTTTTTTCCAGACAGATGGAGAGATGTTTTACGAGATATGGGAGAGATTAAAAGAATTGATTAGAAAATGTTCACATCATGCCAAACCCAAATGGCAACTGGTCTAGTGCTTCTATGATGGTTTGTCAGAAAAGTACCAGCAAATGGTTGATGCTTCATATGGTGGGACATTTATGTTGAAGAATGAACATGAAGCTTGGAAACTCTTTGAGACATTGAGTGAGAATTCATTACATCACATGTCAGCTGCTCGTAGAGATCCTCCCGTAGGACCTAAAAGAGGTGGAATATATAAAATAGGTCATTCTATAGATATCTATACTAAGGTAGATGAATTGTCCTAAAAACTTGATCGAATTCTATAAGTTGGAAACACCTTTTCTCCATCTACTTAATTATATGAGATTTGTATAATCTGTTTGAGTCTAACCCATTCTATAAGTGATTGTCCAGATGCGTACCAATTTTTTGAGCTTGTTTAGGAGCAAGCCCACCGAGCTCAAACCCAAATGGCTCTTGTTTAGGAGCAAGCCCACCAAGCTCAAATCCAAATGACTCTTAGATCAGGAAATGATCTATATTCGAATACTTACAATTCTGACTAGCGAAATTACCCAAATTTTTCTTGAAAACCCCAACCTGCCATTAATCCAACATCAATTAGGCCTAACCATCAGGAAACCCAATTCAGAAGCATGCCATACTCACAATGCCCAAACATCCCTCAACCTCAACCAAGTAATCATGATCCTACTTTTGAAGAAAGGGTGCTACAAGCACTAAAGGGGCTAGAAATGAATACTCAATTCCTTTACTCCCACACCCAGTCTATCGCCAAGCTAGAAATCCGGATAGATCAACTAGCAATAGCTTTCAGTAGGAGGGAGGAGGGTAAACTACCCAGTCAGCCCATTAGTAATCCAAGAGGGCAATACATAGCTGAGAGCTTCACTGGTCTAGAAATTTCTCCTAAACATGCCAAATCTGTCATAACCCTTAGAAATGGAAAAACTTTAAATTAGCATGAAGTGACTTAACAAGAAGAGCAACTCATACCAACCAAGCTAGAAAGGAGAAATATTAAGGAAAAAAAAATCAATTGATCCAGCGCCCACTTAAGGCTCCATTCCCAAGTACTTTAAAATCTCCTCTATCTCTTGACAAGAAGAATATCAAGATGAATGAAATGTTAGAATTGTTCAAACAAGTTCAAATTAATTTATCCCTTCTTAATGCAATTAAACAAGTCCCTGCTTATGCAAATTCTTAAAAGATTTATGCACTCAAAAGTGAAAATCTAAGGCACACATACCAAGAAAGTTAACCTAACTAAGCCGACCAGTTCAATCTTTCAGCAAGTTACTCCATCCAAACTTAAGGATCCTGGAACCCCAATTATATCCTATGTTATAGGAAACCTTACGATTAAGAAAGCATTGTTAGATTTAGGTGCAAGTGTTAACCTTTTCTTGAGTTCAGTATATAAATTATTTGGATTTGAAGAATTAAAACTAATAATGGTAACCCTACAATTAGCTGACCAATCAATTAAGGTACGCTGCGGAATACTAGATGATGTGCTGGTTAAAGTTGATAAATTTTATTTTTAGTAAACTTTCTAGTTTTAGATATGGAATCTGATCATAACCCCAGTCAAATACCAATCATTCTAGGTAGACCCTTTCTAGCAACTACTAATGCTTGTATAAACTATAGAACCGGGGTCATGAATGTATCTTCTGAAAATAAAAAGCTAAGTTTGAATATTTTTAATGCATCTCAAGGATCACCTCTATACGACCATAATGAGATCAACATGCTAGAGAAAGTTATAGATGATAAGAATCCTACTTTATTCGACTCAGATCCATTACAGGCATGTCTGACACATTTTGGAATGGATGATTTTGATATTGATGGATATACTAAAGAAATAAATGCAATTTTAGAGCCATCCAATTTTAGCACCATTCCTTCCTGGACTGTGAAATACAACCAATTACCTATACACTCTAGTACACTGATGGTACCCTTCCTAGAAGCACCACCTTTTCTAGAGTTAAAGCCTTTCCCTGCTATGTTGAAATATTCATTTCTTGGACCCAATGATATCCTTCCGATAATCATTGCATCTGATTTAACTATTGATCAGGAAGATCAGCTTTTAGGAGTGCTCAAAGAATATAAGGAAGCAATTGGATGGTCAATTGCCGATCTAAAAGGAATTGATTCCTTCATCTGCATGCATCATATTCATTGTGAGAAAAATGAATACTCAACTCCTTCACTCCCACACCCAGTCTATCGCCAAGCTAGAAATCCGGATAGGTCAACTAGCAATAGCTTTCAGTAGGAGGGAGGAGGGTAACTACCCAGTCAGCCCATTAGTAATCCAAGAGGGCAATACATAGCTGAGAGCTTCACTGGTCTAGAAATTTCTCCTAAACATGCCAAATCTGTCATAACCCTTAGAAATGGAGAAACTTTAAATTAGCATGAAGTGACTTAACAAGAAGAGCAACTCATACCAACCAAGCTAGAAAGGAGAAATATAAGGAAAAAAAAATCAATTGATCCAGCGCCCACTTAAGGCTCCATTCCCATAAAATCTCCTCGATCTCTTGACAAGAAGAATATCAAGATGAATGATATGTTAGAATTGTTCAAACAAGTTCAAATTAATTTATCTCTTCTTAATGCAATTAAACAAGTCTCTGCTTATACCAAATTCTTAAAAGATTTATGCACTCAAAAGTGAAAATCTAAGGCACACATACCAAGAAGTCAACCTAACTAAGCTGACCAGTTCAATCTTTTAGCAAGTTACTCCATCCAAACTTAAGGATCCTGTAACCCCAATTATATCCTATGTTATAGGAAACCTTACGATTAAGAAAGCATTGTTAGATTTAGGTGCAAGTGTTAACCTTTTCCTGAATTCAGTATATAAATTATTTGGATTTGAAGAATTGAAACTAATAATGGTAACCCTACAATTAGCTGACCAATCAATTAAGGTAGAATACTAGATGATGTGCTGGTTAAAGTTGATAAATTTTATTTTTCAGTAAACTTTCTAGTTTTAGATATGGAATCTGATCATAACCCCAGTCAAATACCAATCATTCTAGGTAGACCCTTTCTAGCAACTACTAATGCTTGTATAAACTATAGAACCGGGGTCATGAATGTATCTTCTGGAAATAAAAAGCTGAGGTTGAATATTTTTAATGCATCTCAAGGATCACCTCTATACGACCATAATGAGATCAATGCTAGAGAAAGTTATAGATGATAAGAATCCTACTTTATTCGACTCAGATCCATTACAGGCATGTCTGACACATTTTGGAATGGATGATTTTGATATTGATGGATATACTAAAGAAATAAATGCAATTTTAGAGCCATCCAATTTTAGCACCATTTCTTCCTCGACTGCGAAATACAACCAATTACCTATATACTCTAGTACACTGATGGTACCCTTCCTAGAAGCACCACCTTTTCTAGAGTTAAAGCCTTTCCCTGCTATGTTGAAATATTCATTTCTTGGACCCAATGATACCCTTCCGATAATCATTGCATCTGATTTAACTATTGATCAGGAAGATCGGCTTTTAGGAGTGCTCAAAGAATATAAGGAACAATTGGATGGTCAATTGCCGATCTAAAAGGAATTGATTCCTTCATCTGCATGCATCATATTCATTGTGAGGAAAATGAATACTCAACTCCTTCACCCACACCCAGTCTATCGCCAAGCTAGAAATCCGGATAGGTCAGCTAGCAATAGCTTTCAGTAGGAGGGAGGAGGGTAAACTACCCAGTCAGCCCATTAGTAATCCAAGAGGGCAATACATAGCTGAGAGCTTCACTGGTCTAGAAATTTCTCCTAAACATGCCAAATCTCATAACCCTTAGAAATGGAGAAACTTTAAATTAGCATGAAGTGACTTAACAAGAAGAGCAACTCATACCAACCAAGCTAGAAAGGAGAAATATTAAGGAAAAAAAAATCAATTGATCCAGCGCCCACTTAAGGCTCCATTCCCAAGTGCTTTAAAATCTCCTCTATCTCTTGACAAGAAGAATATCAAGATGAATGAAATGTTAGAATTGTTCAAACAAGTTCAAATTAATTTATCCCTTCTTAATGCAATTAAACAAGTCCCTGCTTATGCCAAATTCTTAAAAGATTTATGCACTCAAAAGTGAAAATCTAAGGCACACATACCAAGAAAGTCAACCTAACTAAGCCGATCAGCAAGTTACTCCATCCAAACTTAAGGATCCTGGAACCCCAATTATATCCTATGTTATAGGAAACCTTACGATTAAGAAAGCATTGTTAGTTTAGGTGCAAGTGTTAACCTTTTCCTGAGTTCAGTATATAAATTATTTGGATTTGAAGAATTGAAACTAATTATGGTAACCCTACAATTAGCTGACCAATCAATTAAGGTACCCTGTGGAATACTAGATGATGTGCTGGTTAAAGTTGATAAATTTTATTTTTCAGTAAACTTTCTAGTTTTAGATATGGAATCTGATCATAACCCCAGTCAAATACCAATCATTCTAGGTAGACCCTTTCTAGCAACTACTAATGCTTGTATAAACTATAGAACCGGGGTCATGAATGTATCTTCTGGAAAAAAAAGCTGAGGTTGAATATTTTTAATGCATCTCAAGGATCACCTCTATACGACCATAATGAGATCAACATGCTAGAGAAAGTTATAGATGATAAGAATCCTACTTTATTCGACTCAGATCCATTACAGGCATGTCTGACACATTTTGGAATGGATGATTTTGATATTGATGGATATACTAAAGAAATAAATGCAATTTTAGAGCCATCCAATTTTAGCACCATTCCTTCCTGGACTGTGAAATACAACCAATTACCTATACACTCTAGTACACTGATGGTACCCTTCCTAAAGCACCACCTTTTCTAGAGTTAAAGCCTTTCCTGCTATGTTGAAATATTCATTTCTTGGACCCAATGATATCCTTTCGATAATCATTGCATCTGATTTAACTATTGATCAGGAAGATCAGCTTTTAGGAGTGCTAAAGAATATAAGGAAGCAATTGGATGGTCAATTGCCGATCTAAAAGGAATTGATTCCTTCATCTGCATGCATCATATTCATTGTGAGGAAAATGAATACTCAACTCCTTCACTCCCACACCCAGTCTATCGCCAAGCTAGAAATCCGGATAGGTCAGCTAGCAATAGCTTTCAGTAGGAGGGAGGAGGGTAAACTACCCAGTCAGCCCATTAGTAATCCAAGAGGGCAATACATAGCTGAGAGCTTCACTGGTCTAGAAATTTCTCCTAAACATGCCAAATCTGTCATAACCCTTAGAAATGGAGAAACTTTAAATTAGCATGAAGTGACTTAACAAGAAGAGCAACTCATACCAACCAAGCTAGAAAGGAGAAATATTAAGGAAAAAAAATCAATTGATCCAGCGCCCACTTAAGGCTCCATTCCCAAGTGCTTTAAAATCTCCTCTATCTCTTGACAAGAAGAATATCAAGATGAATGAAATGTTAGAATTGTTCAAACAAGTTCAAATTAATTTATCTCTTCTTAATGCAATTAAACAAGTCTCTGCTTATACCAAATTCTTAAAAGATTTATGCACTCAAAAGTGAAAATCTAAGGCACATACCAAGAAGTCACCTAACTAAGCCGACCAGTTCAATCTTTTAGCAAGTTACTCCATCCAAACTTAAGGATCCTGTAACCCCAATTATATCCTATGTTATAGGAAACCTTACGATTAAGAAAGCATTGTTAGATTTAGGTGCAAGTGTTAACCTTTTCCTGAATTCAGTATATAAATTATTTGGATTTGAAGAATTGAAACTAATAATGGTAACCCTACAATTAGCTGACCAATCAATTAAGGTACCCCGGAATACTAGATGATGTGCTGGTTAAAGTTGATAAATTTTATTTTTCAGTAAACTTTCTAGTTTTAGATATGGAATCTGATCATAACCCCAGTCAAATACCAATCATTCTAGGTAGACCCTTTCTAGCAACTACTAATGCTTGTATAAACTATAGAATTGGGGTCATGAATGTATCTTCTGGAAATAAAAAGCTGAGGTTGAATATTTTTAATGCATCTCAAGGATCACCTCTATACGACCATAATGAGATCAACATGCTAGAGAAAGTTATAGATGATAAGAATCCTACTTTATTCGACTCAGATCCATTACAGGCATGTCTGACACATTTTGGAATGGATGATTTTGATATTGATGGATATACTAAAGAAATAAATGCAATTTTAGAGCCATCCAATTTTAGCACCATTCCTTCCTCGACTGTGAAATACAACCAATTACCTATATACTCTAGTACACTGATGGTACCCTTCCTAGAAGCACCACCTTTTCTAGAGTTAAAGCCTTTCCCTGCTATGTTGAAATATTCATTTCTTGGACCCAATGATACCCTTCCGATAATCATTGCATCTGATTTAACTATTGATCAGGAAGATCGGCTTTTAGGAGTGCTCAAAGAATATAAGGAAACAATTGGGTGGTCAATTGCCGATCTAAAAGGAATTGATTCCTTCATCTGCATGCATCATATTCATTGTGAGGAAAATGAATACTCAACTCCTTCACTCCACACCCAGTCTATCACCAAGCTAGAAATCCGGATAGGTCAGCTAGCAATAGCTTTCAGTAGGAGGGAGGAGGGTAAACTACCCAGTCAGCCCATTAGTAATCCAAGAGGGCAATACATAGCTGAGCTTCACTGGTCTAGAAATTTCTCCTAAACATGCCAAATCTATCATAACCCTTAGAAATAGAAACTTTAAATTAGCATGAAGTGACTTAACAAAAGAGCAACTCATACCAACCAAGCTAGAAAGGAGAAATATTAAGGAAAAAAAATCAATTGATCCAGCGCCCACTTAAGGCTCCATTCCCAAGTGCTTTAAAATCTCCTCTATCTCTTGACAAGAAGAATATCAAGATGAATGAAATGTTAGAATTGTTCAAACAAGTTCAAATTAATTTATCCCTTCTTAATGCAATTAAACAAGTCCCTGCTTATGCCAAATTCTTAAAAGATTTATGCACTCAAAAGTGAAAATCTAAGGCACACATACCAAGAAAGTCAACCTAACTAAGCCGACCAGTTCAATCTTTCGGCAAGTTACTCCATCCAAACTTAAGGATCCTGGAACCCCAATTATATCCTATGTTATAGGAAACCTTACGATTAAGAAGCATTGTTATTTAGGTGCAAGTGTTAACCTTTTCCTGAGTTCAGTATATAAATTATTTGGATTTGAAGAATTGAAACTAATATGGTAACCCTACAATTATCTGACCAATCAATTAAGGTACCCTGTGGAATACTAGATGATGTGCTGGTTAAAGTTGATAAATTTTATTTTTCAGTAAACTTTCTAGTTTTAGATATGGAATCTGATCATAACCCCAGTCAAATACCAATCATTCTAGGTAGACCCTTTCTAGCAACTACTAATGCTTGTATAAACTATAGAACCGGGGTCATGAATGTATCTTCTGGAAATAAAAAGCTGAGGTTGAATATTTTTAATGCATCTCAAGGATCACCTCTATACGACCATAATGAGATCAACATGCTAGAGAAAGTTATAGATGATAAGAATCCTACTTTATTCGACTCAGATCCATTACAGGCATGTCTGACACATTTTGGAATGGATGATTTTGATATTGATGGATATACTAAAGAAATAAATGTAATTTTAGAGCCATCCAATTTTAGCACCATTCCTTCCTGGACTGTGAAATACAACCAATTACCTATACACTCTAGTACACTGATGGTACCCTTCCTAAAAGCACCACCTTTTCTAGAGTTAAAGACTTTCCTTGCTATGTTGAAATATTCATTTCTTGGACCCAATGATACCCTTCTGATAATCATTGCATCTGATTTAACTATTGATCAGGAAGATCAGCTTTTAGGAGTGCTTAAAGAATATAAGGAAGCGATTGGATGGTCAATTGCCGATCTAAAAGGAATTGATTCCTTCATCTGCATGCATCATATTCATTGTGAGGAAAATGAATACTCAACTCCTTCACTCCCACACCCAGTCTATCGCCAAGATAGAAACCGGATAGGTCAGCTAGCAATAGGTTTCAGTAGGAGGGAGGAGGGTTAACTACCCAGTCAGCCCATTAGTAATCCAAGAGGGCAATACATAGCTGAGAGCTTCACTGGTCTAGAAATTTCTCCTAAACATGCCAAATCTGTCATAACCCTTAGAAATGGAGAAACTTTAAATTAGCATGAAGTGACTTAACAAGAAAAGCAACTCATACCAACCAAGCTAGAAAGGAAAATATTAAGGAAAAAAAATCAATTGATCCAGCGCCCACTTAAGGCTCCATTCCCAAGTGCTTTAAAATCTCCTCTATCTCTTGACAAGAAGAATATCAAGATGAATGAAATGTTAGAATTGTTCAAACAAGTTCAAATTAATTTATCCCTTCTTAATGCAATTAAACAAGTCCCTGCTTATGCCAAATTCTTAAAAGATTTATGCACTCAAAAGTGAAAATCTAAGGCACACATACCAAGAAAGTCAACCTAACTAAGCCGACCAGTTCAATCTTTTAGTAAGTTACTACATCCAAACTTAAGGATCCTGGAACCCCAATTATTCCTATGTTATAGGAAACCTTACGATTAAGAAAGCATTGTTAGATTTAGGTGCAAGTGTTAACCTTTTCTTAGTTCAGTATATAAATTATTTGGATTTGAAGAATTGAAACTAATAATGGTAACCCTACAATTAGCTGACCAATCAATTAAGGTACCCTGCGGAATACTAGATGATGTGCTGGTTAAAGTTGATAAATTTTATTTTTCAGTAAACTTTCTAGTTTTAGATATGGAATCTGATCATAACCCCAGTCAAATACCAATCATTCTAGGTAGACCCTTTCTAGCAACTACTAATGCTTGTATAAACTATAGAACCGGGTCATGAATGTATCTTCTGAAAATAAAAAGCTAAGGTTGAATATTTTTAATGCATCTCAAGGATCACCTCTATACGACCATAATGAAATCAACATGCTAGAGAAAGTTATAGATGATAAGAATCCTACTTTATTCGACTCAGATCCATTACAGGCATGTCTGACACATTTTGGAATGGATGATTTTGATATTGATGGATATACTAAAGAAATAAATGCAATTTTAGAGCCATCCAATTTTAGCACCATTCCTTCCTAGACTGTGAAATACAACCAATTACCTATACACTCTAGTACACTGATGGTACCCTTCCTAGAAGCACCACCTTTTCTAGAGTTAAAGCCTTTCTCTGCTATGTTGAAATATTCATTTATTGGACCCAATGATACCCTTCCGATAATCATTGCATCTGATTTAACTATTGATCAGGAAGATCAGCTTTTACGAGTGCTCAAAGAATATACGGAAGCAATTGGATGGTCAATTGCCAATCTAAAAGGAATTGATTCCTTCATCTGCATGCATCATATTCAATGTGAGAAAATGACAAACCTTATAGAGACATGCAGAGGAGATTTAATCTTAATATGAGAGAGATTATGAAGAAAGAGGTAGTAAAATGGTTAGATGCAGGGATTATTTACTCAATTTTTGATAGCAAATGGGTTAGTCCCACCCAAGTTGTACCTAAGAAATCAGAAATTACTGTGGTGAAGAATGAAGAAGGAGAATTGCTTCCAACTCGTACCACTGGTTGGCGAGTTTGCATAGGCAATAGGAAACTGAATAACATTACTAAGAAGGATCATTTTCCGCTACCTTTTATCGATCAAATCCTAGAATGATTAGCCGGTCAGCAATTCTTTTGCTTTTGGATGGTTATTCATGATATAATCAAATACCAGTCTTTTCTGATGATCAAGAGAAAACCACCTTCACTTATCCCTATGGAACGTTTGCTTTCAAACGCATGCCATTTGGACTTTGTAATGCACCTACTACATTCCAGCGATGCATATTGGTAATTTTCTTATACATAGTAGATAAATTTTTGAAGGTATTCTTAGTATTTGGAACCACTTTTGAGGACTTCCTTAATAACCTAGCTCAAGTATTGAAACAATATAAACAAACAAATTTGATGTTAAGTTGGAAAAAAGCCATTTCATGGTCTAAGAGGGAATTGTTTTAGGCCACATTGTTTCTAAGAAGGGGATTGAAGTAGATAAGGCCAAAGTGGAAGTCATCTCAAAACTCCCACCTTCAACTTTAGTCAAATAAATACGATCCTTTTTCGATCACGCTAGATTTTATAGAAGATTCATCAAAGACTTTAGCAAAATTTCTAGACCTTTGTGCAAATTGCTTGCTAAGAAAACCTCTTTTATTTTTGATGATAATTGTTTAAAATCCTTTCATACTCTTTGTGCAGCTTTGATCACAGCACCAATTATCAAGCCCCCTGATTGGTCCTTTCCATTTGAAATCATGTATGATGCATCAGATTTTGCAATTAGTGCAGTGTTAGGACAAAGAATTAACAAGGAGCCACATGTGATTTATTATGCTAGCAAAACCCTTTCAGATGCTCAACTGAACCATACTACTACTGAAAAGGAGTTATAGCTATTGTGTTCGCCCTAGAAAACAATTGATCATTCTTTTAGGGTCTAAAGTTTAGGTCTACTCTGATCACACGGCCCTTAAACATCTCTTATCAAAGAAAGATACTAAACCATGATTGATTAGATGGATTTTGCTTCTACAAGAATATGACTTAGAGATCTGTGATAAGAAGGGTTTCAAAAATTTGGTAGCTGATCACATATCTAGAATTTTAGTTAAACACACATTAAGCTTGGATGAGATCAGAAAGAAATTTTTTTATGAACAACTTTTTTCAATTTCTTATGGTCTTCCTTGGTTTACCCATATTGTCAATTACTTAGCAACATGACAAATTCCTTCTCACTAGTCTAAGCAAGAAAAGGATAGATTTTTTTTCACAAGTAAAGTATTATTTTTGGCAAGAACCTAAATTGTTTAAGTATTGTCCTGACCAGGTAATTAGGCGTTGTGTCCCTGAGTGCGAGTTCAAAAGTATACTTACTTTTTGTCACACCCTTGCTTGTGAAGGATACTTTAGTGGAAAAAAAACTGCAGCAAAAGTGCTACATAGTGGGTTTTATTGGCCAACACTTTTCAAGTATGCATATGAGTTTAGTTGAAACTATTTGTGGTGCCAACAAACTGAAAATATTTTCAAGAAAGATATGATGTCGTTTACTCCCATATTAGTAGTCGAAATCTTTGATGTTTGGGGGATCGATTTTATAATACCTTTTCCTGTTTCATTTGGATACAAATATATATTAGTTGTAATAGATTATGTGTCAAAATGGGTTGAGGCCATAGCAACTCGAACTAATTATCATAAGGTCGTAATCAAATTCATTCAACATAACATCTTTAGTCGATTTGGATGCCCAAGAGCTATCATTAGTGATAGAGGTACATACTTTACCAATAGGCACTTTGAGAACTTAATGAAGAAATATGGGATAACCCATAAAGTAGCTACACCATATCATCCCCAGACTAGTGGCCAAGTAGAAATCTCTAACAGAAAGATCAAACTAATTTTAGAGAAGTCGGTCAGGCCCGATAGAAAAGACTGATCATCATGTTTAGATGATGCACTATGGGCTTATCGTACTGCATTTAAAACTCCCATAGGAATGTCTCCTTACCAACTCGTGTTCGAAAAAGCTTATCATTTGCCAATAGAATTGGAACATCATGTATTTTGGGCTATTAAACAGTTTAACTTTGATATAAAAAATGCAGGTTCCAATAGGAGACTCCAGTTGAATGAGTTAGAAGAGCTATGCAATGAAGTGTATGAAAATGCTAAAATTTATAAGGCTCAAACTAAAGCATACCACGATAAATACATTTAAGAAAAACCTTCAAACTTAATCAGAAAGTTTGGCACTTTAACTCAAGACTAAGACTTTTTCCTAGAAAACTTTGTTTCCATTAGGATGGAACCTTTATTGTAACCCATGTATTTCCCCATGGGGCAATAGAACTCAAAGATCCTAAGCAAGGGAATACTTTTAAGGTGAACGGTCAACGATTGAAGCCTTATATGGATGAAATTAATGATGAGAAGTTAGTTGAATCTATTTACCTTTTGGATCTAATATCACCATGATTCTAAACACAGTCTAGCTGAAGACTTTAGACTTAGCGCTCTTGGGAGGCAACCCAGTTTATTATTTATTCTTAATTCTTTATTTTTTATTTTAGAAAACTCGAGAAGGAGAATAAAGTTAGGGGGAGCATCGTCTATTGAGTCATGCAAAGCACATTTAAAGAAGGAGGATATCGTACCCAAAAATGACAAGGACATTAAACTTAGATGGTATCCTTCATTGCAATTTCTTTTTATAGAGTAATAGAAAACTAAGTTTTGTGGGTAGAAGAATAATTAATTAATTTAAGTCCTCGAGTATGACTAAAATTAATTAGTATGATGTACCAAATTTTATCTTGATTTGAAGTTAATCAAGCATTCTAATTGATAAATGCTTAACGACTTAGATAATTTTAGAGATATTGAGGGGCAAATTATTAAGGAAACCCAGAAAAGATAGGGTGTAGGCTAAAAAAATTTTAGAGTAATTTCAGACCCTTCTGACCATGATCTTGATAAGAAATCTACTTGATGAGGGTATAGGTAAAAATATCAAAGAATGTATCAAATTTTTCTTAAAGTTTAAAATTAATAAAATAGGTTCTGAGCATCTCTCACTGAGTAAGTGATATTGTTTGCGTAAAAAGGTGAGAAAGTGAAGGAACCCAAATAGAGTCAGCCTTAATCTGAAGCCTTTTTGACTTGAGTTAGTAAGCCCGAGGGGTCTTTTACACCTAATGCCCTAAAGCTAACTGGCTTGGGAGTCATTGGCCTAAAGCTCGCTACAAGGGTCAACTAGAAAGCAAGGGGTTAGAACATTGCACTGACTTAAACAGAGAGAGAGAGAGAAAGAAAAAAAGGGGGACTAAATAGAAGAAGAGACTACACCTAATCCAAATTAGTTTAGAGGACTTAAAGAGTGAGGTGGAAAGTTGGTGAACGAAGAACTCTACAAATTTCTATGGAATTCACTCCATCACTAAATGGTTGAACTTGATAATCTTATGAAGTACCTCTTTATGGTCTAGCCGGATATCTACTGATCTTAGAATAGTAAGATAACTATCACTTCTTGGATCGATTTAGTACATATTGCTAGATTTCCTAGTTTACTCGATGACGAGTAAGATTTAAGTTGAGGGGAGTGATAAGTATATAAATACTACCCATAAAAGTATTAATTTATAGATTAAATTATTATTATTCTTTTAAATTTGATATTTTTATAATATTTTTAAGAAAAGACCCTACTAACTTGAAGAGCTCGATTTTAGGAGTCCAATGGTACAAACGACACTAAAATAGGACTTGAAATAAGCTCAAAATGTATTTTTAATATTTAACTTAGGAATTGCATGAAATTTAAAGCAGTCGTGGATCAGAGAAAATCATGCGATATTTTTAAGGCTATGGTTTGAACTTTGAAAGGAACAAATATGATATGTGGAGATAAGGCGAGTGGTTAACGCAGATTACACACGGAGTTGATGCGTCTTTCTTGCTTATAAAAGAACATCATCGGAGCCACTTGAGAAAAAAATAAAAGATTCTTTCGCCCCTCCTCCTCCTCTTTATTCTGCCCCTAGATTTGGGTTATGGGAGTGGGGCAAAACAAAGAGAAGAAGGAGGGGCGAAAGAATTCTTTTTTTTTTCTCAAGCGGCTTCGATGATGTTAAAGACGCATCGACTCCCTGTGTAATCTGCATTAACCGCTCATCTTATCTTTCTAGATCAGATTTGTTTCTTTCAAAGTTCAAACTGCAGCCTTAAAAATATCACACGATTTTCTATGATCTGCAACTGCTTTAAATTTCATGCAATTCCTGAATTAAATCTTAAAAAATCTATTTTGAGCTCGTTTTAAGTCCGATTTGAGTGCTGTTTGTACTTTTGGACTTCTAAAATCGATGAAAGAATCTTTTCCTAAAAATATTATATAAAATATTAAATTTAAAATAATAATAAAATTTAGTCTATAAATTAATACTGTTATGGCTAGTATTTATGTACTTATCACTAGAACTTCAATTTATCCTAAATTCCTGGTTTTTACTTGTGATAGCCAATTTCATACCAACCTTCAACATAAAATGGTTCTGGATCTAAGGTCCAATGATTTAATGCCATCTTTGTATTGAAGATTATGAATTATATATGTGATGATTTAGTGGAAAGAGGCAAAGGAAGGCATGGGTGGTTCCTAGAGTCCTCGAAACTATGTTATCACCATTTTTATTAACAAAAAAGTAAACAAAAAGAATTGAGGATATTTATCTTTTCAACAAAATAGTAACCCATACGTGGTTGTTATACTTCATATTAGGTAATGATTAAAGGGGGATAAATCAGTTATTCCACTCGATTCTCCCACTACTCTGGTTATAACTATGCATATTAGGAAGTTATTCCTCTGTTGCTGCAGATTTTCATTCTTCAATTTGGGCACAAGGTGGCAGCGCATGTCTGGATCCGGTGATGTTCTTCCATTCGTGGAGGACATGCAAAATAGCATCTTATCACAGGAAAGGAGATGGACGATCCCTGCGAAGGACCCTCCGATGCCCAAGTTAGTGGATAATCTTTATCTCCAAATAATGAGAAGAAGGTTCTAAAAAGAAGAGAGGAGGAATTCTCACAGAATTGCTTTCTCTTTAGGGCTTTTAGGGCCCTATATTTAAAGGAAGAGGATCTGGTAAGCTGTTACCTGATTTTCAGAGAGTTATTATGAAAGTTAGGCGATAATAAGGTTGAATTATCGTATACCTTATCAGAGGAATTCGTGATCCCACAAATAATGAAGAGGGGGAGCCATATCCGGCTCTTGTTTCTATTTATGGAGGATCACTTTAGGAAGGATTTTTGAGATCCTCATGGTTTTAGTGATCTGACGGTCGAGATATTTGGCACAGAACAAAGGTCAGCCAGATAGGAGGGTCAGTCGGGTGGCTCCCGACTGTTGAGGTTCGGTTGCTGTGGCTCGAGAGCAAGACTCGATGAGGCTAAAGGTCGGTTAGCTGAAGCTCGGTTGCTCTAGCTTGGGAGCAAGACTTGGTGAAGCTAAAGGTTGGTCAGCTAAGGCTCAACTAGCGAAGCTCGATCTAGCGAAGGTCGAAGATGTTGAGGCAAAAGTGAGTGGGGCATCCTTTGGTTTTCGAGGGTGACCATTGTCCCAATATGGGCTCGATTGTCCCAATATGGGCTTGGCCTATCTACCTACGTCAGCCTTTTTATGCGGAGACTTTTTTACCCAGCATCATTTGCCTCCTCATTCTCTAGTCCAAAGTTTGATCTCGGGCATAGGGAGTAGAGTCCTAGTGGCCAAATTTTATTGGTAAGGATGGAATTCGAAGAGATGCGCTATAATGATGTCATTAATGCTGAACCACCATGCCTCCATCCCAAACGAGAGAAGCCTTCTTGAGACTTGATCAAGGGTGATTGGCGGAATGACACGTTGCAGAGAGAAGATCATGGCACTTGAACCGAAGGCTCATGGCTCTTAAGGTTTCCCGCTGATAACGTTCTGTCTTCTCGTGCAGCAGCTTTAAAAGGGGGAAGACTGGTATCTTTCGTAGTCATATCTTTTCAAACCTTTGGCGCTACTCTTCCTTCTTAGATTAAGTGTTCTCAGTTGAAGGAGACCATGTCTAGCTCTGCTTCCATTCATTCTGAGGATATGGAGCACCCGACCCGCATAGCTTCATCAATGACTTTGTTTTGGCGGATCTGGAAAGGATTTATCGTGAGTATAAATTTGATTTTCAGCAATTACAAACTATGAGTACCGGGTCTTGAGCAAAGGGTGATGGATGAACTGGAGATCAGGACTTTCTTTTATGAGGAATGCTTCAAGGCAGAAATCTGCCTCCCACTTCATCTGATTATCGAGGGGTGATGAAGTTCTACGGCATCTGCCCTCGATGGTGGCTTCGAATAGCTAGCAACACATTGTGAGATTTTTCTTCATGTGCCAATTGGTGGGGGTGACGGCGATGGTGCCTCTGTTCTGAGCGTGTTACAACATCGTCTTTTCCAGAAACTCCTCCTGGCCCTACATCGGATCCTGAAGGACATTCAAGAGGGTATCGTGGGTTTCATCCTCTATCAAGGGATCAAAACCTTGCTTTTTCATTGTTCGTTGAAGCAATGAGTATCTCTTCCCCCAGTCATAGGGAAAGTGTTTCGAGGATATAAATAGAGCTCCTCGATTGTCGAGGTAGGAGATCGATGGCCTCAAAGTGCTTTCTAGTGAGAATGCATTTTATTGGCTGATGATGCGCTTTTTAATGCTAGTCTCAGCAATATCAACCCTCGAGGTGAGTGTGATTCCTATCATTTTGAACTTTAGCCTTACTTGCTGAGGCACAACTAATTTTGGTTGTTCTCTAATTTCAGCAGCCAAATCAAATCTCGGGTCTCGAATGAGAGAGATGTTGAAGGGCAGCTCGAGCAAGAAGAAAGGCGAGAAGTGTCAAAGTGGTGATGTACTCGACGGTGAGCAAGTCCTCCACCATGAGACATCGGCTCTAGGACTTGATGCGGCCCGACTGATGAGGATCCAAGCATCGGCCTTGAGCCCGGCAAGACCTTGAAGCATGGCTCAAGGGAGAAGAGGGGTGAGAAGCGACTGCCCGATCTTGCCGAGCCCATCAAAATAGAGGGTGAAGCCTGGTTCCAAGCCTTCCTCTTCCTTGCCAAGTCATATAGGGCATAGTGGAAGGCTTGCATCTTCAGCCTTCTGGCTTCTTTTCTATCTGTCGGGAGAGACCCATCTCTGAGGTATATCAGGATAGGGTCGATCCATGATGGCTCACTCTCGAGCTGCATTATAGAGTTGATGTCTGCTATACTGGGCTTCTCTAAAACTTCAAGGTAGAACTTCTGTTCCATATCCACAGCGTTAATGGTGGCCAATCTTGAAAGAAGGTCCGCGCGAGCATTTTCTGTCTTTGGGACTTGAATAATTTAAACTCGGGAAAGTCGAGTAATAACTCATGTACCTTCTGCAGATATTGAACCATGTTTGGCTTCAAGCCTCGAATTCTCCTCGCACATGTCCGACCACTAGCTAAGAGTTGATGTAATCATTTAGCCTCTTGACCCTCATATTTCGGGCGATTCAAAGTCCGACGAGTAGAGCTTCATACTCGGCCTCATTGTTAAAAATTGGAAAGGCAAAGCGGATGTCGTATTCAAACATGGTTCCTTCGGGACTTGTCAAGATCAATCTCGCATCGGAGCCAGCTACATGTAGTAGCCATTGGGCCTCAGCTTTTGTTTGCTAGGGGTCTTCTAGTGCTGACCCATCCTCCGAAATAGTGCATTCAAGAAGAAAGTCCGCCAAAACATGCACCTTGATAGTTGGGCGAGGTTGGTAACACATATCATGCTTGCTCAGTTCTACAGCCAATTTTGTCATCCTCCCTGATACTTTCGGATGATGGAGGATCGCCTTGATCAGTTGGTCAATCAAAACCAATGCTTATACCGACTTTTCGATCCTGGTGTATCTTGTCTCGGTGTTCCAAAGCAATTTACTGATATAGTAGACCAATTTTTAAACTTTGTTCTCTTCCCAAACCAGCACAGAGCCGACAACATTCTTCAAGATGGCCAGATACAAGTAAAGAGGTTCTCTGAGCTTTGGGCTGCTGAGCAGTGGGGGCGAGCTGAGGTTTCTTTTGAGGTCTTCAAAGGACTTCTAACAGTAAGTGGTTCATAGGAAGTTCTTTGCCGAACGGAGTTTCTTGAAGAATGGTAGGCACTTCTCGACGGATCGGGTAACAAAGCGATTAAGGGCCACTATTCATCCAATAAAGCGTTGAACTTCCTTGACAGACCTAGGTGGCGCCATCTTTTGAAGAGCTTGGATCTTTGGGAGACCATGAAGCCCAAGAACTTCCTGGATCTTACTCCGAAGGCACACTTGGTTAGATTTAACTTTATTTGATATCTTTTGAGGGTGGCAATGCTCTCCGCTAAATCAGATATATGCTAGGCAGCTTCTCTGCTTTTTCATCAGCATGTCATCGATGTAAACTTTCATGTTCTGATCTATCTGGTCCATGAACACTTTGTTGGCTATCCTTTGATAGGTTGCCCCATCGTTCTTTAATCCGAATGGTATGACTCGATAATAGTAGGTACCCCTATCAGTAATAAAGGTGTTCTTTTCTTCATCTTCGAGGGACATGTGTATCTGGTTATAGCCCGAGTAGGCATTTGATTGCCGGATGTGGAGTCCACCTGTTGATCGATCCTCGGCAAGGGAATCTGTCCTTTGGGCAGGCCTTGTTGAGGTCGATGAAGTCAATGCAAATTCACCACTTACTATTCACCTTCTTCACCATAACTACATTTGCTAGCCATCTTGGGTAATTTACCTTCCAAATAAAGTTGGCTTTGAGAAGTTTATCGACCTCTTCTTCGATTGCTTTCTGGCATTCAGGTGCAAAGCTCCTCTTTTTCTGTTTCACGGCCTGAATGTCTTGTTCACATTGAGGCGGTGGACTAGAATATCTGGACTGAACCTCAGCATGTCAGAGGTAGACCAGGCAAAGACATTGGCATTTTTGCATGGAAGTATATCAGGTCCTGCCGAGGCTTCCCTTCTAATTGTGACCCGATCCGATAGTTCGGTCAGGTTAATCCTCTTCAAGAGGAACTTCTTCAAGATCTTCAACTAGTTCTCATATTTGTTGTAAGATTTTCTCGAGTATCAAGCCCATCGACTTTTGGCCTTCAGCACTGAAGGTTGGCGATGAAGTAGTATCGTGTGGCGGCCTGACTTCCTCGGACAACCCCTATACCTTATTCTGTAGGAAACTTCATGTAAATGAGCGGAACAGAGATTACCGCTCCGAGGGACATTTGCCCAGGTCTTCCGAGGATGTCGTTATATGGTGATCGAAGCTTGGTTATAAGAAAGTCCATAGGGACAATCGCCGTGCGGGGCCATTCGCCAGCCTAGACCATTAAAGTGGTCACGCCTTCTGGTATGATAACATTGCCAGTGAATCCCATCAAGATAGAGTCCACCATCTAGAGGTTTTTTGTTCTCAAACCCATTCTTACAAAGGCATCAAAGTAGAAAACGTTAACAGAGCTTCCATTATCGACAAGGACTCGATATACGTCATAGTTTTGCATATTTAAAGATACAACAAATGCATCATCGTGGGGGCATTGTACCCCTAGAGATACTTCTCTAAGAATGAGAGTTCCTCACACTTGACTTTCTTATATGGAGGCAGCTCCTCATCTGATCACTATTGGATGAGAGGACCATGGCGATATGTGCACGTTGCCTGCCGCCAGTAGGTTCGGCGGGGGCTGCTGTTGAAGCTTGGGTTGATGCTTTGCTCTAGCGTCTACCTTCGGGGCTCCTTGGTAACATTCAAGCCTTCCTCGGTGAATCACTACTCGATCTCCTATCTAAGATGCCAGCATTCTTCGGTATCATTCCTATGGTCATGATGATACCAACAGTACTTAGTCATATCTTATGGATTGGATTTCCCCAAAGAAGCTTCGGTCGGGGGAGCTGATCCTCTATCTCCATCAAGATTTGAGCCCGTGGCACAATAAGAGGAGTAAATCGGTTAAACCTCTGCATTGGGCTCTTGGAGCATTTCCTAGGTGGCAGAGCCCTTTGTCAGTGCGAGCTCGTAGGGCGAGTCGATTGGCTTTTGTCAGAGCCGTTCTTATCCTTCTTCTTCAATTGCTCAGCTCGTGCCAACCTTCGAGACTCTTTCACCCTAGTATATTTATCCGTCAAGGCCATCATATTGGAGAGACTTCATGGGTAATTTACCTTCAGTGCCAGATAGAAGTCTCCCTCTTTTGATATTCCACCTACTAGGATGGACATGGCCACCTCATGGTTGAGATGGTCAACCTTCAGCATGGCTATATTAAAACGGCCCAAGAAGTTCTTCAGGGGCTCCCCCTCTCATTGTTTCAGCTCGAAGAGGGAATCTAACCTTTGCTGATAGTGACAGCTACTAACGAATGGCTGGTAAAAGACCAGCCAAGCTCGTCAAAAGAGTCAATGGAGTTTGGCTTCAATGTACCAAACCATACTCTGGCGGATCCCCTAAGAGTCGAGAGGAAGGCCCAATATAGGATCGTATCCGAGGCTTCATGAAACAGCATGATGGACCGGAAGCTGCTTAGATGGCCATCCAAGTCTGTTGTCCCATTATATGGCTCGATGGCAGGGAGCTTGATATGTGGCGAGATAGCTTCACTCATAATCCTTTGGGCGAAGGATGAACCTTTCTCCATGCGAGACTCTAGGTGTGCTTTACTGCATCTAATTCCACGCACGTCTCTTGGATCTTTCTCTTAAACACCTCGTTCTGAATGGATGGAGAGGTTGGGCGGGGAGATCGACATCTTGGCATCAAATCATGATGAGAAGAGATTAGAGACAAGGAGCAAGCCCGACAGGGCTGGGGGGAAGCCCTTGTCTCTGGCCTTTGGTGGAATGGGCTCCATTTCCTCCATCTCATTGCTGGGTTGCTATGGGAGACTCATAGCCTTAAACTGGTTAAGTGGAGGAGTTGTCGGTTGAGCCAGTGCAGCTGCTCCACCGAGATGTTGCAGATTGGGCGCAGTCAGGAGAGCGATTCCTTGGAGTTCCTGCACCAGCTACGCTAATGCCTGAATTTGTTGAACCAACATACTGAATTGGTCCTATGTAACGGGGGCCATGAGTAGCAGCAAAGTATCAGGCTGGGGTGGTTATAAGGATGTTGTATTCTGTGAGGGATCAGGTCTTTGAGAGGTGGACTGATCGAGGGCGCTACTATTGCCCTTTCGCGATTTACCATTTTGAATGGTATTCCTTTCTTTTGAACCTTTTCTTCTAGGATTTCAAGTTATTGAGACTTGAGGCCCTTCTTCTAGCGTCAATCTGTTGCTGCGGATTTTGTTCTCCTACTTGGGCACAAGGTGGCAGCGCATGTCTGGATCTTGGTGACATTCTCCTGTTGTGGGGGACCTACAAAACAGTGTCCTATTGCAGGAAAGGAGATGGGTGATCCACGCGAAGGACCCTCCAATGCCCAAGTTAGTGGATAAATTTTAGCTCCAGATAATGAGGAAAAGGTTCTAAAAGAAGAGGAGGAGATATTCTCCCAGAATTGCTCTCTTCAGGGCTCTTGAGGTCCGGTATTTAAAGGGAAAGGATATGGAAGCTGTTACCTAATTTTTAGAGAGTTATTGTGGAAGTTGGGCGATGATAAGACCAAATTATCGTATACCTTATCAGGGAGATTCGTGATCCCGCAAATCATGAAGAGGGAGAGCCATATCCGACTCCCATTTTCATTTACGGAGGACCACTTTGGGAAGGAGTTCGAGATCCTTGTGGTTTCAATGATCTGATTGTCGAGATATTCGATGTGGGCTAAAGGTCGGCCAGAGAGGAGGGTCGGTTGGGTGGCTTCCGACTGTTGAGGTTCGGTCGCTGTGGCTCGGGAGCAAGACTTGGTGAGGCTGAAGGTCAGTCAGCTAAGGTTCGGTCGCTCTGGCTTGGAAGCAAGACTTGGTGAAGTTAAAGGTCGGTCAGCTAAGGCTCAATTGGCGAAGCTCGATCTGGCAAGGCTCGGGCAGAGATAAATCGGTGGGGTGTCCTTTGTTTTTAAAGGTCGGCCATAGTCCCAATGTGGGCTCGGCCTATCTACCCATGTTAGCCATTTTATGCAAAGACTTTTTTACCCTGCATCACCCTCAATAGATTATCTTGTTTTTAGACTATGCCTTAGTTTGCTTCCATAAGTTGTGCTGCCTCTTATTTTGTTTTATTGTTTTAATCAGGTAAGAAAGAATATGAGAGTCAACTTTTTTTTTTTCAAAAAAATTCTTTTTAGTATATATTCTAACTCATCTCCCACCCTACATAGTCCTAGATTTGTGTCTTGAAGGTGATCGGCATATAAATTTACATAATAGACTAATCTGCTAAAATCTAATCTAATAGTAAGAAGGTTGATAGAATCAAGTACCGGCACCATGGTTCGAATTGGAATTGAACCGACAAGTATCGATGGTTCAAGCTAGTATGCCTTTTTATTTTTTTCATTGTTTTTAAATTTTTTTATATATATATATATATGGTATGGAAGGCCAAAAGCTTTCCATGAACTCATCCTCTCTCATGTCTTTTATTTGCTTTCAAAATTATTTAAATAAATATCATTCTCTTTATTATTTTTTTCTTTTCATTTACTTCCGATCTTCTTGGTTGGATAGTTTACCTATGCACAACCCATTCCATAACCCATACCAAAGTTGCAATAAGAAGTGGGTGATGGTCAACTCACAATGGAATCAAAGATCAATAACATCTGAAATTCTCATCCTCTTCTTTGTATGGATTTCTCAAAGTAAGAGGTATCGAATTAATGTCCCATATTAGGCACTCCATGGAAATTGTTAGAACTTCTCTAGTTAGGACTTAGTAATCATCTAAATACCAAAGGAAATTTGAAAAGATAGACTAAGAAAGACTTAGAAGATTTCATAACGTGCAAAGAAATGACTAAGAAAAAGTCTTTATGCATCGACCTCCAATGCACAAAGCGTGCATCGGCCATGCGGGTTGATCGCCTGTGCGTGCCGGCATGCATGCAGGTCAGAAGAAGGCCTAATGGGCCTTTGCACGCGCGGGCGACCAACCCCGCGGCTGGTACGCGCTTTGTGCATCAAGGCTGTTGCACAAAGACTTTTCCAATGACTAAAGGCTTATTTGGATTAACTCCTCGGATGCCTTTAAATGGCTATTGGCTAATAACATGTGAGATGGTTGTTGACCGATAGCTAATCCTAATAGATCCTAAATCCATCAAACGCCTATTTGTTAAGGTAGGTTAATCAAGCTCATATATATACACAAATATTATGCAACCTTAATATACAACATTGCTTGCAATGTATAAAAGCCTTCTGGTTGAATTAGAGGAAGAAGAACGATCTCAAAGAAAATAACTAATACAAACCTGAATGTACAAGGAATGTCTGTCCAAACAAAGAGTAAAAATAATCTCTAGTATCACATATGGCTGATAACAAGAACAAATAAAGCAATACAAAAGCATTATCTAAACATTAATATTTTAGTAAAAAAGAAAGGATCACTTAAAAGATAAAAAATATAATAAATTTAAAAATATAATAAACTAATTATTGAATTTTGTTATTACGAATTAAACATTGTAATCTTTTATTACTAAAAATTTAATTATCAAATATAAAATTATTAAGAAGGTAAATTTTTAGATAATATTATATTATCTTTGGTTGAGGTCCCTGCTTATACTGATCCAAAATGTAACTTTGGGTAAAGAAGTTTGGCAAAGACCGTCTTCTTCAAAGATGCTCATATTTGTCGAGCACTATATTTCTGAATACTGATCCAAAATGTAACTCTTGGGTAAAAGTAGTTTGGCAAAGACCCAGTCTCCTTCAAAGATGCTCTTATTTGTCTATATTTTCTGTTGAAGACAGCATGAAAAACAGCGAGGACTTTATATTAAAGCAACATAACTCATGTTGCAAGATATTCGCAGATAATCAGCAATAACTAAGTATATACGAGCATTTCAATTAAAATGATATACTTAAAATTTACTAAAATTAATAATGGTAAATAGCTCGCCAATTCATAAGCCTAAATTAACTATTTAGGTTGCTAACATCTACAAAATTTTTAAAAATTATATTATCAAAATAAATTTAAGGCTTGATTATCTCCATAAGTCCAAATCAAAAATTCTTCCATAAATTAGAATTCTCTCACAAATTAGAATCATTCCTAATCCAATTCTTTACCCCCAACACGTTTGGGTCATAATCAATTTGGGCTCCAAAAGTGAGCTCAATGGGTTGCCCCAATTCCTCTTCCCTGCCTCTTCTCTTCCCCTGTTCCAAGCCTGATTTCTTCCCAAACCCGTGCTCACCGCCTAGGGTCGCCGCCGGCAGCTTTCCAGGCCGACCGGCCTCCGCCGCCGGCAGGCACAGCGCCGACGACAACCCCTTCTCTCTCTTTCTCTCTTCCTCTCCAGCAATTCCCCTGCTCCACATATCGGTGCCGACACTAGGGGTAGCGTCGTCGACCTTCTTCTGACAGGCCAGCCTCCGTCGGACGATGGCCGACCGTTGTCGCAGGCCCTTCCTCCCATCGCTAGATGGATCCTCCCCCAAGACCCGACAAGCAACGGTCCGGTCCAGCCGTGGGACGCCATGGCTGACGAGACGAGGCGGCAGACCAGGGGTCGCCGGAGGGGTTTCTGGCAGCCCCCCCTTGCGACGTCCCCTAAACCGGAGTCATCCACCGGAGGAGGCCCCCAACGACTCAAGACAGGGCAGGCAGCCCGTTTCTCCCCCTCAACTTTCGGCGATCGCCAGCGACGCAACCTAAACCGCATGACCAAAAGCGAGGTCGAACAACGAGGATGGCAAGGAAGGGGTTTACCTGCAGAGAGAGAGAGTCGAGGAGGAGGAAGATGCCCGCGAGGGGCGACGGTGAAAAGGGCGTTAGTTATTGGAAGGAAGAAGACGGCTCGGTCGACACTGGCGGCGGTTTAAATGGAAGGGTTTCGGACCCATCCGCCCCACATGCTGCCGGCCTAGCGATGGCAGGCGCGCGGCTTTGCGTTTCCCTTTTTTTTTTAATGGCTTAGTGACATCCATCTCCTCCTCTTCTTCTTCTTCTTCTTCAAATTTTTTTTTTTTTTTTTTTGTTGGATACGGCAGTAATTACATAGAGTGAGTCAAATCCAAAATATCAGAATATAAAAGTTGAATCAGAACAAGAATGGTCAGCAACCTAACGACATCCATCGGCCGCAGAGTTAGCTTTCTTATAGATATGTCGAATGAAGGTCTCAAAGAATGGATTAAGCAACCTAACGACAATCCAGTCGGCCGCAGAGTTAGCTTTCTTATAGATATGTCGAAATGAAGGCACTCTTAATTTCCTGAAGGAAGGATCAAATGTCGATAAAAGGAGTTGGATGGCAAGCAGACGCTAGGGTCCTGACGGAGCCAGATGATAACAATGATAGAATCCCCCTTGATGATAAGACAACGGGCACCTAGAACACGGGCATAGAAGATATCTGCCCAAGCTACAGACAGCTCAGCCATAGGCACTGATGAGTCAAGAAGGCCGAACCCACCAACAGCCAACAACTCACCAAATGGCCCACTGTTGGCCCAGATGGCAACCCAAGAGGGGGGGTGAATTGGGTTCTTAAAAATTTTAACACTTTAAAACTATGTGCTTTGATATGAAAGTGCTTGAGTGCAATGTATAGATAAATGCTAAGCACAAATAAATAAGATAGAGAGAGAGACAAAGCACGACAAACACAAAGATTTTATAGTGGTTCGGTGTATCCAACACCTACGTCCACTCCCAAGCAGCACTTGGGTCCACACTATAATCCACTTGATTACAGTCGAGTTGTTTTACAAGCTCACAACTCCAACTTGTTGTTTTCCCCGGGATCACAACGAAATCAGCTGGTTTTCACAGGCTCACCAGCACAAAACCTAACCACAAGCTATCCTTAACTTGTCCCGAGGTATACTACATCCACTAATTCAATCCCCCGATTGAATTAGCAAACAACAATGAAAAATATAGTTTTGAATACAAAACAGCTCCTCAAATGAGCAAATATGCAATTAAATAAACAAAGGTAAGAAAAGCCTGTTTGAAGCGATTTGGATGTATGCTTTTCTTCTTTTCCTCTTCTTCCTTGAATGATTGAATCATGCCTCAGCTCAGATTCCTCACAGAAATCACAGTTGAGAAGTTGGGAAAAACAAGGCTTTTGCTTTCTTCTTTTCACTTGGAAATCCTTCGATTTTGAGCTTTGAATGCTTTGGATTTCTCTTTGGACTCTCTAGGATTGATGGATTTGAGCTCTGAGTCTTTCCTCTTTGATTTCTCTCTTTTTCTTTCACAAGATTTTTCAATTTTTCACAAAATATTTCTCTCTTTCTGTTCCTTTTTCAAATGAACGGTTCCCCATTTTTTATAGATCTCTTAATCCAAGATTAGGTGAGAAAAATAGCCGTTATAGAGTAGTTGGATTGCTTCTACACACAAAGAAAAATAGCCGTTAGAGATTAGGTAAAAAAAAGTTACCGTTGGAGTCCGTTCTGACATTTGAAAATCCGTTCCTGACAGGTTGGAGTCGACTCCAGCTTTTTATGTGTCGGCTCCAAGTCAGGGTGTCCAAAATAGTAACAAAAGATCGTTGAGGAGTCGGCTCTGAAAAAGTTAAGTGTGGCTCGACGCATTCGGGAGTCGGCTCCAGAATTCAAAGGTGTCGACTCTAACTATGTCCAAAAATATGCTCTCTGTACTCAGGTTAGAGTCGGCTCCAGAATCTTAGGTGTCGGCTCGCAACTTTTAGGTGTTGGCTCCCGAACTCCAGGTGTCGGCTTCAGAAACTGACGCAGAAGGCACTTCTCTGTATCTCAGGTTGGAGTCGGCTCCGAAACTATAGGTGTCGACTCCGACCGTGCCGAAATCCTAAAACAGTTCTGATACGCCCTGGGGTCGGCTCCAGACTGTTGAGGTGTCGACTCTAAGTTCTGAACTTAAATAATTTCCATTAAAATTCGATTCAAAACTTATTTCCTTATTCCTTTTGACTGATTAACCATTCTTAATACCTGAAACACTTCTCAAATTTGTCAGAAACATAATGAATATACTCATGTCTTTTGTTAATCATCAAAATCAATAATTGGGTCAACAATCTCTCCCTTTTTAATGATGACAAAAACATTGCGTATATGCATGATTAAACAATGAAAGTTTCAAAGCAAATTTTAAGTTCTCATAGTTAAGCTCCCCTGAATGAGATAGCTCCCCCTATGATACTCAATTTAACATCTTTTCTTCTTATCATTCATGCAATTAAGTTCATTCAATGCTTGATACCAATTAATTAATGAAATTCATTCAATGTATATATAATTATCTTCTCTCCCCTTGTACATTTAATTGTAACTTTTATGCATATACAAATATCATTTACTTCTCCCCATTTTTTGTAATCAACAAAAGGTTAAGAAGTTGCAAGTAGTATAGATCAATGCATTAAACATAAGTGAATCCAAACACAATTCAAGTCACTCAATAGCAAAGTTCTAGGATATCAAATATGGTATTCATTAGAGTATAACAAAATGTTGATACCAAAACATTACATCATAAATACTTTCATACATCATTCAACTATACCAAAATGTTGCTTCCATTACATCAAAATCCTAAACATCGAATTCTAATTACATCAAAAGAAAAGCTTCATTACATCAAAATTCAAACTAAACTTCAGTACAATACAAAGTGAATCGAACAACAAAAGGTAGAAGCATCAAATTCTAAAACGTTTCTTGAGTTCTTCTATGAGTTGTCCCATTCCCTCACTTTGAACTCTGATAAATTCATTTAACCTTCTATCAAAGAATGCAGATGCCACTGTGATTTTCTCCTATAATTCTGCATTGCATCTAGAATAAGTCTCAGAATTTCCTCCAAATTCTTTGAGTTCCTCAAATATATGCATGTGATTAGTCTTCAAAGCTTCCGAAGAGGATTCCAGAGTGGATTCAATCTTGCTCACTCTATCATCTAAGGAATACAACATTTCTCTCAAGCTCATAAGACTGTTATCGAACTCAGTCTTCATCTTTTCTTTATGACTAGCAAACAGTCCTTTAAGTTGCTCTAATTGGATAGCAGAAAAATCAGCAGATGACTGAACTGAAGAGGAAGGAGCAGGTGGAGCAGGAGGTACACAATGACTGGGGCCAGGTGAGCTGTGCCTCACTGATGGTCTTGCCTCAGAAGGGCTAGGCTCAGAAGTCTCAGCAACTCTGTCTTCAGAATGACCTTTCCTCTCCCACTGACCATTAATCTTCACAAAGCCCATCCGATGAATAGTGGCAAGGCTGTAGTAGTCTGTATGCCTAAGATTTTTTATGGGTTCACTGTCAGAAATTACCACTCCTTGGCTTTGGAATACTAAGGTCAAAATCATACCGTAGGGCAGGGAGGATCTCTTTTTACTACTAGCTTCAGCTATATACCAAATTATCATGCCAGGCAAATTGATAGGCTGACCGGTAATCACACTATCCATAACAGCAATGTCTCGCTCCGAGACATACTCAAAACATCCTGTTTTTGGAAACAAGATCCTACTGCAAATATTGTGAAGCAATCTCAGTTCCAAAGGCAGTTGGTTAGCTCTTATCTCTTCAAACTCTTCCACATCTCTGCCTAACAACCTTGACAATGCGGCACTCCTATTGCTATGGACATTAGCTATAACTCTGGTAACAGGGATTCCTAGCAGATTTCCCAAAATCTCAGATGTAAGGTGAACCCTAATCCCTCTGACAAAACTAACAATCCCGCCATCACCTCTAGAAAGATTCGAATAGAACTCCTTAACCAAGGTGGGGTATGTTGGAACATCTAGGGAACAGATTTTTTTCCCAACCCATATCTTTGATTTGTCTTCCAATTGAAAAACCCTCATCTTCAAATAATCCAAAATTGACCCTTCTTCCCATTGTTATGACTCTACTAGCTAGTAAATCTACCTGAGAAGAAGTAGGTTCAGGCATGGCGCTAGGCGTTGATGAAGAAGAAGAAGAATTCATGCTTGGCGAAGGCTCACGGATAGGACGCCTCACGGTTCGCTTCCTCGTTGCCACCGGAGCTCCAACAATTGATCCCCTACGCTTAGGTGCCATTGAGACATTAGGGAATGGTTGATTTGAGAGATTTTTTGGTTTAGGGAGGCTTGGAGAGGTTTTGGGGAAGATAGAGAGTGAATAGGGCCGAATAGGTGTCGACTCTGACCTAATATAGTCAGACTGGGACCATAAGGTGTCGACTCCCGCAAAGTCGGGTGTCGACTCCAAGTCGCTAATTCAGTTAGCGCTCGAACTAGAGTCGGCTCTGCATAAGCGGGTGTCGGCTCCAAGGTCTCAGACCGAGAGCGACACAGAGAAGGTGTCGACTCCACTAACTGGGGTGTCGACTTCAAGACAGTTTCAGAAAATAAATGAGAGTTTCAAAGAACTGAAACTTATCAAAAATTTGAAAAAAAATTGGATAAAAATCTCTGGAATTTGGTGAATCAAATGGTTCAAATATCTAGATGAATTGTCCTTAAATTATGAAAGAAATTTCAAGAAATTGATTGAATTTTATATAATCATTCCTTAGGTGTTTCAAAATCACTCCAATGGATCACAAATCCCTAACTCTCCTCTAAGATAACAAAATCTCTCTTCACTCAAAGGTTTTGTAAATATGTCAGCTAATTGTTCATCAGTACAAACATAATCAAAACAAATGTCATTATTAGCTACATGTTCTCTAATAAAATGATATCTAATTTCAATGTGCTTAGTTCTTGAATGTTGGATTGGATTTTTTGTTAAGTTTATTGCACTAGTGTTATCATATCTAATAGGAGTTTTATCAAGTGTTATGCCATAATCTTCAAGTTGTCGCTTAATCCAAAGGATTTGAGCACAGCAACTTCCAGCTGTAACATATTCAGCCTCAGCAGTAGATAGTGCAACCGAATTTTGCTTTTTGCTAAACCAAGAGATTAAGTTACTTCCTAAAAATTGACATGCACCACTTGTACTTTTTTTATCTAATTTACATCCAGCATAGTCAGAATCTAAATAAGCAATTAAATTTAGTGTTGAGTCTCTAGAATACCATAATCCTACATTTTTAGTTCCACTTAAATATTAAGTATTCTTTTTACAGCAATTAAGTGAGATTCTTTAGGTTCTGACTGAAATCTAGTACATAGATAGACAACAAACATAATATCTGGTCTACTTGCTGTTAAGTAAAGTAGAGATCCGATTATACCTCTATAATGCTTTTGATCAACTTTCTTACCATCTTCATCTTTATCCAATCTGCATGAAGGACTCATAGGTGTTCCAAGGGGTTTGATTGATTTCATTCCAAACTTCTTGAGAATTTTCTTTGTGTACTTTGTTTGGTTGATGAAAATCCCCTCTTTACTTTGTTTGATTTGAAGTCCTAGGAAGAAATTGAGTTCTCCCATCATGCTCATCTCAAACTCACCCTGCATTAACTTAGCAAATTCTTGACACAAGAGATTGTTAGTAGCACTGAATACAATATCATCTACATAGATTTGTACTACCAATAAATCTTTATCTTTTCTCTTCAAAAATAAGGTTTTATCAACATTTCCTCTAGAAAAATTATTTTAATTAGAAATTTGCTTAACCTATCATACCAAGCTCTAGGTGCTTGTTTTAAACCATAAAGTGCTTTGTGTAATTTAAAAACGTGATTTGAAAATTTATGATCTTCAAAACTAGGTGGTTGTTCTACAAAAACTTCTTCATTTATAAAACCATTTAAAAATGCACTTTTAACATCCATTTGAAATAAATTGATATTCATATGACATGCAAATGCAAGTAAAGTCTAATTGCTTCTAATCTAGCTACAGGTGCAAAGGTTTCATCAAAATCAATTCCTTCTTCTTGATTATATCCTTTTGCAACTAATCTAGCTTTATTTCTAATTACTATGCCATTTTCATCTAATTTATTTCTAAATACCCATTTAGATCCTATAACTGAGTGACCTTTAGTTCTATCAACTAAGGACCATACATTATTCCTAGTAAATTGATTTAATTCTTCTTGCATAGCTAGCATCCAGTTACTATCTTTTTCAGCTTCTTCAATAGTTTTAGGTTCAATTTGAGATACAAATGCAAGATGATTATTGATATTTCTCATTGATGATCTAGTTCTTACTCCTTGAGATGGATCACCTATGATTAAATCCTTAGGATGACCATAAGCATATCTCCAATCTCTAGGCAGATCTACATCATTACGAGTAGTATCAATAACATCAATCCTAGGAGGATCATCATCTTTAGCTTCTTGTTCATGGTCTGAAGATACATCTATATTTAATTTTTTAATATCTCTTTCTAGCAAAATTGTATCTTCCTCATCATCAATCTTTTCTGAACTTGATGCTAAAGACTCATCAAAAACTATATGAATAGATTCTTCTACAATTAAGTTCCTCTTGTTAAATACTCTATAGGCTTTACTAGTTGTTGAATATCCTAAGAATATACCTTCATCAGATTTTGCATCAAATTTTCCTAAGTTGTCCTTACCATTATTATGAATGAAACATTTACAACTAAATGCATGAAAATAACTAATGTTCGGTTTTCTATTATGCCATAGCTCATAGGGAGTCTTTTTAAGAATTGGTCTTGTTAGAGCTCTATTTAAGATGTAACATGCTATGTTTATGGCTTCTGCCCAGAAGTACTTTGGGAGTTGGCTTTCACATAGCATGGTACTGGCCATGTCTTCTAAAGTCCTATTTTTTCTTTCTACGACTCCATTTTGTTAGGGTATTCTAGGTGCAGAAAAATTATGATGAATGCCATGTTTAGTGCAGAAATTTTTAAATAAATAATTTTCAAATTCTGTTCCATGATCACTTCTAAGAGACACTATGGTGTTATTTTTCTCATTAGTGACTTTCTTGAAGAATTTCAGAAATATCGAGAAAGTCTCATCCTTGTGAGCCAAAAATAATACCCAAGTGAATCTAAAATAATCATCTACTATCACAAGACCATATTTCTTTTCTCCTAGACTAGTAGTTCTAGTAGGTCCAAAAAGGTCCATGTGAAGTAGCTCTAGTGGCCTAGAAGTGGAAATAATATTCTTAGATTTAAAAGAATTTTTAGTCTATTTTTTAAATTGACATGCATCACATATTCTGTTATTTTCAAAATCTAACTTTGGAAGTCCTTTAACTAAATCCATTCTAATTAATTTTGAAATTAGGTGTGTGCTTGCATGACCTAATCTATGATGCCATAACCATCCAATCTCATTCACATTAGCATTATCAGCAACTAAGCAATGATTACTGGTAGACAAATTGTCTAAGTTAATTAAGTATACATTGCCATTTCTATATCCAATTAATACAATGCTATTGTTAATGGGATTAGAAACAGTGCAAATAGAAGCTTCAAAGAAACTTTGAAACCTTTATCACACAATTGGCTAATGCTAATTAAATTATGCTTTAAACCATCAACATATAAAACATTCTCAATAAAGGTGGATGGAGTTATTTGAATTTTACCAAGGCCCATAATTTGACCTTTGCCATTATCTCCAAAAGTAACAACTCCTCTTTTATCTTCAAGGGTGATGAATTGATCCTTGTCACCCGTCATGTGCCTTGAGCAGCCACTATCAAGATACCACTTTCATTTTGATCCTTTGGCCGTAAGACACTCCTGCAAGATAATCAAACTTTCTGTTTAGGTACCCAAGCTTTCTTGGGACCTTCATGGTTAGTCGCAATAAAAATTGTTCCTTTTGGAACCCATATTTTCTTGCCTTTAATATTTAAATTCTTATTAGTTTTTCTAAAATTGCATTCATAAGCTTTATGTCCTTTTAAACCACATTTGAAACAAGTAATATTAGGAGATTGACCAGCACGTACAAAAATATTTTTCAAAGATTTTTGCTTCCTAAGAGGATTATATCCTAATCCTGCCTTGTCAAAAATAGCTTTTTGACTATCTAAAATCATGTTTAATTTTGAAGAACTTAAAGTAAATCTATCAACTAAATCTTTATATTTTTTAATTTCTTTCTTTAACTTAATGTTTTCATTAGAAATTGATTCCTTTTCCTTTAAAAAATCTTCTTTTTTAGATTTCAAATATTTAATTTCAAGAGCTAATTCATTTTTCTCTTTAAGAAGATTTACATTTTCAGTTTTTAAAGATTTGTTCTTCTTTTTCAAAACTTTGAAATCAGAAACTAATTCATTAAATGCATCAAATAATTCTTTAAATGTAAAGTCATGAGTTTCAGAACTTACCTCATCATCTTCTTTTGCCATGAAGCAAATGTTTGCAACTTCCTTTTGTTCCTCCTTGGAAGAGGATTCTTCACTATCACTCCATGTTGCAACATATGCCTTTTTCTTCTTCTTATACCCCTTTTTCAATTGAGGATATTCATATCGGAAATGTCCCGGCTTCTTACATTCATAGCAAGTCAAGGGTTCCTTTTTTTTTTTCTCCTCTTTTTTTCCTTTCACCTTCCATCTTAATTCTAGATTTCTTTTTATGGAAGGGTCTCCTTCTTTGCATGAATTTCTTAAACTTTCTGGCAAGGAGAGCTGTCTCATCATCATCATTTTCATCCTCACTGCTTTCCTCAATTTCTGCAGCCTTAAGAGCAATAGTTCTCTTCTTCTTGACGTCTTCCTCTATATGCTGCTTCATTGTTAATTCATGGGTCATCAATGATCCAAGTAGCTCCTCCAAAGGTAAGGCATTGAGGTCCTTGGCTTATTGGATTGTAGTCACCTTTGCTTCCCATGACCTTGGAAGAGACCTAAGAATTTTACGAACCAACTCAGAGTTAGTATAGGTCTTGCCAAGACTCTTTAAACCATTTACAATATCAGTAAATCTAGTATACATGCAGGTTATAGATTCAGTTTGTTCCATGCTAAACAATTCATATTTATGAACAAGAATATTAATTTTAGATTCTTTAACTTGATTTGACCCTCATGGGTAACTCTAACCTATCCCATATTTCTTTTGCGGAATTACATGTAGAAATATGATTAAATTCATTTGCATCTAAGGAACAATACAAAACATTCATGGCTTTAGCATTAAGCTGAGCCATTTTCTTATCATTATCATTCCAATCCCTTTCGGGCTTAGGAACAATAGAACCATCAACTATGTGTGTGGGTGTGCTAGGTCCATTAATTATGACACTCCATAATTCATAATCTAAAGTTTGAATGAATATCCTCATTCTTGCTTTTCAATATGAATAGTTGGTGCTACTGAACAAGGGTGGCCTATTAGTGGATTGACCTTCTAAAAAGGATGATCCAACTTGAGCTGCCATTTGGATCTTTGATTCTTGATTATATAATCAAGCCGAAATGAGCACAAGCTCTGATACCAATTGTTGGCCCAGATGGCAACCCAAGAGGGGGGGGGGTGAATTGGATTCTTAAAAATTTTAACAGTTTAAAACTATGTGCTTTGATATGAAAGTGATTGAGTGCAATGTAAAGATAAATGCTAAGCACAAATAAATGAGATAGAGACAGAGACAAAGCACGGTGAACACAAAGATTTTATAGTGGTTCGGTGTATCCAACACCTACGTCCACTCCCAAGCAGCACTTGGGTCCACACTATAATCCACTTGATTACAGTCGAGTTGTTTTACAAGCTCACAACTTCAACTTGTTGTTTTCTCCGGGATCACAATGAACCCAGCTGGTTTTCACAGCTCACCAGCACAAAACCTAACCACAAGCTATCCTTAGCTTGTCCCGAGGTATACTACCTCCACTAATTCAATCCCCCGATTGAATTAACAAACAACAATGAAAAATATAGTTTTGAATACAAAACAGCTCCTCAAATGAGCAAATATGCAATTAAATAAACAAAGGTAAGAAAAGCCTATTTGAAGCGATTTGGATGTATGCTTTTCTTCTTTTCCTCTTCTCCCTTGAATGATTGAATCAGGCCTCAGCTCAGATTCCTCACAGAAATCACAGTTGAGAAGTTGGGAAAAAACATGGCTTTTGCTTTCTTACTTTTCACTTTGAAAATCCTTCGATTTTGAGCTTTGAATGCTTTGGATTTCTCTTTGGACTCTCTAGGATTGATGGATTTGAGCTCTGAGTCTTTCCTCTTTGATTTCTCTTTTTCTTTCACAAGATTTTTTGATTTTTCATAAAATATTTCTCTCTTTCTGTTCCTTTTTCAAATGGACGGTTCCCCCTTTTTTATAGATATCTTAATCCAAGATTAGGTGAGAAAAATAGCCGTTATAGAGTAGTTGGATTGCTTCTACACATAAAGAAAAATAGCCGTTAGAGATTATGTAAAAAAAAAAGTTACCGTTGGAGTCCGTTCTGACATTTGAAAATCCGTTCCTAACATGTTGGAGTCGGCTCCAGCTTTTTATGTGTCAGCTCCAAGTCGGGGTGTCCAAAAATAGTAACAAAAGATCGTTGAGGAGTCGGCTCCAAAAAGTTAAGTGTTGGCTCGACGCATTCGGGAGTCGGCTCCAAAATTCAAAGGTGTCGACTCTAACTATGTCCAAAAAATATGCTCTCTGTACTCAGGTTAGAGTCGGCTCTAGAATCTCAGGTGTCGGCTCCGCAACTTTCAGGTATCGGGTCCCGAACTCCAGGTGTCGGCTCCAGAAACTAATGCAGAAGGCACTTCTCTGTATCTCATGTTAGAGTCGGCTCTGAAACTATAGGTGTCGACTCTGGACCGTGCCAAAATCCTAAAACAGTTCTGATACGCCCTGGGGTCGACTCCAGACTATTGAGGTGTCGACTCTAAGTTCTGAACTTAAATAATTTCTATTAAAATTCGATTCAAAACTTATTTCCTTATTCCTTTTGACTGATTAACCATTCTTAATACCTGAAACACTTCTCAAATTTGTCAGAAACATAATGAATATACTCATGTCTTTTGTTAATCATTAAAATCAATAATTGGGTCAACACCCACGTATCACAAAAGTTGATCCCGCAGTTCTACCCAAACACTTCCATCAAAATTGATTTTGACAAACCTTAGAGGTGGGGCTCCCAAGAAATAAAGACCGTACGTCGGTGCGCTGCCAGGGCAGCATGAGAGCTCCAGAGGCCAGGGCTGCTAGAATCAAGATCTGTGTGATAAAGAGTGTACTCCGCCACTAAGGAGAAGGCTGTCCTGACGATCCTGAAGGAAGGAGCCATCTCATCAGTGAACACCAGCTGGTTCCAAGATAACCAAATATAGTAAGTAATATAAGCCCTCGTAGTAACCTTCTGGTGGATTCCCCGTTCCAAGTCCCACCTGATCAACCCCAAAAAAGAGATTCAGGGAGAAGAAGTACCAACGTCCTAGGGCCGGTCACCATAAATCTACCATATATGTCTGTCTCTAGAACAAGTGAAAGTAACATGGTCAACCAACTCCTCCTCAAGACCACATAGCGGGCAAGTGGGTTGGATACTCAACCCACGCCTTAAGAGAAGGAAGCAGGTGGAAAGATAGTTCCAAGCCAGCTTCCAGAAAAAAAAAGCCAAACCCTAGGATGAATAGGGAGATGCCAAATCCATGCCACATCTAAAAACTGCTGGGACTATAGCCTATAAATCCTTAGGAGGTCTCTAATAGGAACCCGAGATAGATATGATCTCTTCCAAACCCTGACATCAGAGGTATGACCCGGAGTGAGAGGAGTAGATAGAATGCGGTGATAGAGGTCATCCCCAAAGAGAGTGGATAGCAGAGGGGTATGCCACGCCGAATGGTCCTGGGTGATTGAGTCAGAGACTCTCATATCACTAAGGATGACAGTGCTGACAAAGGTAGGCCATCAAGACAGGGGAGATATGCAATCCACGTATCTCGAACCACATCCACCGAGACTCTATCACCAATCATCCATGAGATACTGTTCAGAATATCAGAAGCATGCCAGCATACCTCCTTCCAGAAGAAGGAATACCCTCGAGTAGGCAGAGAGTCATCAGAAGAAGTCCAGTCTTCGTACTTGGTATGCATGAAGAAGCTCACATATAGTGCGGTTCAAGCAGAAACTGCGTGGCATGCCTAGCCATCAAGGCCTCCCTCCGAACAGTAAGGGACTGGATCCCCAACCCCCCTAGAGATCGGAAGACATACATGTCCCAAGCCACAAGATGAATACCATGTCTATCCTGCATAGAGGCCCAAAGAAAGTCCCTAAAATATCTCTCGATCCTTCTCAAACAAGTCAATGAAATAGCCGCATTAGATAATAGATAGAGAGGAAGAGACGAAAGCACAGATCATAATAGGGTAATCCTCGCCATCATAGAAAGATCAGTAACTTGTCATCCATCCAGACGATCATGAACACGCCTCTCGAGGTCACTGAAGTTAAAGTACCGAGACCATCTTTCCATAATAGGAATCCTCAGATAGGAAAGCCGGTTTGCCATAACCGAGATACCCATGATTTGCGTAATAGCCCTCCTTAAAGTAAATGATGTGAGGGGACTACAGCATATCAAGGACATCCATCTCTTTAGAAGATGATAATAGTTAGTTGACAGGCACTGAACTATTGGATAGGATAAGCACAAGAAATGTTGGACTAACTCTGACAATTCCCTAAGGTAGTGTTTGATAGAAAAAATATTATCAATGGATAAGAGTACGAGATAGAGTTTATCCCCTGGCTATCCATAGGGATATCCCTTGGCTATCCCATTGATCATATCAAATGCAAAAAGATAAATCCATAGGATAACTTTTTTTACTCTTATTTGGAGGGATAATCAGCTATTCCTGCATTTTTTAGAGAATAAATTGAGGGGATAACTCATGATTAACCATGGATCCCTCTTATTCCCTATTTCAAACACTACCTAAAGTTTCTATCATCCATGGTCATTCATGATGGATGGACCAGCTAAAAGGGAAACAAGTGCATGGAACAATAGGTACCAAACCAATGCATGGAGAAAAAATTGGTGCCAAATATCATCCTTATTCTAATTTATATTCCTTTATTACTAAGAAAAAATTCTTGGGCACTGCATACAAGCATGTGACAGCATGTGCAATATAAAAAAGAACAAAAAACTTTTGAATATGCATGATCAATCATTACGTACGATGCATGCATTCTACACCGTGCATCATGCACATGCACAAAGACATTTCCTATTTCTAAACGAATGGGCTTCTAAAAAGTATATCATGTTAAATGAGTAAAAGTCTATCGTGATATTCTTCATAGACCTTCTCAAAGATATTGGGGTACTCTAAAAATCGCTGCAGTGTCAATGACAGTGATAACTCAGCACACATACATGCTTTCTAGGTATACATGCAAATGAAAACGGAATCCCTATTTTATATACTAAAAGTACTTGCCTAAAGTTTTGGAAGGCTTACCCACCGCAGACCAGGGATATTCTAGTCTTGACCTTTTCTTCCTCCCATTTTTCTTTTATATTTTATCTGTTATCAGGGAGAAAATGGTTTCATGTCTAGCTGGTGGGCTGGTGCAAGCAAGGAAATTGGTAATTACCCGACTCTTGTATTTAAAAGATATAAGTTGATGTTGCAAATCTAGATTCAAAAGCCTTGCTGCCCAGTGTGTAGCCTTGAGGAGGAAACTGTGGATCATGCTATCTTTTCATGCCCCAGAGCGAGACAGATTTGGCAAAGGTTAGGTGCGTGGTCTTCGCTGCAGGATTTGGACTCCCACCGTTTATCCTTCTTGAGACTTCTCAGTCAAGTCAAGGGGGGTGGGAACCATCAGGTGGGCCCGACGTTGGCTTATGTTGCTCTCCAGATCTGGTTATCCCGTAACCATTTCGTGTTCTCGGACGTGCTCACTCCTTCTTATCGGATTATCAGGACTGCTGTCTCCTTACATGCTGAGTACACTCTTCATCAGAGGACTATTGGTGGTGATAGCCCTGGCCTCTGGGACTCCCATGCTGCTTCTGCAGCGCACCGGCACACGGTCTTTATCTCTTGGGAGCCCCCTCCTCCAGGGTTTGTCAAAATTAATTTGATGGGAGTGTTCGTGGCAGATGTGCGGGTTCAGCTTTTGTGATTTGGGGGCCGGAGGGGTCGTTGCTAGTGGCCAGCGGCTTTGGAACTCTGGATTCCTCTGTTCCCCTTGCTGAGCTATATGCGGCTTGGGCCGGTATTTCTCACGCCCTTCGGAGCCTGGGTACTACGAATCTTATTATAGAGGGAGACTCAGCTACAGTTATTAGCTGGATTCGTCAGGAGCCCAACGTCCACCTGCCGACCATTCCTGTGATCAGCGACATCCATTATCTCCTTCAGGGAGCTACCAGCGTCCAGATTCGTAATATATACAGGGAGGCCAACTCGGCGGCTGATTGGATTGCCGCCAGGGTGGCCTATCATTCAGGGTTCTGGAGTTGGATGCTCGGCAACCCTGTCCTCTCATACTGTCTCATATTTTGTATTCGGATATCTCGGGTTTGACTCACCCTAGATTGGTGTGATCACCCGCTTGTACCAAAAAAAAAAATCATGGCTTGGAAAATTCACCCATCAATAGATTTAATTTTCCCATTAACTTAATATAGTGGTAACCCCACCACATGCTGCTAAGGTGCGATATGCTAAGTTCGCATTTGGCTCTTTTGATTTGGAAGAATGACAATGGTATCACAGCTAAACATTTCACAGAAATAATAATGGAAGAATCCCAAGATTAATTTGAACGCAGAACCTCCTCCTAATCAAAGAGGCTGCAACAACTATCTATGATGTATCTTTGTTAGCAATTAGAATTCTGTCCCATCTTCTTTCAAGTGTAAAATGTTTATGTCCTTTGAAAACAATCACATATGGTGAGCTAGATACCCAACAGCCAATCAAACTGTGATGAAATTAACTTTAGCAACGTATGATCACAAGTAACGCAGTGTAAGCTTCATATGAATCAAGTAAAAAGGAAGATTCAATGTGCAATCAATCTAGGCTCCACACAAGTGTGCATGCGTGCGTGTCTATGTATATATATATAAACAAACATGAGAGCTTATGTTTCAAAATTTCTTAAAATTTATATCGTATCTATGACGGCAATCAGTCAGAGTCTTAGTTTGAAATGTCCATTGATCGCTGTTGTTGGTGATCAAAAATAAAACCTACTCACTACTATAGCTAATGGTGAATCGAGATCATATTCTTGGAGATCAAGGGCAATTATTTCACGAAAGAGAAAAAAATTTATCTATAGAGAATTATATTAAGAATAGCGATTATTAAAAGATAACAACTAATTAATTAATGAAATTCAAATATCAGGAGAAGGAACCCAGAAATCCGAATCTACTATGCAAACATATTTTATTTCTTTTTAATGTTGTAATAGTAATAATTTTTATAAATTTAAAATTAGAATAATTTATCTCTTGTTAGGCACAGACCATATCAGAAGATCACGGCACGTTCGCTTAGAGTATAAACATCTAATAATTGTAAGGTTAAGGGTCTAATTATCATACTACGATCTGTCTCTCGTACCGTATCCTGAGATCATGGTACGTCGATAGAGGGTACAGGCCGTGTATGCCATATCAAAACATTGATCAGAAAAATAACTCAAAAGATATAATAAAGAAGAGTATAATTTTTATTGCATAGAAATTAAGAACAAAAAGAAAGATAAAATCTGATTACCGATTTATCATCATCCCAAGTTGAAGGAATCTAGCCACGCATTGCTGCTGCCAGCATTCCCTCCATAATTTTTCTCTTCTAAATACAATAATCTAAATAAAAGAAGAATAAAAAGAGCTTTGTAGAAAACTCCTCCCAAATACTGCATGAGGTCCTTCTTTTATAGAGCTCGTTTAGGGTTTTCTTCTAGTCAAAGTTAGAGTCAATCGGGCGCTCAAGATCGTTCAGATATGAGAAAATTTCTCAGCCATCCGTTCAACATCACCTACCTTAGTTTGCATGTAAAATTATCTCTTTCTTCATTTTTTCGCAAACCGAGAGGTGTGCATCTTTGGACTCCAAAATTCGAGCTCTTTTCATCTATATACTCTTTTTTCGGCAAACATCCATAAAAAGTATTAATTTTTAATAAATTTAAAATAATTAATATTTATTTTAATAGTTAAATTGGGATAATAAATAGATGGGATAATAAATAGGCTTATCGTCCATTATTCGATATGTCAGATAAATTAGAGAGAAACGCCTTAAAATTTATTCTATGCAGATTTGTCCAAAATTATAGGCTAAAGTTCCAAGGAAATAGGCTAATTAAATAAAGAACACGTTCGATCCCTTCTCTCTGGTCAAAGAAGGGATCTTTCCTTTTACCATATTCCAAGCTTGATGGTCGACAAATATCAGAGATCCTCAGACTGAGGTTTCACGTTCGTAAGAATTATTTTTAAAATTGGCATAACTTCAGGAAATCGTAAGAATGAACAAAACAACAACTCTTGGAAGCTATTTCAGCTGCAACAAAAAACTAAAAATAAAAATAAAAAGGATGAAGTTGGGATGGTCCATCAAACCCGACATGGTCAAGAGTTCGAGAAATCTAAACATACATTGCTCAAAAAGTTGTGAATTTGGTCTCCAAAATTCCAAAGGCAGCTGGCAAGCCTTCTGAAGCAGTTTCCTTTGGCTGATTCAGATTAAGAGAAGTTCTGTCTGAATATAATTTCTCTTTGTTCAGCATGCCAGATGAAGTTTTACATCAAAAAAAAAAAAAAAAAAAAAGAAGGGGTCCATTGGGAGGCAATCAAGAATCAGCACTCCTGTAGTAGTTGAGCGCTTTGGATTCAAAAACTAGTAGAAATTAGTCAAGTCCCATGCATGGGCAAAATAATTAAAATGATTAAATTTGTGAATAAAAACTGTGTGCGGATGCGCAGATGAAAGTGAAAATTTGTAAATCTAAAGGAAAGATGTAGACACATTAAAGAAAATGACGCTATTAATTCAAAGGATTCCTGTGTCAAGCTTGGCCAACCAGCTAGTCAGCAGAGAACCGAGTCATTGGTTTTATTGACTTGTCCTATGAGAGATACCGAATAATTGCTTGGTATATAAAAAAATAGAAAAAAATATAAATAACTGGCCTTGCAATCATAAGCATACAAAAAAGTCAACTTCAATGCTTCATTATAAAAAAGAAAAAAAAAGAAAATACAAGTATGATGTATAGTTTTAACAATGCAAGTGAAAATATATCTTCTGCCAATTTTTCCCTACACTTTTCTTCAGCTTACACTTTCTTCCCCCAACACCTCTCTAGCAACCAAAAATCATGGAAGCAACAGCCATAAGCCTACCATTCGTCCTGTCAATGAATTTAAAGTACTTGCTCCTCCAAGTTCTGTTAAACAGTAGGGGGCCACATATGACCCAAAATCCTACCACAAATCCCAGAGGAGTTCCTATGTAAAAAAAAATCGTTGCAGTCCCACATCCATCTCCATCACCACAATTACCATCTAGATCATCCAGTGTTCGATTATCGAGGCATGCTCTATCGAGAGGAGGCCCACAGAGTTCAGGATTTCCAACGTAAATGGATGGATCAACAAGAGTTTGAAGCTGAAAGCCTGATGGGATTCTTCCTGACAAATTATTAAATGACAAATTTAAGTGGCTCAACCAAGTCAAGGCTGACATGCTTGCAGGAATCGAACCCATGAGATTGTTTTTTGATAAATCAAGGGACTCCAGGAACTTCAGTCCACCAATTCCATCTGGAATCTTGCCTGTAAGATGATTAGCTGACATGTTTAAACCCTGCAATCCAAAGAGATTCATCAACTCTGGAGGGATTTCTCCTGACAATTCATTGTTTGAGAGGTCTATGCTTGCCACGTATTGAAGATTTTTGCTATATTCCAACTCCCTTCCTTTCATTACCACCAGCAAGCTCTCTATGTAGCCCAAGGGACCATAACTATCAAGACTGGACACTACTGAACTTTGATAACCATCCAACATGCTTTTGTTGGCCTTTGTGTCGATACCATTGCAGCAAAGTTGCCAAAACTTTGTGGTATGGTTCCTGACAGACCATTCTCTGCGAGGTCCAAAATCTGAAGAGCAGCAAGTTGAGCCAGCTCTGAAGGGATGTTGCCAACAAACTTGTTTGATCTTAGCCGAAGAATTTTCAAAAATGGCAGTTCCCCGATCCAAGTTGGTATGGCTCCTGATAATCTATTCCCGCCAAGATCAAGAGTTACCAAGGTTTTGCAGTATTTCAAAGATTCAGGAAGCTCTCCATAAATGCAATTGTTACCCAAGTGCAAGGTTTCGAGGAGACTGAGTGAGCTCATGCTGCTAGGAATTGAACCAGAGAGATTATTGCTGTTGAGATCCAACGCTTTCAAAGTTTGAAGCTCTGCCCAACATTTAGGGAAATCTCCCGACAGGAGATTTTTAGAGAGATCAATAGCTTCCAGACTCGCTCCACATATGGATTCAGGAATTGTACCATTAATGAAGTTGTTAGATAGAAACAATTAGAAAGAAGTAATGGCCTAACAACAAAGATTGGAAGTAGATCACCTGAAAATGAATTGTTGGAGAGATCCAGATATTCTATGCTAGAAGGCAATGGAGGCAATGGACCATAGAACTTGTTTGAGCTCAAAATAAGAACAGAAATACTGGCGAACCTCAATGATGCAGGAACCTTGCCAATGAGCTGATTATAGAGAGATCTAGAAGTACAATTTGACTAGACAAGTTCCATAACCAGTCAGGCAAATTATCTGCTATTCCTCCATGGGACAAGTCCATCACCCAATAGTCCTTGTGTGTTTGGAGCCATGCAGGAAACGCGGGGCCTAATCGGCAAGAGCGGAAACCAATCACCCTCAACTGAAATGGGGGAACCCAGTCTGAGCTTATATTAAAGACGAGAGAGTTCGACGCCAAGCTCAAATATTCCAACCTCGAGAGATTCATCAGGTGATCTTCTGTTAGAAGTCCCCCAAATAAATTGAAAGAAACATCAAACACTTTCAGATTCAGAAGCTGTCCAAGACTTACTGGAAGTGTGCCATTCGACTGGTTGTGGTCAAGAAATAGAGTCTGCAGAGCTGATAATCTTCCTATAGATGCAGGAATTGGGCCATACAGTAAGTTACCACTGAGGTCAGAAAGGTCAATCTTTTTAACAGCCCCAGCCAACCTGCCAATTTTCCTCTCAATTCATTGCTTCTCAAATTCAGCACTTCCAGACTCTCCCTGACACAGCCAGAAAAAACTTCTGCAACCATCATCATCTCTCCATCAAATATATTAGATGACAGATCCAAAATCCCCAAGTTACAGAGCTTTTTAATGCTGGATGGAATTGCCCCCACGAAATCATTGACTTCAAGCCGAAGAACCTCAAGAGAGGCCATGCTATTGAAGGCATCAGGTATGGAACCATGGAAATTATTGAATTGAAGATTGAGTTCTACTAGACTGCTGATATTGAACAACCACTCTGGGAGCTTAGAGTCAAACTCATTGTTCGAAAGATCAAGGTTGGCAAGAGAAGAGAGATTAAGATATGAGATTGCATCAGGAATGATTGAAAGACTACAAAAGGGCAAGTGAAGAACCAAGAGAGAAGGCAATTCATTGACCGCATGAAACCAGTCAGATGCCTTTGCAAGGGTCACCCCACCCATGTCAAGATACCGCAAGGAAGAAAGATAAGAGAGCCATTGAGTATCATCAGCATTCAAATCATACAAAGAATGCAATGAATTGAGATCAAGGTACTCCAAGTTTGAAAGATTACCAAGCTGACGAGGAATTTTCCCACTAAAGCCCGCGTTGGATAGGTTAAGATATCTTAGTTGCTTCATCGAACCAATAGACTGTGGGATGCTACGTCCAACAAAATTGTTTGAGCTCAGGTCCAAGTGCTTTAGGTGCTTGAGGTCAAGTAAAGAAGAACCAATCTCACCTCCCAAAGCCAGTCAGGGAAGGATCGTTGGATAGATGCTGGTATCTAAGGTCGATGGCGATGACATGCCCAGTTTCGTTGCCGCAGTCCACTCCTGTCCATTGACAGCAGTACGCACCCGTCCATGAGGAGAGAAGCCGATGAGGATCTTCGAGGCCGGCCTTGAACTTGAGGAGTGCTTGCCTTTCACTTTGTACGCATCTCATGTTGGTTTCTCCATTGCAGTGGCTGATTCCTTTGGTGAAGCAAAGATATCCAAAGAGCAATGCAACGAACGAGCTAAAATTAGCCATAATATTACAGCACTAATTAAATAACAAAGTTCAGCGGCACTCAAATGTCTAAAGAATTTAAGCTACAAGCCAACAAAACTAGCTTTCTTGGCTTTTTTCATTCTTTTTTGGGCAGAAAACGGTCTTATTTGTAGCATGGAGACTGAAACCAGGCATACATGCTACTCCAAGCAAAGCAAGAGAATTCACACTCATGCCCAAAACCAATGATTTTGTTGACATTTGATGAGGACTGGTCCAAATTGGATGGTCAGATACGACGAGCCATTCAATTAAGTTGCAGCCTCCGCATTGGACTTAGTCTTTGCCGATTCCCATGCTATTCTCCACGGAGTCAAAAGGAAGAATGAATAAAAATAAAAGCCTCAAAAAGGAAAAAAATCAGATTAAGTATTTCCATTATTGTGGTAACAATAGAAATAGATGATTTTGTTTAGCAAAAATATAAATAGATGAAATAGATTATCCAAGAGAAAAGAAAGGCCTTGTCCTCGAAGCAGAGAACAGCGTAACTATAACTAAAAGGGTCATTATTTTGCTAGTATAATGGTCACAATAACGGGATGTCAGTCAACTAACTCGCCGCACTAAACAATCTCTACACAGCTAAATCTATGTTTAATAACTGTGACTTGTAACTTGTAACGGTCATTTCTTCTAACCGTGTTCCCAAGCGTTTGCCCATTTTCAACGAAGAGTAGTCATATGAGCTTGGCGTAATGAACCAATTCAAGCATCTAGTCCATAATGTCATTCTCAAGCCCTCTTGCGTTTTGGACGAGATACGTGTATTCCCAGAGTTGCTTTGGTGATATCAGAAATACGTGTATTCCCAGGAGTCACTTTAGTGATCCAAAGACATTAAAATTATCATCCTTCATGTCTATATAATGAGATATATGACGTGGTTGTATGGTGTGAAGAAAAGTCTATGAAATAAGAAAATATCTTTTGCTCCTATCCCATCAACTTTTCATCTTGTTCCAACATGGACAATGTAGACCATAAGGTTGCCTTGGCAGTCCGTTGGCTGGGCTAAGCTATAGCGGTGTTTAAGCTTGCATTTGGTTTGATGGCAGATGAATAGAGAGGCTAAGGCGAGGCTTGTGCACTAGTAGTGACAACCAATGTTTTGAAAACTGGACCAGACCGGCCGGTTCAACTGATCTAACTGGGAACCGGTCATCAATCCGGTCCAGTTTTATTATTAAAGTTGACTTTTATATGACCCGGTAAAAATCAAAAAACCAATTGAACTAGCCGGATTTCAACCGATCCAACCCGATTTTTAGATTTTTTAATTTTTATTTAAATTATATTTTTATTTTATTATTTTATATTATTAAATTAAATTTTATAATATTATCCGGTCCGACCAAACCGGTTCATCCGATCAAACCGATTGACCCGCGATCCAAATGTTAAGCCGGTTCATTATCCGGTCCGATTTTCAAAATATTACTGACAACAACAGCAGGCCAAATCGACTATAGGCAAGGCATAAACTAACAGCCTTGGCTAGGAGTTGGCTTAGTTGATAATATTGAAAAAAATTTATATATGGACTATTATTTATTGTTAGTGTTTTTAAATTTATAAAATTGATTGAATAAATTTGATCCAATAATATAAGTGAGATGAGCACATTCTTAATAAATGTGATTCATATAGTTTTGAACTTAAGTTCATCTCTATTGAATGTTGTGATTGATTATTTATATGAGTTTGAAGCTCACACTACAACAAAATATCATTGTAGCAACTCATGAAGCGTCGAGAATTTTTGTATGAAGCATCGAGTATTTTTTTGGATCACGATACTTTCGTATTTTTCGGATGCCAACGCTTTCTTTTTCGGTTGACAACGCTTTAGAAAGCATCTGCATTGTATTTCTTCGGATGCTGATGTCGGCATCATATTTTTTGGATGCCAACGCTTCTAAAGCATCGGCATCATATTTTATGTCTATTTTAATCCGATGCCAACGCTTTTTAAAGCGTCGGCATCTTTTTTTTCCCATGTATCGCCAATGAAAGCGTCGGCATCATTTTTTTTCCATGTATCGCCCGGAAAGCATTGGCATCATTTTTTCCCCCATATATCGCCCCTCTTCCTCCTCCTCCTTCTTCCTCTTCTTATTCTCCTCGTGGGTAAACCACCGTTAGAGAGTGTAGAACGGAGCTTCCTCCATTATCGGACTCTCTTCATGTTTGCATGCAGGGGAATCCTCGGAACCTCAATGCAGCTCCCCCTGCCTCAAGTACCCAACGGCACTAGAACCCACCCCCAATGCTGTTCCTGCCCTTTGGCCTTCCCTGTGCTTCACCTTACAACTTGAAAAGAAATGAAGAGGAGAGAAACAGAGAAGATCCTTTCTCTGAGATCGATCGGATTTCAACGATAAGTTCCTAAAACTTAAGTTCATTTTGCTTCTCCTCAGATCCCTAATCATGTTGATCTTTGATTTGTATTGAATCTGAGTAGGATTCAATGTTTTTAATGGGATCTTGGTATCTTTGTTCTAGAGATAAGATAGAGCATAGGAAAGCAAGGGCTCGCCGGCATTTACCTGTGTTCTGTCAAGAAATCAGAAAGCAATCCTTACTCTTCTTATCTGGTTTTGTTCTAAAGGTCCTAGATACCATGATTCATCGCCAGCAGTCTCCAAAAATCAAGTTATGATTAGTAGTAGTTTATGCCCTATTTCTAAGGATTTTCGACCCACAACAGCCTTGTTTTGTGGCTGAATCGGGACCTAGGATGAATCGGGTCTTACTAGGATCTAAATCCCATGATGGTCGGTGGTAAGGAAGAGATTTAGACCAAAGAATAACTCGAATTTGGAGAGTTTGGATCATCCAAAGGGTCCTTCTTGCTCTATTTTTGTGAGGATCTGCATTTCTCTTCTTAGCCATGCACAATGGCTAGAAGAGATCAGCCCTCCACCCGAGGCTGGATCTGGCTATGGCATGTTAGCTAAATGATTAGGGAATCAAAATTTAGAATTAAACTGGTGCCAAGCCAAGACAGTTTGGCTTATAATGAGGTGGAAGCAGCATGACATCGAGTTTAAAATCATGGTTGTTGACTGAGTTGAAGGATTATGTATTTGGCTTTTGTTGCAACTGTAAGTTTAAAATCTCACCGCCATGGTTGCCGACGACAAGGAGGCGCGAGAGAGAGGAGTCAGCTTGGGAGAAGAAGACATAGTCTTCTTCCCTTGCTTCGGCTGGGTTCGGCATGGGAGGACAAGGTCGGCGACATCAGAGATCAGAGGACGAGCAGAAGAAAGAGGGGAAAAAGAAGAGGAGGAGGAGGAGGGAGGCGGCCGGCGATAAGCATCACGGCTAAAAATTTTGAAAAAAAAATTTTTAGCTCGACGAGAGAGAGAGAGAGAGGAAAAGAAAGCCGCGTAAATTTTTTTTAAAAAAATTTAACTTTTCGACAGCGTCGAAAAAATATCTCTCACTTCCCCATTTTTTGATGCTTTTTCGATGCTTCAAAAAGCATCGGGGCATATCCTTCTGGCACTTATTAGCATTGAAAAAAGCTTTTTTTAGTGTCGTCTCCTTTTAAATTTGTTGTAGTGTCAATAGTAACCTATGATAAGAAGATCTATTAGGGTTTAATTATAAATAAATCAAGCCTTTTCTTCTCGCCTTATACTGCAACCAGTTTTTTCATCAAGAATACCGCCTAAGAAAGGAATAAGAAGAGAAAGATCTAAGGTTGCATTTGGTGCATCGCCAGGCAATCCTGAATCGTAATATAAATTTTCTACAAGATAAATTACCGTGTGATATATTGTCAATAATGTTGATTACTGATGCACCAAATGCAACCTTAGATCTTTGGTGGGCCTTGCTGAGTTTGGGATTGCTGAGTTTGGTGGGCATTGTTGAGTTTCGTATTGATTACCATTAAAATATATACCAAACATTGTTATTTGTAGGCCCAATTTAAATTACCGATAATTTAGATTAATTATCGGCTATCAAATGCAACTTAAGCCTTTTGGAATCTCACACAATGGCACAAATAGACATAAGATATTATATATTTAATATATTATTATTTGGTATTCTAATTATATATTATATATATTTAAATTTAATATTAATATGAAATATTATATTATATATTATATTAAATATTTTTTAGTGAAAATTAATATATAATCAAATTAAGCATTATTCAATTTATATAAAAGTTGAGAGTATAATTTAGAATTAATAGATTTTGATAATTTCAAATACCTATCGAAAATCATATTATTATGAATCTTAAATTATCAAAATTAAATATTACTATTCAGAGTAGTATATTAAATTGCCAAATATGTCATTGCATAGTGAATTACTATAAACCAAACACTCCTAAAGAATCAATAAGAAATATGGTTGCATTTACCTCAATAATTTTTTATGAATGCTTATTTGTTCACCGTGCTGGTCACCATATTTATATTCTATACCAATCCAAACAACCTTTTTTTTTATTTCAGGAAATCGTAAGTAAATAAAACAACTCTTGGAAGCTAGTTCACCTGCAACAAAAAATTAAAACTAAAAATAAACAAGGTTGAAGTTGGGATGATCCATCAAAAAAGTGAAAATTTGTAAATCTAAAGGAAAGATGTAGACACATTAAAGAAAAATGACGCTATTAATTCAAGATGGAACTTTAGCATGCTATTCCTGTGTCTAGCTTGGCCAACCAGCTAGTCAGCGGAACCGAGTCATTGGTTTTATTGACTTGTCCTATGAGAGATACTAAATAATTGCTTGGTATATAAAAATTAGAAAAAATATAAATAACTGGCCTTGCAATCATAAGCATACAAAAAGTCAACTTCAATGCTTCATTATAAAAAAAAAAAGAAAATACAAGTATGTTGTATAGTTTTAACAATGCAAGTGAAAATATATCTTCTGCCAATTTTTCCCTACACTTTTCTTCAGCTTACACTTTCATCCCCCAACACCTCTCTAGTAAACCAGAAATCATGGAAGCAACAGCCATAAGCCTACCATTCGTCCTGTCAATGAATTTAAAGTACTTGCTCCTCCAAGTTCTGTTAAACAGAAGGGGGCCACATATGACCCAAAATCCTACCACAAATCCCAGAGGAGTTCCTATGTAAAAAAAATCGTTGCAGTCCCACATCCATCTCCATCACCACAATTACCATCTAGATCATCCAGTGTTCGATTATCGAGGCATGCTCTATCGAGAGGAGGCCCACAGAGTTTAGGATTTCCACTGTAAATGGATGGATCAACAAGAGTTTGAAGCTGATAGCCTGATGGGATTCTTCCTGACAAATTATTAAATGACAAATTTAAGTGGCTCAACCAAGTCAAGGCTGACATGCTTGCAGGAATCGAACCCATGAGATTGTTTTTTGATAAATCAAGGGACTCCAGGAACTTCAGTCCACCAATTCCATCTGGAATCTTGCCTGTAAGATGATTAGCTGACATGTTAAACCCTGCAATCCAAAGAGATTCATCAACTCTGGAGGGATTTCTCCTGACAATTCATTGTTTGAGAGGTCTATGCTTGCCACGTATTGAAGAAGAGCAAGCTCTCATCAAGGGACCTAATGTCCAACAGATTGCAGAAGTTGTTAGATAGAAACAAATTAGAAAGAAGCAATGGCCTAACAACAAAGATTGGAAGTAGATCACCTGAAAATGAATTGTTGGAGAGATCCAGATATTCTATGCTAGAAGGCAATGGAGGCAATGGACCATAGAACTTGTTTGAGCTCAAAATAAGAACAGAAATACTGGCGAACCTCAATGATGCAGGAACCTTGCCAATGAGCTGATTATAAGAGAGATCTAGAATTCCAATTTGACTAGACAAGTTCCATAACCAGTCAGGCAAATTATCTGCTATTCCTCCATGGGACAAGTCCATCACCCAATAGTCCTCAACTGAAATGGGGGAACCCAGTCTGAGCTTATATTAAAGACGAGAGAGTTCGACGCCAAGCTCAAATATTCCAACCTCGAGAGATTCATGAGGTGATCTTCTGTTAGAAGTCCCCCAAATAAATTGAAAGAAACATCAAACACCTTCAGATTCAGAAGCTGTCCAAGACTTACTGGAAGTGTGCCATTCAACTGGTTGTGGTCAAGAAATAGAGTCTGCAGAGCTGATAATCTTCCTATAGATGCAGGAATTGGGCCATACAGTAAGTTACCACTGAGGTCCAGAAAGGTCAATCTTTTTAACAGCCCCAGCCAACCTGCCAATTTTCCTCTCAATTCATTGCTTCTCAAATTCAGCACTTCCAGACTCTCCCTGACACAGCCAGAAAAAACTTCTGCAGCCATCATCATCTCTCCATCAAATATATTAGATGACAGATCCAAAATCCCCAAGTTACAAAGCTTTTTAATGCTGGATGGAATTGCCCCCACGAAATCATTGACTCCAAGCCGAAGAACCTCAAGAGAGGCCATGCTATTGAAGGCATCAGGTATCGAACCATGGAAATGATTGAATTGAAGATTGAGTTCTACTAGACTGCTGATATTGAACAACCACTCTGGGAGCTTAGAGTCAAACTCATTGTTCGAAAGATCAAGGGTGGCAAGAGAAGAGAGATTAAGATATGAGATTGCGGCAGGAATGATTGAAAGACTACAAAAGGGCAAGTGAAGAACCAAGAGAGAAGGCAATGCATTGACCGCATGAAACCAGTCAGATGCCTTTGCAAGGGTCACCCCACCCATGTCAAGATACAGCAAGGAAGAAAGATAAGAGAGCCATTGAATATCATCAGAATTCAAATCATACAAAGATACAATGAATTGAGATCAAGGTACTCCAAGTTCGAAAGATTACCAAGCTGATGAGGAATTCTCCCACTAAAGCCCGCATTGGATAGGTTAAGATATCTAAGTTGCTTCATCGAACCAATAAACTGTGGGATGCTTTGTCCAACAAAATTGTTTGAGCTCAGGTCCAAGTACTTTAGGTGCTTGAGGTCAAGTAAAGAAGAACCAATCTCACCTCCCAATAGCCACTCAGGAAGGATCGTTGGATAGATGCTGGTATCTAAGGTCGATGGCGATGACATGCCCAGTTTCGTTGTCGCAGTCCACACCCGTCCATTCACAGCAGTATGCACCCGTCCATGAGGAGAGAAGCCGATAAGGATCTTCGAGGCCGGCCTTGAACTTGAGGAGTGCTTGCTTTTCACTTTGTACGCATCTCATGTTGGTTTCTCCATTGCAGTGGCTGATTCCTTTGGTGAAGCAAAGATATCCAAAGAGCAATGCAACAAACGAGCTAAAATTTGCCATAATATTGCAGCACTAATGAAATAACAAAGTTCAGCAGCACTCAAATGTCTAAAGAATTTAAGCTACAAGCCAACAACCTTGCTTTCTTGGCTTTTTTGATTCTTTTTGTGCAGAAAACTGTCTTATTTGCAGCATGGAGACTGAAACCAGAAAAACGTGCTACTCCAGGCAAAGCAAGAGAATTCAAACTCATGCCCAAAACCAATGATTTTGTTGACATTTGATGAGGACTGGTCCAAATTGGATGGTCAGATACGACGAGCCATTCAATTAAGTGGCAGCCTCCGCATTGGACTTAGTCTTTGCCGATTCCCATGCTATTCTCCACGGAGTCAAAAGGAAGAATGAAAAAATAAAAGCCTCAAAAAGGGAAAAAAAATCAGATTAAGTATTTCCATTATTGTGGTAACAATAGAAATAGATGATTTTGTTTAGCAAAAATATAAATAGATGAAATAGATTATCCAAGAGAAAAGAAAGGCCTTGTCCTCGAAGCAGAGAATAGCGTAACTATAACTAAAAGGGTCCTTGTATTGCTAGTATAGTGGTCACAATAAAAGGATGTCAGTTAAATAGCTCGCCGCACTAAACAATCTCTACACAGCTAAGTCTATGTTTAATAACTGTGGCGGTCCACGGAAAGGAAGCCTTTTTTTTTTTTGTACAGACGGCGATCACACTAGCCTCGTGCGATTCAGTCCAGAAAAGTCAAAGTACAATATCTGCTTAAGAGCAGAGGGATAGGGGTCGCCCTGCTTCATGTCCAGAATCCTCCGTGATGGGACATTTCTTCTAACCGTGTTCCCAAGTGTTTGCCCATTTTCGACGAAGAGTGGTCATATGACCTTGGCGTAATGAACAAATTCGTGAAGCATCTGGTCCATAATGTCATTCTCAAGCAATCTTGCGTTTTGGACGAGATACGTGTATTCCCAGGAGTCACTTTGGTGATATCAGAAATACGTGTATTCCCAGGAGTCACTTTGGTGTTCCAAATACATTAAAATTATCATCCTTCATGTCTATATAAGGAGATATATGACATGGTTGTATGGTGTGAAGAAAAGTCCATGAAATCAAAAAAATATCTTTTGCTCCTATCCCACCAACTTTTAATCTTGTTCCAACAAATTTGGTATTAGTTCTAGAAGAAGCACTTATCAAGATGGCATCTTCATCAACTACCATGTTCTCCTACACTTCTAACCAAGTTCCTATCTTCAATGGTGAGCATTATGACTATTGGAGTAGTCAAATGCAAACCATATTCATCTCCCAAGACCTTTGGGACATAGTCGAAGGTTCATATGTAAAGCCACCTCAACCACAAGATGCTCCAACAAAATGGACAACAGAAAAACAAAAGGAGTACAAGGAGAATGTGAAGAAAGATACAAGTGCTCTTCGATACATTCAGCAAGGAATAAGCCAAACCATTTACCCCAGAATTTTTGGAGCAAAGAAAGCAAAGCAAGCTTGGGAAATATTCAAAGAAGGTTTCCAAGGTAATGAGAAAATCATCTCACTAAAGTTACAATCACTTTGGAGAGATTTTGACAACATGCAAATGAAAGAAGGACAAGGTATGCAAAGCTTTCTTACCAAAGTTACTGAAGTTGTTAATCAAATTAGAAGCCTTGGAGATACCATTGAAGATAGAAAAGTTGTTCAAAAGGTTCTCAGAAGTCTTCCTATAAAATATGATCATGTTGTTACTGCAATAGAAGAATCAAAAGATCTCTTTGCCTATATTTTAATGAACTAATGAGTTCTCTTCAAGTTCATGAGGAAAGAATGAATAGGTCTTCTACTCAACCTCTTGAGCAAGCCTTCCAAACCAAGCTCAACACCTTAGAAAAAAAGAACTTTAAACAGAAGTACAAGGAGGACCATTCCAAAAGAAGGAAAAAGGCAACAATCAAGGAGGAGCAAACCAACAACAATCGGTGGTTTGAATCCTCGATGCTGAGTTTGCAAGAATAACCATGACTCAAAAGATTGTCGATACAGATACAGTAAGTGCAAGTTCCCAATCATTCACAAAGGGACTGTTGGTACCAAAAGAAAAATGGAAATGATGAAGCCAATTACACTAAAAATAAAGCAGAAACTCAACAACTCTTCTCTTGCATGAATGCCCAAGAAGATTATCAAAATGTATGGTACTTGGATAGTGGGTGTAGCAACCACATGATGGGGAATCAAAAGATCTTCGTCCATCTTGACAAAAATTATTCTTCTCAAGTCATGCTCAGAGATGACAAACTCCAAACTGTTGAAGGCAAAGGAACTATTGAAGTTCTCACCGAAGGAGGTACCAAAAGGCTTATTAATGATGTTCTTTATATGCCAAATTTATCTCATAACCTCCTAAGCATTGGGCAACTTACTCAAAAAGGATATACTGTCAACTTTAATAACAGTAGCTACAAAATTTTTGATAAAAGGAATAACTATGTAATTGCTACTATTCTCATCAGCACAAACCAGGTTTTTCCTCTAACTATGTTATCTGAAGATGTTGTATTCAAAAGTGAAGTTATCAATATGTCAACTTTATGGCATCTTCGATATGGACACTTGAATATGAAGGGGCTGCATCTACTCAAGAAAAAAAATATGGTGATTGGTCTTTCTTCCATCGAAGAAAGAAGCCAAGTATGTGAAGGCTGCATATATGAAAAAATGCATAAGCTACCATTTCTAAAGTCTTCATAGAGAACCAAAGCACCTTTTTAACTTGTTCATGCTGATATATGTGGACCCACAAGAACTCCATCACACAACAACCGAAGGTACTTCATTCTATTTGTTGATGATTATACAAGAATGATGTGGGTTTACTTCTTGCATGCTAAGTTCGAAGCTTTCTCCATTTTTCTATAATTCAAAGTATTAGTTGAGAAACAAAGTGAACTCCAAATCAAGACTCTTCGAACTGATCGAGGCAGAGAGTTCATCTACAAACCATTTATGGAATACTGCTAGCAAAATAGTATCCAAAGATAACTCACAGTTCGTATGAGTCCTCAACAAAACGGAGTTGCTAAAAGAAGAAATCGCACCATTGTGGAAATGGCCCAAAGCATGTTGAAAGGAAAAGGCTTACCAAATAATTTTTGGGCTGAAGGTGTGCATACTGCTGTTTACATTCTTAATATATCTTCTACAAAAGCAGTGCTTAACAAAACTCCATTTGAAGCATGGCACAAAAGAAAACCAAAAGTACATCATCTTAAAGTATTTGGTTGTATTGCTTATTCTCACATTTCATCATAGTACCAAGAGAAATTTGATGAAAAAGGAGAAAAACTAATCTTTATTGGTTATAGTGATGAATCCAAAGGATACAGGTTGTTCAATCCAAAAATCAAGAAGCTTGTCATCTCAAGAGATGTAATTTTTGATGAAGAAACTAACTTGAATTGGACACAAAGCTCATCTCAAATGCCAAACTCATATGAGTTGGTGGAGCCACAAGCTAAACAAGAAGAGCATCAACAAATTCCTTCTACATCACCAATTCAATTCATTCTACTCCTTCATCATCAATACAAACTTCATCATCTACATCACAAGCCTCCTCTTCTTCACCAAGTTCAATTCATTCTCCCTCCTTCTTAGAAACCATGGATACAGATTCTCCACCAAAGAAAGTTTGATCCAAGCAAGATATGTATAACACTTGTCAATTTGCTTTCTTTGGTTATGAACCTTAAGATTTTGAGGAAGCTATGGTGAAGGAAGAATGGAAAAAGGCAATGGATGACGAAATAGCAACAATTCAAAAGAACAAAACTTAGGAGCTTGTCAACTTGCCAGAAGGGAAGGATGCAATTGGGCTAAAATGGATCTACAAAATCAAGTATAAAGAAGACGGATCTATTCAAAAGCATAAAGATCGACTTGTCGCCAAGGGATACTCGCAGCAGTCTAGCATCGCCTTCATTGAAACATTTGCATCAGTTGCAAGAATGGAGACAATCCATATTATCCTTGATCTTGCTGCCCAACTTGAGCTTCAAGTCTTCCAACTTGACGTCAAATCTGCCTTCCTCAATGGCAAACTTAAGGAGGAGGTATACGTCAAACAATCTTAAGGGTATGAAGTGGCAGGTATGGAACACAAAGTCTATAAACTTCACAAAGCTCTATATGGCTTGAAGCAAGCTCCACGAGCTTGGAACAACAGGATTGAGAAATACTTCTATTCAAATGGATTCCAAAGAAGCCCAAGTGAACTATCTCTTTATATAAAGATATTTGATGCCACTAACTTTCTTATTGTTTGTATCTATGTTGATGATCTTATCTACATGGGAACTAACGTGCAAATTGTTGAAGAATTCAAGCAAAGCATGATGAAGAAATTCAAGATGTCAGATCTTGAATTAATGAAGTATTTTCTTAGCATCCAAGTAAAGCAAGCCAAAGGAGAAATTTTTATCTCACAAGAGAAGTACATTAAAGACATGCTGCAAAAATTTCTAATGGACAAAAGTAAACCAGTTTCAACTCCAATGGCATTGAATGAAAAGCTAAAACAAGATGATGGTGTTGAAAAAGCTGATGCAAAGCTCTACAGAAGACTAGTTTGTTCATTAATATATTTAACCAACACACGGCTTGACATTATTCATGCTGTGAATGTTGTTTCAAGATTTATGCAAGAACCAAGCAAACTACATTATGCTATTGTAAAACGCATCTTGAGATATCTCCAAGGAAGTCAAAGGCAAGGCATAAATTATATTAAAGAAGAAAATAACGAGCTCACTGGTTATTCTGATAGTGACTGGGCTGGTTCAATTGATGATTGAAAAAGCACATCTTGTTATATTTTTTTGTCTTGGTTCAAAGATGATTTCATGGAGTTCAAAGAAACAAAAAATAATTATTTTATCTTTAGCAGAAGCAGAGTACATTGCAACCACTGATGCTGCATGCGAAACATTTGGTTAAGAAGAGTTTTATTGGACTTACAACAAATCCAAGTTCAACCGACTATCATTTATTGTGACGATATGTCAGCAATTGCATTGTCCAAGAATCTAGTCTTCCATGCAAGGTCAAGCATATTGAACTTCGACATCATTTCATTCGGGATTTAATAAATAAAGAAGAAATCATTTTAAAGTATGTTGGCACAAATGAGCAAGCTGCAGATTTTTTACCAAAGCTGTCACCATAGAAAAATTCAAAAAATTTAAGAATCAATTGCAAATTAAGGAGTGTTAGGAAGTAATTTGCAATTAATTACATGACTTTTAGGAATCCAAAGAGTCATTTTAGTAACTCAAAGAGTCACTTTAGGAATCCAAAGAGTCACTTTGGTAATATCAAAATGCATGTATTCCATGAGTCACTTTGGTAATCCAAAGACATTAAAATTGTCATCCTTCGTGTCTATATAAGGAGGCATATGGCAAGGTTGTATGGTGTGAAGAAAAGTCTATGAAATAAGAAAATATCTTTTGCTCCTATCCATCATCAACTTTTCATCTTGTTCCAACATGGACAACGTAGACCATAAGGTTGCCTTGGCAGTCCGTTGGCTGGGCTAAGCTATAGCGGTGTTTAAGCTTGCATTTGGTTTGATGGCAGATCTGAATAGAGAGGTTGAGGCGAGGCTTGTGCACTAGTATTGACAGCAGCAGCAGGCCAAAGGATCGACTATAGGCAATGCATAAACTAAAAGCCTTGGCTAGGAGTTGGCTTAGTTGATAATATTGAAATTTTTTATATATGGACTCTTATTTATTGTTAGTGTTTTTAAATTTATAAAATTGATTGAATAAATTTGATCCAATAATATAAGTGAGATGAGCACATTCTTAATAAATGTGATTCATATAGTTTTGAACTTAAGTTCATCTTTATTGAATGTTGTGATTGATTATTTATATGAGTTTGAAGCTCACACTACAACAAAATATCATTGTAGCAACTCATTTTTTTCGATGCTAGGGGTAAGCGTCGAGAAGCATCGAGTATTTTTTCGGATGCCGATACTTTCGTATTTTTTGGATGCCAACGCTTTCTTTTTTGGTTGCCAACGCTTTAGAAAGCATCAGCATTGTATTTCTTCGGATGCTGACATTGGCATCATATTTTTTGGATGTCGATGCTTCCTAAAGCATTGGCATTGTATTTTATGTCTATTTTAATCGGATGCGACGCTTTCTAAAGCGTCGGCATCATCATTTTTTTCCCATGTAAAAGCGTCGGCATCATTTTTTTTCCCATGTATCGCCTAGAAGGCATCGGCATCATTTTTTTTCCCTATGTATCGCCCCTTTTTCTTCTCTTTCCTCCTCCTCCTCCTCCTCCTTCTTCCTCTTCTTCTTCTCCTTGTGGGTAAACCACCGTTAGAGAGTGTAGATCGGAGCTTCCTCCATTGTCGGACTCTCTTCATGTTTGTGTGCAGGGGAATCCTTGGAACCTCAACGCAGCTCCCCCTGCCTCAGGTACCCAACGGCACTAGAACCCACCCCCAATGTTGTTCCTGCCCTTTGGCCTTCCCTCTGCTTCACCTCACAACTTGAAAAGAAATGAAGAAGAGAGAAACAAGAAGGTCCTTTCTCTAAGATCGATCGGATTTCAACGATAAGTTCCTAAAACTTAATTCATTTTGCTTCTTCTCAAATTTCTAATCATGTTGATCTTTGATTTGTGTTGAATCTGAGTAGGATTCAATGTTTTTAATGGGATCTTGGTATCTCTGTTCTAGAGATAAGATAGAGCACAGGAAAGCAAGGGCTCGCCGGCATTTACCTGCATTCTGGCAAGAAATCGGAAAGCAATCCTTACTCTTCTTATCTGGTTTTGTTCTAAAGGTCCCAGACACCATGATTCATCGTCAGCAGTTGCAAAAATCAAGTTATGCTTAGTAGTAGTTTATGCCCTATTTTTGAGGATTTTTGACCCACAACAGCCGTGTTTTGTGGCTGAATCGGGACCTAGGATGAATCGGGTCTTACTAGGATCTAAATCCCATGATGGTCGGTGGTAAGGAAGAGATTTAGACCAAAGAATAACTCGGATTTGGAGAGTTTGGATCTTCCAAAGGGCCCTTCTTGCTTATTTTTGTGAGGATCTGCATTGCTCTTCTTAGCCGTGCACAATGGCCGGAAGAGATCAGCCCTCCACCCGAGGCTGGATCCGGCTATGGAATGTTAGCCAAATGATTAGGGAATTAAAATTTCAGAATTAAACTGGTGCCAAGCCAAGCCAGTTTGGCTTCTAATGAGGTGGAAGCAGCATGACATCGAGTTTAAAATCATGGTTGTCGACTTAGTTAAAGGATCCCAGAGCTATGGTATGGCTTATGTATTTGGCTTTTGCTGCAACTGTGAGTTTAAAATCTCACTGCCATGGTTGCCGACGACAAGGAGGCGCGAGGGAGAGGAGTCAGCTTGGGAGAAGAAGACACAGTCTTCTTCCTTTGCTTCGGCTGGGTTCGGCATGGGAGGACAAGGATGGCGACATCAGAGATCAGAGGACGAGCAGAAGAAAGAGGGGAATAAGAAGAAGAGCAGGAGGACAGGGAGGCGGCCGACGATAACATAGCATCACGGCTAAAAATTTTGAAAAAATAAATTTTAGCTCGATGAGAGAGAGAGAGAGGAAAAGAAAGCCGCACAATTTTTTTTTTACAAAAAAATTCAACTTTTCGACAACGTCGAAAAAATATCTCTCCACTCCCCATTTTCTGACGCTTTTTTGACGCTTCAAAAAGCATCGGGGCATATTCTTCCGGCACTTATTAGCATTGAAAAAAGCTTTTTTCAACATCGTCTCCTTTTAGATTTGTTGTAGTGTCAATAGTAACCTATGATAAAAAGATCTATTAGGGTTTAATTATAACTAAATCAAGCCTTTTCTTCTCGCCTTATACTGCAACTAATTTTTTCATCAAGAATACCGCCTAAGAAAGGAATAAGAAGAGAAAGATCTAAGGTTGCATTTGGTGCATCGCCAGGCAATCCTGAATGGTAATGTAAATTTTTTACAAGATAAATTACCGTTTGATATATTATCAATAATGTTGATTACTATGTTTGGTATGCATATATAATGTTACAATAATATTGATTACTATATTTGGTATGACAAATAGATTATCAGTTATATAACAATAAATTTTCAAAATACTCCTAAATTAAATCTATTAAAATTTCAATATATCTCTCTCCCCTCTTCGCCTTCGTAGCAATAGCGCTCCCTCAGGTATGCATTCTTCCTATGGATGATATCTTATCCCATATTAAAAAAAAAAAGCCAAGTTCAGCACGAAGCGCCTCCACTAGTTTTGTAAATTGGATCTCAAGTTCTTTGTCCCAAGCAAGAAATTTTCTCAATCACTTGGTCCTTCCTCTAATTTGCTTGTCGATTTGGTGTCCGATGGTTTAGATATCAAGAATGACATAAAACGATGGGAAAGGGGATATAGTAGTTAGTTGCATTTGTCAAACAATTCATAAAGGAAATATTGATGACATGAAATTGATGCACTACATAAGGGAAGGTAGTTCGGAAAGGCTGACAAAATTTCATCTTGTTTGGCAAATTTATCATCAGAAATGTATTGAAAGAATTATTTTTCACTAATTGAAGGGCTTATTTGTTTCTAAGAGAAGATTGATTTGCATGTACAACTATTTTTATGTTGCTTGAGTTTTTCCTGTACCCATCAAAAAGGTAGGAAACTATGGTCTTTGTGAAAATAACGCTAAATCTTTGCAAGAAAGAAGAGTGAAATAGTTTGGAATCAAGACATGGGTTGGTAGCTTTGTTGCTTTGGGCCTGGAGGGCTAGAGCGATTATTTTGTTTTCACAGAAAAGGGGATGATTTTATTTTCGCAAAAAAGGAGATGATTTTATCTTCATAAAAGAAAAGGGGATGATTTTATTTCATAAAAGAGAAGGAGGCAAGGGCTATTTTATCAAAAAAATTTATAAGATACAACATCTTTGGTAATATAAATAACCACCTCCTCCTAAGATAATCTGGATTGCTTCATAAGAAGTAATCCAAATTATCACTACAAGATAGATTACCATTAAAAATATATACCAAACATTGCTATTTAGTGGGCCCAATTTAAATTACTGATAATTTAGATTGATTATCGGTCATCAAATGCAACTTAAGCCTTTGAAATCTCTGCAGCTTTCACACAATGGCACAAATAGATATAAGATATTATATATTTAATATATTATTATTTGGTATTCTATTATATATTATATATTATATATAATATTAAATTTAATATTAATAAAATATTATTATATTATATAAATATTAAGTACTTGCTCCTCCAAGTTCTGTTAAACAGTAGGGGGCCACATATGACCCAAAAGCCTACCACAAATCCCAGAGGAGTTCCTATGTAAAAAGAAATTGTTGCAGTCCCACATCCATCTCCATCACCACAATTACCATCTAGATCATCCAGTGTTCGATTGTCGAGGCATGCTCTATCGAGAGGAGGCCCACAGAGTTCAGGATTTCCAACGTAAATGGATGGATCAACAAGAGTTTGAAGCTGAAAGCCTGATGGGATTCTTCCTGACAAATTATTAAATGACAAATTTAAGTGGCTCAACCAAGTCAAGGCTGACATGCTTGCAGGAATCGAACCCATGAGATGTTTTTTGATAAATCAAGGGACTCCAGGAACTTCAGTCCACCAATTCCATCTGGAATCTTGCCTGTAAGATGATTAGCTGACATGTTTAAACCCTGCAATCCAAAGAGATTCATCAACTCTGGAGGGATTTCTCCTTACAATTCATTGTTTGAGAGGTCTATGCTTGCCACGTATTGAAGATTTTTGCTATATTCCAACTCCCTTCCTTTCATTACCACCAGCAAGCTCTCTATGTAGCCCAAGGGACCATAACTATCAAGACTGGACACTACTAAACTTTGATAACCATCCAACATGCTTTTGTTGGCCTTTTGTGTCGATACCATTGCAGCAAAGTTGCCAAAACTTTGTGGTATGGTTCCTACAGACCATTCTCTGCGAGGTCCAAAATCTGAAGAGCAGCAAGTTGAGCCAGCTCTGAAGGGATGTTGCCAACAAACTTGTTTGATCTTAGCTGAAGAATTTTCAAAAATGGCAGTGCCCCGATCCAAGTTGGTATGGCTCCTGATAATCTATTCCCGCCAAGATCAAGAGTTACCAAGGTTTTGCAGTATTTCAAAGATTCAGGAAGCTCTCCATAAATGCAATTGTTACCCAAGTGCAAGGTTTCGAGGATACTGAGTGAGCTCATGCTGCTAGGAATTGAACCAGAGAGATTATTGCTGTTGAGATCCAACGCTTTCAAAGTTTGAAGCTCTGCCCAACATTTAGGGAGATCTCCCGACAGGAGATTTTTAGAGAGATCACTCCACATATGGATTCAGGAATTGTACCATTAATGAAGTTGTTAGATAGAAACAAATTAGAAAGAAGTAATGGCCTAACAACAAAGATTGGAAGTAGATCACCTGAAAATGAATTGTTGGAGAGATCCAGATATTCTATGCTAGAAGGCAATGGAGGCAATGGACCATAGAACTTATTTGAGCTCAAAATAAGAACAGAAATACTGGCGAACCTCAATGATGCAGGAACCTTGCCAATGAGCTGATTATAAGAGAGATCTAGAATTCCAATTTGACTAGACAAGTTCCATAACCAGTCAGGCAAATTATCTGCTATTCCTCCGGGACAAGTCCATCACCCAATAGTCCTTCTGTGTTTGGAGCCATGCAGGAAACGCCGGGCCTAATCGGCAAGAGGGGAAACCAATCATCCTCAACTGAAATGGGGGAACCCAGTCTGAGCTTATATTAAAGACGAGGAGTTCGACGCCAAGCTCAAATATTCCAACCTCGAGAGATTCATGAGGTGATCTTCTTTTATAAGTCCCCCAAATAAATTGAAAGAAACATCAAACACCTTCAGATTCAGAAGCTGTCCAAGACTTACTGGAAGTGTGCCATTCAACTGGTTGTGGTCAAGAAATAGAGTCTGCAGAGCTGATAGTCTTCCTATAGATGCAGGAATTGGGCCATACAGTAAGTTACCACTGAGGTCCAGAAAGGTCAATCTTTTTAACAGCCCCAGCCAACCTGCCAATTTTCCTCTCAATTCATTGCTTCTCAAATTCAGCACTTCCAGACTCTCCCTGACACAGCCAGAAAAAACTTCTGCAGCCATCATCATCTCTCCATCAAATATATTAGATGACAGATCCAAAATCCCCAAGTTACAAAGCTTTTTAATGCTGGATGGAATTGCCCCCACGAAATCATTGACTCCAAGCCGAAGAACCTCAAGAGAGGCCATGCTATTGAAGGCATCAGGTATCGAACCATGGAAATGATTGAATTGAAGATTGAGTTCTACTAGACTGCTGATATTGAGCAACCACTCTGGGAGCTTAGAGTCAAACTCATTGTTCGAAAGATCAAGGGTGGCAAGAGAAGAGAGATTAAGATATGAGATTGCGGCAGGAATGATTGAAAGACTACAAAAGGGCAAGTGAAGAACCAAGAGAGAAGGCAATGCATTGACCGCATGAAACCAGTCAGATGCCTTTGCAAGGGTCACCCCACCCATGTCAAGATACCGCAAGGAAGAAAGATAAGAGAGCCATTGAGTATCATCAGCATTCAAATCATACAAAGAATGCAATGAATTGAGATCAAGGTACTCCAAGTTTGAAAGATTACCAAGCTGACGAGGAATTTTCCCACTAAAGCCCGCGTTGGATAGGTTAAGATATCTTAGTTGCTTCATCGAACCAATAGACTGTGGGATGTTACGTCCAACAAAATTGTTTGAGCTCAGGTCCAAGTACTTTAGGTGCTTGAGGTCAAGTAAAGAAGAACCAATCTCACCTCCCAAAAGCCAGTCAGGGGAAGGATCGTTGGATAGATGCTGGTATCTAAGGTCGATGGCGATGACATGCCCAGTTTCGTTGTCGCAGTCCACTCCTGTCCATTGACAGCAGTACGCACCCGTCCATGAGGAGAGAAGCCGATGAGGATCTTCGAGGCCGGCCTTGAACTTGAGGAGTGCTTGCCTTTCACTTTGTACGCATCTCATGTTGGTTTCTCCATTGCAGTGGCTGATTCCTTTGGTGAAGCAAAGACATCCAAAGAGCAATGCAACGAACGAGCTGAAATTAGCCATAATATTACAGCACTAATTAAATAACAAAGTTCAGCGGCACTCAAATGTCTAAAGAATTTAAGCTACAAGCCAACAAAACTTGCTTTCTTGGCTTTTTTCATTCTTTTTTGGGCAGAAAACGGTCTTATTTGTAGCATGGAGACTGAAACCAGCATACGTGCTACTCCAAGCAAAGCAAGAGAATTCACACTCATGCCCAAAACCAATGATTTTGTTGACATTTGATGAGGACTGGTTCAAATTGGATGGTCAGATACGACGAGCCATTCAATTAAGTTGCAGCCTCCGCATTGGCGTAATGAACCAATTCGTGAAGCATCTGGTCCATAATGTCACTCTCAAGCCCTCCTGCGTTTCAGACAAGAAACTAATATTCTGACCGTTCTGAACATCTGCAGAAAATTTCATAATATCAATGGTGATTTCGGTCACTGCTTGCTAATTGATGAAAAAAAAAAGATGACCAACGTTGGCTGTGCTCTACAATTGAAGCAATTATGTTCACGGATACGAGTTCGCGTGTGCAGAACATAGGAAAAGAGAGAAGGCCGAAACAGGGTTTGGACGACGTAGAACTCGACCATAAGGTTGCCTTGGCAGTCCGTTGGCTGGGCTAAGCTATAGCGGTGTTTAAGCATTGCATTTGGTTTGATGGCAGATCCGAATAGAGAGGCTGAGGCGAGGATTGTGCACTAGTACTGATAGCAGCAGCAGGCCAAAGGATCGGCTGGAGGCAATGCATAAACTGACAGCCTTGGCTAGGAGTTGGCTTAGTTGACAATATTGAAAATTTTTTTATATGGACTATTATTTATTGTTAGTGTTTTTAAATTTATAAAATTGACTGAATAAGTTTGATCCAATAATATAAGCGAGATGAGCACACTCTTAATAAATGTGATTCATATGGTGTTGAACTTAAGTTCATCTCTATTGAATGTTGTGATTAATTGTTTTTATGAGTCTGAAGCTCAATAGTAACCTTTGACAAGAAGGTCTAATAGGATTTTATTATAAATAAATCAAGCCTTTTCTTCTGGCCTTGTACTGCAATCAGTTTTTCCATCAAGAATACCGCTTAAGAAAGGAATAAGAAAAGAAAGATCTAAGCCTCTTGGAATCTCTGCAGCTTTCACACAGTGGCATAAATGGATATGAATTTTTTTATTATTATTCGGTATTCTAATTACACATATGTGATCTAAAAAATCATAATATGCGATATCAGAGTAGGTATGTGTGGATTTAGAACCAAATTCTTGTCATTTTATGAGGATTTCATGCATGTCCATGCCTATATTTTTTTTGAATCATGAATCTTTTAAGGTTGTGGTTTGTTTGTCTGCCTAGATTTTTAGGATTTTTGGATTAGATTGGGCCTGGATTTGTTTTTTCTAATCGCTTTCATTAGGTTTAACAATTTTTCTTTATTAAAAAAAATGATCAAAAGGGAAAGGGAATGAGTCCCTGTTTTCTTCTTCCTTAGTTTTAGAGATCTCTTGATCTTTTTTGAAGCTTTTGATTTCTCTTTAATCAAATAAAGATAACCATAATGCAAAAAGCTATCAATAAAAGTAATAAGATACTTATTACCACACAAGGTGGGCAACATAGATCCACTAATGGCTTGCACTCTTATTCATAAACTTAGCTAACTTATCCTAAATGTAATCAACACAGGTCTCTATATCTTCAAAATTAAGAAAGGATAATATATTGTCTTTTATAAGTCCTTTAACTTTCCTTATAGAAATGTAACCTAGATGTTTATGCCACAACATTGAGAACTTTTATTTAGTTAGGGTCTTTTATAAGTCCTTTTGGATATAAACTTTTCTAGAGCAATTATTTATACTCATTATCAAGAGTCAAACTTAGTCTATATAAACCATCAGATAAAAAAAAAATTTCAACAACTTGTGAATTAAAAATCAAATCAATCTTTTCATTTCCAATACAAAAATAATATCTAACTTTATTCAAAATAGAAATTGAAATTAAATTCCATCTGAAGGATGGTACATAAAATGTCTTTTTTTAAAACTTCAACTTCTGCATCATTCCCAACTTTAAGATTGGCTTCTCCATCACTTGGTTTCTATTTGTTTTTAAACCTCTGTAAAGTAATAGTAACATTAATAGTTGCTCCATTATCAAGTCACCATGAGTGTAATAGATCATTGACTAAACTAGATTCAAAATGAACACAAGCTAAGAAATTGTCTTTCTGTTTATTCTTCTTTTCTAACTAATACTTGTAGTAAGTACACTCGCTTTTCTGATGTTCTCTTTTCTTGTAAAAGAACCAGTAAACATATTTCTTAATGGCAGCCTTAGAACCTCATGTACCTTGAGTCTAACCTTTACCATGCCTTCCTGAACCTTCTTAGGGGCCCATGTTTAGACTTTCTAAGGTTTGTAGATCTTTTACCTTAGTTGGGTTTATAATTGGACACAAGTAGGGCACCTTCACCCTTTTCCTTTTTAAGCATTTCTTCTTCAAAGACACATTTAGAAATAAGGTCATTTACACTCTTAAGTCTCATCCAAGGCAATATAAGTAGTTTTAATTTGGCTAAACGTAATAGGTAGGGAATTAAGAGCATGATGAACCACGAACTTATCAGGAAGGATAATGGCATAGGCTCTCGGCTTAGTTTAAATATGAACCATTTTCATGATAAAGCCTCTAATACTACCCATATTATCAGATCTCATACCCATTAACTCGCTCATGAGTTTCTCTAGTTTAGATTTATGATATCTTTGTCTTATAGTAGTCAAAAATTTCTTGGATTATTGGTCTTAGGTAATCCCCTTATAAGATGCTCAGAAATAGACCTTTTCATACATGCAAGCCCAAATGATTTGACACCCTCACTTAGCATAAAATTCATTCTATTCAGGAGTGCTCTCATCAATGGTTTAGGAGGCTCTCTCTCATGTAAAGCCAGCCCAATATCATTAATCCCTAGGGCAAACTCAAATCCTCTTTCTATCTCATATAATTGGAGCCAATTAAGATTTTAATAGGTCCCTAGTATGCTCCATTGAATACAATAAATTGAGTAATAAAATTGTAAAAGATTGTTCTCTTATCTTGGCTTGGAATTATTGTGAAGGAAAAGTTTCTTTTATCATGAAGAAAGTAGGTAAATATTACTTCTATGGAGCTTATAGAGAAAGTTAATTTGAAAGTCATACTATATTCAAAGTCTTACAATGCATCTTGGTTCAATAGTTCTGTGCTTACAGTAAGGCATAAATATCTCATAACCTTCAGATAAGGCAAAGTTTGTTTTAATGAAGCTTGGTGTGATGTCTTTCCTATGAATATTAGCGATATAATAGTATATCGACCATGGATTTATGATAAGGATGTTATTCATTATGAAAAAAAAACATATACTTTTACAATAAATGAGGTAGACCTCAAATTGCATCTCCAAAATGAGTTATCTAACCTTAACAATAAACAACTAACTAACAAGTCAGCCAAAGAGATGAGGAAGTAAGGAATTTTTTAAGATTACATAAGTGCAACTTTGAATAAGAAAGTTTCATCAACATAAGAACTTTAGATTCAAAGAATGTTGATGACAAATTAGAAAATAAGAAAGATAATATAAAAGGTAGCTTAGTGAATAAAGCAATAAATTCAGAAGAAAAATTTGACTCTAATGAAATAATGGTAGAGAAAGCTTTGGAAAAGTAATATATAAGTAACTATAAGGATCATTCTTCTGATTTACAGAAAGAAAATAAAAGAAAACCTGAGAGAAGTTATGAAAATTATAAGAAGCACACGATTGAATTAACAAATTCAATCAAACAATTTTTTTCCCTAGAAACCTACTTTAGGTGAACAAAAAGAAAAGATATTTCAATAAAAAGATTAATTATTTGAATGAAAAAGAAAATTAAAGGCAAAAAAAGAGCAATATCATAATGATACATTATCACACATTACCAAAAAGTAAAATTTCAATGAAAAGGATCATAGAAATATTGGTTGCTATTTCTTTGATCGTGAATTTATAGAAAAAGGGCAAGAAAAACTTAAACTAAAGAGAAAAGAGGTTGGTTAAAATGATTTTGCAGGAAAGCAAATCGTATAATTTTAAAGGCTCACATTATGTTCTTGAAGATCATATATGGATTACTTGCAACAATTTTCTCTAGTTTCTTGCAATAATGTTCTCTAGTTTCTGAAGTTTCTATTTGGCTCTATCTCTTGTTATCTTTGCCTCATGTTGGTTAAGGGCTCATGCCTCCTCTTAATTAATGGAATTCTGTACTTTTGTTTTTTCTTTATAAATCGGATGTTGTGGTTTTTGCCTTCATTGTTTGTGCCTTTCTTCAATATTTTAATCTCATGAAGCTTTAATAAACAATGTGATTGCTTAAATACTTTAATCGTTACTTTTTCCTGCAATGATACATTAGGCAATTTCTCCGCGGTTAGTAGTTGCCTCTTTCTTCTTCTCCTTATGTCCTTAAAGATTGCAAATCAATTAAGCCAATACAATTGGGATTATTCAAGCTTGCTAGTAGATCCTCTTCATTGTAATATTATTCTCTTGAAATGTGAGGGGTTGTAAAGACCCTTTTAATAACAGAGCTATCCATGACATTATCTTTTTTTGTAATTATGAAATTATCCTCCTCCAAGAAATCAAAGCATTGTCTCTCTCTCTGTTGCCCAGATGTAGTAACCCAAGAGGAGGGTGAATTGGGTTATTTAAAAAATTTAATAGCTATGCAGATATATGTACTTTTAACCCTAATTTTGATTTGCAGCGGTGAAGTGGGGTGCATAGAATAATAACAACAGAAAAGCAAACAACCACAAATACACAGAAGTTTATAGTGGTTCGGTGCCAAACTCAGCACCTACATCCACTCCCCAACACCTTTGGAAATTTCACTAATCATATCACAATAATTACAACCTCTAGCCGAACTAGGCTAGCCCTCTTGTTTATACGGCACAAGGCAGCCAAAAACCCCTAGCCAAACTTAGGCTAGTCCTCTTGTTTAAATGGCATAAGGAAGCCAACAACAAACCAGGGTTCACTAACCCTTTTTCAAGATAATCAGAGTATGTAAAGGAGAAGCTCCTATAATGAGCAAATATTATGAATATACTTTACAACTTTTGAAGCAATAAACTCAGCAATAAATGAACTAGGTTGAAGCAGCTGAAGTCTTGAATGCTTGAAAAGCTTCAATGATTCGGACGACCTTTCGAAGCAAGGAATGAACTTGAATGCCCAGCAACCACTTAACAAATATGCAATGAAGGCTCTTTTCTTGAATTTTTCTCTCTTTGAAATTTCTTTTTCAAAAATCGTCTAGGTGTGCTACTAATCCCAGCTATTTATATCCATCTAATAGGAAGATATTCGTTAGATATATAAGAAATAAATGGAAATAATAACGGGAAGAAAATATAATCGTTAAACATGTTTTCCTTAAGCATTGAATGCAGATATCCATTTGAGGAAGGATGAGCACTGTAAAAATTTAAAAATTCAAAAGTTAAATATAGCTTGAAATAGCAATAGAGAGAGAAAGAGCACTCTTAAAAGCTTAGGCGGCAATGGACTGAAAAATGGCTCAAGGTAGCTAAGGATATGAATTCCATCGTCCAAGAATGAAGCAAGAGACCTCAGCTAGCTAATCAGTTAGCTAACTAGAGAGGTCACAGCAAAAGAATCGTTCAGAGGCAGCATTTCAGTCAGCTTGGCAGCTAACTAAGCGAAAGTCAGTTAGCTCTTTAGCTAACTATCAGAGAAAAAGTAACGGCAAAAAAAAAATTCATGCATTCATAGTTAGCTCTTCAGCTAACTCAATTTGGAATCCTCTCGGCTACAGGAGAAAAAGAAGACAACTAGTTAGCTGAATAGCTAACTGAAGAATGGCCAGTTAGCTCACGAGCTAACTAGAAGCAAAAGCAACATATTGTCCGTCCAGCTTAGTTAGCTCTCCAGCTAACTGAGCAAAAGGGCAGCCATCCGTTCTGATATAATAGTTAACTCTTCAGCTAACTAACCAATAGTCAGCTAGCTCTTTTGTTAACTGAATTTTGAATCCCCACGGTTGAGACGTTCCCTGTGAAAATCAGTTAGCTGAGCAGTTAGCTCTAGGATGAATAGTTAGCTAAGCAGTTAACTAAAAGAAACGTCAGCTAGCTAGAAGGAGTTTCAGTTAGCTAACAAGACATCCAGCCAGCTAGCTAAAATTGGAGGGTGTTCAGCCAATGCACTATGATGAGCAAATCAGTTAGCTGAAGGAATTCCAGCTAGCTAACAAGCTAGCTCACCAGTTGACTAAAAAAAGAGAACGTTCGGCCAGGCACCTGAGACAAGTTTCTTAGTTACCTGAAAGGGCTCCAGCTAGCTAACCAGTTAACTCCAAGCAAAATAAAAATATCTAAAGCAAAGTAAAATAAAGTACTTTCTTACCAGTCAATTTTGCATGAAGATACTTACTTGCAAGGCGACTGAACTTCCCTGTATCAATCTTAGAATTGCTTACTAGTTATTTCCTTTAGTCCCAGCTGGTTGACTCTAAAATCTCTAACTAAGCTTTGTTGGATGCAATCACTTCATCGTATGGTATTCTTATTGGATGAAATCCTCTTAACTTCTCTCTCCTTTGTGTGTTGAACTTGTAGAAAGTTTCAAAAAAATAATTCCATCACCTTTGGTTATGTCTTGAAGGACCAATCTTAGAGGTCAACTTTCTTTAAGGAACTTGTTTAGATCATAGAAGACTTTCCTGGTACATGTTTTTGTGAACAGGGATATTAACATTACTAAATCTACTTTTGATATAAGAGGTAACCCTTTATCTATATTGTTTTTTATTTATAGACCTTGTTTTCTACCTCCTAGATTTTGACCTTAAAGGTAAAGCCTTTACATGGAGAAATAGAAAAGATCAAGCATCTCTATTGAGGCTTAATCACTTCTTTCTTTTTATTGAATAAAATGTTATTTTCTCAACCTTAATTTAGAAAGATCTTATCGATGATGTCTCTAATCATTCATTAATAGCCCTCGACTATAATATCTATTTTCAGAAGATAGATTTTCAAATTTCAACAATGGTAGACCAAAAGGCATCATTTGGATGATGTTGAGAAACAACTAGTAGGGATTAAAGTAATAATTCAATAGCCAAATGGATAGATTGCCTTAAAAGATTGAGAGCTATCTTAAATCTTAGTCCTCTTTAAAGAGAAATTTTATATAGCCATTAAAATAAAGATATTGCATGATATTGAGCCCCTCAATTTGAAAGAGAAGGGCCATGACTTAACCCCTTTGGAGCACTAAAAATTTCAAAAGCAATTCTTAAATGAAATTCCAGCCAAGGAAGAACTATATTGGAGACAACACTTTAGAATAAGTTGGATCAAGAAAAATGATAATAATACCATCTTTTTCACAAGATTTCCTTCAGTGGGATAAGGAGGTATTTCATAGCTTCTCGTTTTGATTATAAAACTAAATTTACTTCTCAAGAGTGTATTTTCTTTAGATTCCGTTCATTTTTAAGAATTTTCAGCTCTTGTATCAATCTTCCTTTCTCTATTAGTAAAAACCCTTTTTATAGCAATTCTCAAGTGACCTTAGTTTCTTATCTAATTCATTTTCTATAGAGGACACTAAACTTGCAGTCTTCTTACTGAACAGCAACAAGGTCTATGGCCTTGATGGCTTTTGTTTCTCTCTGTGAGTCTAATGGGCTTTTTTCCTTTTTTACTAAAGATATTAGGATTTGATAAAAAACAATCTTATATTCTATTTGAAGATTTCCATAACATGGACGTCTCCAAACTTAACTATGCCTTATCTATTATCAAAAACACCGTGTTTATCATTCTCATTCTAAACAAGGATGGTTTATATAGTGTTAAAGACTGTAGGGCCCTAGAATAACATCTATAAGATCATCACTAAAGCCTTTGCTTTCCAACTTGCATAGTTCTTTCTTCTCTTTGATGCTAACTTGCAATCCACTTTTATTAAAGGTAGATCTATCATTAAAAACTTTCTTAGTATTCATGAGATCTTAGCTTAATACAACAGATCAAAAGAGAAGGCCATCCTTTTAAAATGGACTTCAATAAGGCCTTTGACTAAGGCAAAGAGGATTTTCTGATTTTTGTTCTTCAAGCTAGAGGATTTCTTGAAAATTGGTTAGATGAACCCAAACACTTTTATCTTCAACCTCTGTTGCCTTCTTGATTAAGTCAATAAGGCCTTTGTAAAATGGACTTCAATAAGGCCTTTTAACTAAGTCAACTAGGATTTTTTGAATTTTGTTCTTCAATTAGAAGATTTCTTGAAAAGTGGGTTAGATGAACCCAATCACTCTTATCTTCAACTCTGTTGCCCTCTTGCTCAATGTATCTTTGATGGCAGGATCAAATGCAAGTCGAGACTTGGACAGGGGGATCCATTTTCCATTGCTCACTTTATTCTTGTTGTTGAAGTCCTCTCTAGACTTCGTAAGCAAGCAAGTTCCATTGCCCTCATCAATGGTATTGGTCAATACTGGTACTTTAAATCCATTAGAAGCATACACTTCACTGATGACACTTTTTTCTTCTAAGCCACTAATAATTTTAGCAACATTATGGTGAAAGCAATTCTTTTTGCTTTTGAAAGTTTCTCATGATTAGAAATTAACTTTCATAAAAGCTTCATTATTTGTTTAAATGTGGATGCAACACAAATTGCCACTACGATAAGCTATAAGAGAGTTACCCTCCCCTTCTCTTACCTTAATCTATCTCTTTGTGACAAAGGGTTCTAAAACTTTATTGGATACCAGCACTAGAGAAAATTAATCGTAAACTTGTAGCTTGGCACAAAAGGCTTCTTCTCTCAATAATGTCCCTTCAATTCCTTATTACCATATATTTATTTTCAAGCTTCTCAATTAGGTGATGAATAACATTGATCAAATGAGATGAGCTTTTATAAAAGGGGACATATTCTATCAATGGTTTATATCTCGTGTTAAGCAAAACAATGTTTGCCAATCTAAAAGTGGAGGACTAGGGTAGAAAAATTTTAAAAATCAATCTCTTATTGCAAAATGGGCCTAAAAAATCAGTAAAAATCCAAGAGCAATATGGATGGATTATATTAATAAAGCTGACTACAAAAAAAGGTTGGCTTGCATACGAGATGCACCATAACTAATGTGTCTTCCATCGACAAAGATATCTATAAGGCCCTTGATGCTTTTTGGAACTACACTTCTTTTAAGCTAGGTATCAAGAAGAAGATTTATTTCTAGCACTTATAAGCTAGCCCTATACCCCTCCTCTTATTTGCTCTCAAACATTTATCAAAGTACTATGAAAATAAATGCCTTCATAGCATTACTATAGATTTAGAGAAACTTAAGATGGAGGATCACTCTAATAGAACATTTTACATTTAATAAGTTCTAGCAGCATGGAAACTCACAGGAACTTTCAAGTCCCGTAAGTTTTTAGACAATTGAGGCATCATCTGCCCCTTCTAAAGCTTAGTTTGGAAGGCAGTGATCAAGAAAAGTTTGGAATATTCATGTAGCTTGCTCTCAAGAAAGGTTGGGTTATTAGTTTGAGATGTCTACCATGTAAAGCATGAGAAGAAACCGTTAATCATTTTTTTATCAAATGCACCCTAATAAAATCTTTCTGGGACTCTATGCCTTTTTGTCTTCACATTTCTAGCTGAACTTTGGACAAAGCATAGATACAAGAGAATCCAAGCCAAATTGGAAAGAGCGTAAAACGAATTGATGATAGTTTTTATCTTTATATTTGCCACGAAAGAAATACTAGAATCTTTCTCAACGAAGCCTCTTTTAGCAATCGGTACCATAGAGAATTGTCCGCTCATTATGAGCATCCATCTTCCATTTAACTACCCTAATTTAAGTTATTAATGTATATTCTTCTCTACTTCAACACTTCATCTTAGCCTCTTTTATTAAAAAGGAGAGGAAGTGAGGCACATCCTACATTACCTTTAAAAAGTAAAGCCTTTTTTACTAATCAATTCGTTGTAACCCAATAGTATATTATAGAGCCATGCTTAAATATGTATATAAATTATAATATAATCTTTTACTAAATTTAAAATGATTTAGTATCACCAAATAATATATAATGACATTAAAATATTCAAAAAAGAATGAATATAGCATATTTTGAAGCCATCCTATTGAACTTCCTCATTTAAGCTGAATGGAAAAGGATAAATAGGGCTTGAATATTACCTATAAATGAATAAAAGACACCATTTAAAACATTAAAACTGTGTTGAGATGCGTACTTGGACGTGAGATGCTGTACATGCCAATAATCTAATAAAAATGAATAAAATAATATAAAATAGAAGCTTGGAGAGACATAATTGATTTCAATACCATTATGTAGCTTTGCCCATTCAACTTAATAGAGTGATTATTGCATGATCTTGTGCAAAGGACATCCTAATAGAAAGGATAGGCAAAGTGCAAATCAATAAACGTATGTAATTTCAGTCATGGCTTAATTAATTGCTCTAATCCAATCGTGTATTTCCAAAAAAAAATATCATTTTGTTAATTAAAGATAAATAATCTAACAGATCATTACATCTACATGACTAATTCACATCGCACTATTGCATCACGAGCTCATTAAGTATACGTCAAAATGTCACGGTGATATGACATTGGAAAAATTGCATCCAAGTGTCTTAGATTTCTTCTTTTTTAAAATAGTGTTCATTAAAAATTGAGAGCTTGATATCATAATATAGTAGATCTATCTCCATAGAACATTACATAATACATTTCCCCTATCAGATGCATCAAACAACGAAACAAGCATACTTTCTGTGACTCTTCAAGAGCTTGGAGCGTTCCTGGACCAAGGAGCTAGTTACCAAGAAAAGCCAATCCATGTAACTCTAGTGATGACATCAAGAGGGCCTCAACATGGGCTCCAACATGCAAAATATCTAAATATTGGAATATCTAGACAGAAAAATAGATGGTAGAACTTGACGATAGGACTCGGCATCGTAAGCATCCTTGTCTTCTTTCTACGAGAAAAGGGAATGGAGACAGTACCAGAAAAGAGGTAAGAGGGGAGGAAAAAAGAAATAAAAAAAAAAAGTAAAAGAAGAACAAAAAAATATATTAAAAAAAGAATGAAAGTTAAGGAAATAAAAACGAGGGAAAAAAGAAAATAAGATAAAAGGGAAGACAAAAATAAAAAATAAATAAATAAACGGTGAGGATAAAGACAAACCAGGATGACCATCTAAGCAAAGATTGATCGAAAGTTATCACATCCTACCAAAACATAACCCAGCCCTTTAGATTTAAGATAAAAACATTTACTATGCCCGCAGTGCAAAAAGAATAAGAATGCTCTTGATACTTGCATGATTATATGTACGCACAACCACTGCATACGATGTGAACGCACGCAAAAACTTTTTCTGAATTTAAATACAACAGTGATGCAAATTCATGTATGTTAAAAATGCACATAATGAATTTTGGCAGAATTTTATGTTACTGATGTCTGAGATTTTGCGCAAGAGAAATAAAACCATAAAGCAACAGCCCTTGCGACTGGAAACATTTGACAACAAACAAAATGCCCTAAAAATTACTTGTTCTGATTATAGGAATATAGTAGACTGATCTCGATCATAAAGGCAACACCAACCAATTTTGACTCAAGTTTAACGATCTCTGCCAACTTCCAGAAAACAGTTGATTTAGTCCACAGCAAACTACTCTCATTTATCATGCACAAATATGGTCCTCTCTTTTGCCCTTGCTGTATTCAGCGTATGGTAATATGCATTTACCAACAGATTCTTTTGCTTTGCAAACATCTGACCGAGCAGAGCGAGATTTAAACATTGAATGCATTATACCAAAAGATAAACCGATAAACCAATGCAAAATTTAAACAACAGCAAATTGATTCACTTCTAAAGTCAAGGCGATGAGGTCATGGGGGAATTTAAATTCACAAAGAAACGACAGGCAGTCATGTAAGTAGAACAGCGTTCACTTCAGAAGAGTTCACAATGGACTCCGACATTGAGTTCCTTGAGGGCTGTAAAGGGGGCATGTAAGAGTAGAACAGTGTTCACTTCAGAAGAGTTTTCACAATGGACTTGACATTGAGCTTCTTGAGGTCTGTATAGGACTGACCACAGCCAACAAACATTACGGGAGCCCCAGAAATGTAAACCATGGAAAGGGCTGCACCAACCTGCAAGAAATTTACCAGTGAGGTAAAGACAAAAATAAAGCTACAGATATTTCCATTGTAAAGGGAACTTCCATGCCCAACAGCTTATAACCTTATCATCAATGGTATCAAACTTGGTAAGCAGGATGCCATCGATTAACCTAGCACTAGGAGCCATTGATAGGTCTGCCAATTTCTGCACAAAGGTTTACATCAAGTAATTACTTACTGTCAAATAATAAACGTGAGACACAAAAAACAATTTTCTTCCCCCCACAATAGGTATAAAACACAAGAAACCCAGTACCTGATTAAACTTTGATAGTTGATCGACAGCATCATTTCCAACCAATGCTTCTCCAACAAAAAGAACTAAATCTGGGCTGTTCAGATTGATGAGCTTGGACAGTGCTCTCATTAGTGGTTCATTGTCCTGATATGTGATGTAGTTATACAGAAATGCAAAAATAGTAGGGTAAGGAGGCAAGAAAAAGAAAAAAAAACACCCAAATCACTCTGTACCTGCATCCGGCCAGCTGTATCAACAAGAACAACATCTGAATTATTACGACTAGCCTCCTGGATAGCTTCCCTCGCTACAATCGCTGGATCTTTTTCATAACCTTTCTCAAATATAGGTATCTGCAGAGAAATTTCAATTATAATTGATGTCACTCAGCAAACAGCAGATTTACATATGAGTTGGAGATGCACATCTAACACTAGAAATCCCAACTGACCATTTTCTCGAGTAGAAATTTATTGGATACCTGTTTAACTGTTAGAGACAGTTGTAGACACCAGAATTGCAATCATGACAAACTTAAAGTGCCATCTGAGTCAAGTACTAGGCACCATAGCAAGATTGGAGATATTTTATAATTAATTGAACTGTCACATAACAGACGATTTTGGTATCTTGATGCCAAAAAGCAAACTTAACACACTGCTAACATTATGCTTAACGAACTTTTTGACATAAGTAGGCTGAAATGCTATACATTGATCTAACATCCAGAAAGTTTAGATAAATATATGCTTTTACTTCTTGGACAGATAGAGGCAACCTTGTTCATGTGTAATGTGAAACACAATATTTCAGACACCTATCATCAAAAAGATATCACTATGACAGGGGAAAAGGACATTAAATTCATACCTGGAGTCTGCGTGCATGGGTACGGAGCTGCTCAACAGCACCTGATCTAAATGTATCACACGCTGCCATCATGACACTTACATTGTGCTGTAGGAACCAGTATGCAACCTGTGCTATGTAGGTAAGAGAAGAGAGGTAAACCAAGGACTTTGGCTTATTAAAACTGGTCTAAGTTGCATACTTATGAAAAAGAAATTAAAAAAAAAAAAAAAAAAATTAACCTTGGCAAGATTGGTAGATTTTCCAACTCCATTGACACCAACAAAAACAATAACATATGGTTTCCCTTGCTCTTTAGCAGCATGTACATCTCTCAAAATGTCAATGGATCGCTTTGGGGTCAAAATCCGCAAAAGAGCCTCCTCCATTGCTGTCTGCATTACATATTCAACAATAAGATATAGGGTTCCCGAAGTGTCAACGAAAGCAGAATACAGTTGACAATTGGTGAGGTGCAATCAGAAAGAATGCTATTAAACAACCTGGACAGTTGAGGAAACTCTTGTGAATGATCCCAGCTTTTTCCCTTCAAGACTAGCTGCTACTGATTCACAAAGCTTCTCAGCTATTTCCTCTGCCTGCAAAATATCATAACTTAGCAACTCCAACAGTGGAGTCAAGAACTCAAAACAGAACAAGCATTGTACTTAGATACGCATGTGTGAAACAAGCATATAAGATGACCAGACACATACCACATTTTTAGTCATCAACCTATCTTTAAGAGCTTTCAATGCTGGTTTCAGATCTGCCTTCTCCAAAACAGCATTACCCGCAATGCTGAACTCACGAACATACAAGGGCGAGAAATAATTGTTAGAAGAAAAGACATGCTATATATCATGCTTAAACTAATTGAATAGCAATAGATATATGTTAAGAAAAGAATGTAACGTCATTAACTAAGCAGGAGACATCCAGAGACAAGAGGTCATATAATTGTTATCAATTTAAATATGTTAACATTTTCACAGGTAACATAATCTGCATATTTAAAAGATATTTTTCTTTTCAACTGTCAAACTGGTTCAGGTATTTGGAATCTTCCTTTTCATAAATATCCAGTGAAAGATGAAAACAAGAAACAGAGATTTTTTTTTTTCCTTCATAACATATGAATAAAGGACATTAGCCTTACAAAATTAAGATGATTCTATACTATTGGTAAATCAGAAGTCTCAATAAGAGAGGTTTTACTTATAATGTTCTTCAATTCTGCATCTTTCTTTTTAATTTCACTTAAGTAATCTAAGTTTGGTCTCCAAAGGCAACTCTAATCTGTCAGTCTTATAAAATTAAGATGATTCTATACTATCAATAAATCATAAGTCCCAATAAGACAGGTTTTACTTATAATGTTCTTCAATTCCACACCTTTCTTTTCAATTTCACGTGAGTGATCTAAGTTTGATCTCCAAAGGCAACTCTAGTCTGTCATCAA